>CM070504.1:20973774-21475371 GCA_036346375.1 Guadua angustifolia | reverse complement strand
CTAGCCATGTAAGGATCAACACATGATCCCGACACTTTGCAAAACACATTTGCAAATGCCAACACATGCTTTAGGATTGAAACCCATAACCTCTAGCTTATTTGCAAACCACACTTGCAAATAACAAATCAACATTTTGCAAAAACACATTTTGCAAACACAAAGCATACACTTTACTTAACCTTTGTGATGATCAACACATGATCAAATCACAAGCTAAAACACCAATACATGAGCTCTTACTTTTTGCAACACATGCAAAACTTAACTCCATGCAAAACCACATAAACCAAATTACATGAGCTATCTTCCTTTTGCAACACATGCAAATCCATAACTCCATGTAAAAACCAAATCGATTAAGACTCAATAAGAAGCAAGCATGAGAACCCTTATTTGCAACACATGCAAATACTTAGCTCATGCAAAAACCAAACAAGAATGTGACCTAGAGTGAACCGGATTGAGTTCATCAACACATGATGAAGCTCAAGCTAAAAGACTCAACCCCTCTTAATAGTACGGTACCTAACTAGCAATCCGGTCTCCCATCCAAACACCGAGACCGGTAAAAGACTAGGAAAACATCCTTAGCCCTAGCTAGTTATACCTTTGCTTTTAGCGATCCCTTCTTCTTGTTCATCAATACATGATGAATCTTCTCTAACTCCACTTCACTTTACTTCGGGATTCATCCTTGAAACTCATCAACACATGATGACTTCTTCTCAATTCTCTGTTATCTTGGACTCAACCTACTTCACAACTCATGGAAAAGGTTAGTCCAACAAACATGGTTGTCTCAATCATCACTTGCACTCCATTAGCACATAATGGATGCCTCTAAGATCGATTAAGCACAACCCAAATCAATTTGAATGATTAAATGATGTTTTGAGTACTTTGATGCAACTAATGCTTCATTATACTCAAGAATTTTTTGCTTGTCCTTAATCAACAAAGAGACACCATCAACACATGATGAAATGTTCTTTAGTTGATTGAAAGACAACCGAACTCAATTTAAACTTAATTTAAATTGATATGAGTATATATAATTACACAAGTTTCATATACTCAATATGATGGAATGTAATGATCCAAATATTATGTGAAGTGGTGGAAAGGGATCAATACATTGTAAACCATCAACTAAAGAATAAACTTCATTAAATATGTGCATATAAATAATTGAACTTGGAATCAATATGCACATAATCAATCTTAGATAGCATTTGAGTTTATCCCATATTAACATGAGTATACTACAACTACACAAGTTACATATACTCAAAGGATTTGTTTCAAAGTCTTGATCCTATATGTTGTGTGGAAAGAGGATATAGATCAATACTATTGAAACATCAAGTTAAATTATTAACTCCCCCTAGATGTGTGCATTCATGTATATATAGATTTGGAAACATAATGCACATATTTAAAACGAGGCGATGGAAGAGTTCATCTTTTAACTTGAATCCTAAGTATGCATTAAGATATTATAAAATGAATACGAGTGCATACCTTGGGTTTTCTATTTTTCAATGAGACTTTGATATTTCCATCTTTTTCATCCAAAAGAGACTAATAAGAGTTAAGCTCAACAAAGGAGTTAGTCTCATAAAAAGATTTGTCATTAATTAACAATTGAGATTAATCAATATTATGATTATCAAAAGAGTTAGTCTCAATATTAGATTTGTCATTAACACCAAAACCAACTTAATAGAGCTTGAACTTTCACAAAGTTTTACGGAATTTGAACTAGCTAATCAAAAGTTATTTCGATTCTTGTTTTTGAAATCACGCTGATTTTACTGTTTATCCCGATTTTATTGTTCATCCTAAAGCATCAAACTTTTCCCCGTGCTGATCTAACTGAGTCTTTTGGTAGACTCTTTTAGCTAGAGAGGAGCCTTAAAATTTTTAGGGAGGAAATTTCATTTTGTGAAACCATGTGCTGAAAAATTGGCTTAATGATGAAATTGGCATTGCAAAGTGGTAGTAATCATGGTATGTGTGATGTTCGTGCATGTGTTGTTTCAAATGATTATATGGTATACTTGTTTTTTTTAGATTAAATCTGATATGCTTGTGATAGCATGATAATAGTTTTGCTTGATGCAATGCGCTCGTGTGAGTGGTTGCATGGACTGATCTTGAGTCAAGTCGTGGACTTATGCTCGTACACGGTTTTCGTGTTTGTTCATGTGCAGGTGTTGTTTGAGGGCGAACGTGGTCGATGATGGGACTGGAACTAGGTTCGTGGATGAACTGAGGTTCGGGACTAGGTTCAGAGAGAAATCGAGATCTTGATGGTCAAGAATGTCATGCGGGACGTTCGGGTCAGAGAACGGTTCACATAAAGGCTTGTTAGTCACGTAAGTGCGGCAGACATGCTGTACACGTGCATGCGTGAATTTTGAATTGTATGCATATATTGGACCATATGTTATTAGATTAAGTGGATATACATACATGTATTTAATTTAGGTTTTGAGTTGTATAAAAGGATTTGCTAATCACGGCTGAACAGTTGCTCCTGTGGCCGGCGACTAGAAGTGCTGCAGATTTCTGTGGTGGCATGCAATTCTAGCGGCACCTCCTGCGGCTTGGCCGTTTTTGTCTATGCGCTACTTGGTTTTTCCTCGCAGCCGGCGGCTTATTACTATCGCTTGCACTTTTGGCTTTTTTGTTCTGCATGCATGCGTAAGAACTGCAGTCCCCTGGCGACTAGAGTTTTCTAGTGCGTGGAGTTTCCAGCGTTTTGGTTTTTCCTGGCGCATGCATGTCCGGGCGACTAGAAGTTGGGCGACTTGCAAAACGCTAATGATGGTTAGAAAATTCTAGTGCATGTATGTGCTTGTGGCCGCAAGTTCTAGCGGCTGGTTTTCTTCCACGGCGGCAATTGGAGGTATCTTATGAACACATCTCGACAATAAAAAATTAAGTTTCTCAAGTTGATGTGTTGATAGTGTTATTTGTTTTCGCTCTTCGTTCGCATGTCTGTTTTATTTTTAGATTGATTCATAATTTCATCATAATAATTTTGATTTGATCCATTCAAAATCTTTCTAGGGCATCAAGTGATTGATATGAAAAGTTTGATTGGTTAATTCCTCATAAATCCTGTTTAATCTCGTAATTAGGGTTAGATCAATTTTCGTCATTATTTGTTACAGTCATCTTGTAAAGGTCATAACTTTAGATCCGTAGATCCGATCGAGATGATTCTTATTGAGTTAGTTTCCAAATTGAATCTAGTTTCTACAGTTAAAATTTCACCTCAATCTAACACTGGGATTTTCAGAAATCACTGTTTTAGTGAACATATATCATTCTGTTTTTGTCGAATCCGATTCAGACAATTCGAGTTTGAGTTTAAATTGGGGTATTTCAAAAATCATCAAAATTTTGATTTTACCTTCCGCACAATCATTCAACCCCCTCTGATTGCTAGTTTAGTATCGATCCTACACATTTGGTTTCTAGTCCTTCAGATAACATCTTGGTTTTTCTCGAATGCTGACGTAGCTCTCAGTTCTTGCGGCTTACGTCGCGACTGGCGCTTGCTGATCGTCGGAAACTCGTGTTATTGGAGCTCGGCTGCCATGCACCTGTGTACTCTGGACTGCTAAACATCGTCAGATGGGCTTGATTCTTTCATCCATCATATATCAATTTGTCATGAGCAATTAATCTAGACACATTAAGGTGCTGCCCTTTTCCCCCTTTATTTACTCAAATAATAACAATGAACAGATCCTTATGATTTCCTTCCGTGTACAGCTAGCAGTCAGAAGGAATCACGTATATATAGAAACAAATTTGATGGCCAGGTTTGCCGGATGCCGTATTATTTTTTTTAAAAAAAAAGATTTGCTGGATACGCATAAATCACTATGCAAGTGATGCATCTAGTCAATTAGGACGTGAACAAATTTACCCGGTGCTTTGTACTCAGGAACTATCCAAATCAAATCAAAATTTCTGGACTGTTACTGACAACTAGAAGTACACACTACAGCCCATATGATTGACTGACGAATTGATGATGCAGTATATTCTTGTATGGCAGACATTCACAAAGACAACTCCAGCCGGCGCCGTCGACCAAAACAACGAAACTTCCAAAACCCAACGCGTCATTAGTCATTCAACTGCCCTTACGCAGAGGATCTAAATCCCTCGCTACGAGTACAATTTAACTAGGACATAAGTGTGCTAAGTACTCTCTTTTTATAAATTTATAAGCTATATTTTCTCTTAAAACATAGACTAAGAATATATTAAACGTGACTAAGCTATCTCTAATTATTACCTTTATGCACTATATTGAATGCATGTACGTAAAGCTAAATATTTTATTAAAGATATAAATAGAACATCACACTAATTTTATATTGAAACGTGAAATATACCTTCTTTTTATATATATATATATATATATATATATATATATATATATATATATATATATATATATATATATATATATATATATATATATAGATTTTTCATGTATTATGTCACATGCACACCAACTAATAAAAGTTATGAAAAATTCTGAAAAAATTGTAGATGTACTTCATAGATTGCTCTACCTATGTATGAAGTTTCAAGATGAAATTCATTATATATCAAGAGTTAAACTTGTCAGAATTTTCTCTTTTTTGTAACTCTCGATATACAATGAATTTGAACCTACAATTTTATACATAGGTAGAGTAATCTATGAGTACATCTACAAGTTTTTTCAGATTTTTTCGTGACTTTTGTTAGTTGGTGTACACAGTAAGACCTGTGTGCACAGGATACGTTGCCATATGTATGTATATGTATATATATATATGTATATATATGTGTGTATATGTATATATATATATATATATGTATGTATATATGTATATATATATGTGTATATGTATATATGTATGTATGTATGTATGAGACTATTAAAAAAATATGACCCATATCATCCCCTAAATTAAAGTTCGCAAGGTTCCAGGATAGGGAGGCCATCCACGTGTCAACTTTTGTTGTTTTATGAAAAACTCCCTGCATTTCTTCAAATTACGAATAGGTCCCTACAGATTACAAATAGGTCCTTCGCGATTTTTTGTGAGGGGAAGATATTTTTTCCGGAATCGCGTTTAGGTCCCTCGTGCGCCGTTTTACAGAAAAACACTCCCATTAAATTCAAATCGCGAACAAGCCCTTTTATAGTTTTTCAGGATAGCGGACAGGTCCAAAAATATAACGAATAGGTCCTTGCTACTTACGTCTAGGTCCTTTCTCCATTTTTTCCCGGAAAATATGTTTTCGTCACTAAAAATATGTGTGTATCTCTATCTCTTACTTTTTCCCTGGCTCGATTTTCCAACTCGATCTCTGATATTTTTTAGAACATGTATTATTACTCGGTGAACGCGTAAAATGTTATGGTCGACAAAATAAGGTTGTCGTCTCTAATAATTTCTCACCCTTTTTCCTCTAGACTTTTTTCCCACCTCGGTTTTCTAGCTCGGTTTCCAATATTTTCAAAAAAAACGCCGAAAGAGTTATTTCTACAATTCTATCTCTCTATTTTTTCCCCGTAACTTGGTTTCTGATATTTTCTGTAGTGAAAAATATGCGTACAATTGTATCTTTGTATTTTTTTCCCCACTTCGATCTATAGTATTTTTCGAAGCATGTATTATTGACGGGTGAACATATATAGTGTTAGATTCAGGAAAAGAAGATCATTTCTCCGTTTTTCTCAAAATCTTTTTAAGATTATATAAAATTTATCCTAAAAGACCTAGATATCGTATTATGGCTAGTACTCTACGTTGCTCGTATCTTTTATGGAGAGAGCGTTAGGTAGCGTGTCATGTAATACCTAGAGCCTATAGGTTACAGCCGCGTATGGATGCATTATCTCTTCCATCGTCGACGATGTCAGAACACAACGGCGGCCAGCATGTAGCGGCAGACCGGCGAGCCCGGCAGCAACGGATGCTCTCCGTCTCCGCCCCGATCATCCCTGTCGTCCTCTTCATCGTCGCGCCGTGCACGCTCTTCTTCTTCACGTCCGACTTGGCGCTCCCCCGCATCCGCATCGAGTACGCCCGCCGCGACGCTCCCGCCAGCGCGCCCGCGAACACGCCGCCTCCACCTCCGCCTCCAGTTGTGCGTGTTGACAGTGATAAGCAACGTCTCGCACCGCTGCGCCAGCTGACCGACCAGCCGTACTCGCTCGGTGCGGCTGTGTCTGACTACGACGCCCGCAGAGCGGCATGGCTCGGCGCGCACCTGCAGTTCCCGGCCTTCGTTGCGCCGGGGCGGCCCCGGGTGCTCGTCATCACTGGGTCTTCTCCACGGCGGTGCAAGAACCAGGAGGGCGACCACGTGCTCCTCCGCGCGTTCAAGAACAAGGTGGACTACTGCCGCGTCCACGGCTTCGACATCTTCTACAGCAACGCGGTGCTCGACGCCGAGATGTCGGGGTTCTGGACGAAGTTGCCGCTGCTGCGCGCGCTGATGGTCGCGCACCCGGAGGCGGAGCTCCTCTGGTGGGTGGACTCCGACGTGGTGTTCACCGACATGCTGTTCGAGCCGCCGTGGGGCAAGTACGCGCGCCACAACCTCGTGCTCCACGGCTGGGATGACGCGGTGTACGCCGCCAAGAACTGGCTCGGCATAAACGCCGGCAGCTTCGTGATCCGCAACTGCCAGTGGTCGCTCGACCTCCTCGACGCGTGGGCGCGCATGGGGCCGCGCGGCCCGGTGCGCGACAAGTACGGCAAGATCTTCGGCGAGGCGCTCTCCAACCGGGGATCCTACGAGGCCGACGACCAGTCGGCGCTCGTGTACCTGCTGGTCACGCAGCGCGGCAGGTGGGGGGACAAGGTGTTCCTCGAGAGCTCCTACAATCTGCACGGCTTCTGGGAGGGGATCGTGGACAGGTACGAGGAGATGCGGCGGAAGTGGCCGCCGGGGTTCGGCGACGACCGACGGCCGCTCGTGACGCACTTCGTCGGGTGCAAGCCGTGCGGGGAGCAAGACGCGAGCTACGAGGCCGCGCGGTGCCGGCGCGGCATGGAGCGCGCGCTCAACTTCGCCGACGACCAGATCCTGGGGCTGTACGGGTTCGCGCACGAGTCACTCAACACCACGGCCGTGCGGCGCGTCAGGAACGAGACCGGCCGGCCGCTGGACACGGACAACGAAGAGCTCGGCCGCCTCTTGCACCCAACGTTCAGGGCCGCCAAGCCCATGTAATTAAGTAGGTTTGATTGGTTTGGAGTGCTGTTTTCGGGTAAAAAAATACTGTTGTCTGTATACTCATGAACAAGTTCCGATGTGAACTTAAACATGTTATTAGGTGATTTTCTTTTTACAAACAAAATTTCTCTCCTTATGTAGGCACCAATTTGTCCTTACTGCTTCCTTCCGTGTTGAAATCCAAGGTCATGTAAGTACCATCGCAATGCTGCTTGTTTTGCGAGCCTCGGTCTTGATTGTTAGTATTGCCAAAGCATCGAACACTATTCAGGAGCCAAAAAAAAACTACACCACATCTCTCAGACTAAATGACCCTGACGAATCAAATTTCGTTTCGAGGTCAGATCACCAGCAGTACCTTTTCGCATTTTAAATACAAAATTTGCAGGAAACACAAGTGTATTATATGACGATGAAATACGAAAATTGAACAATTACGGATCAACTGGCTCAATCTAGCTGGTTGTTTTTACAAGAAACTATAGTCTAACAAGAAACAAAATTATTTCGGTATATTGTCTTCTCTAACTACAAAGCTAAACTACAATATTCGTCCTGAGCAACAAGCTCTGATTTTTGCCCATAAAAAGTGAAAACTACGCCGCACCTTAGTCTTTCACAGTTTTGAGATCGGTGTTGTATTTGTCAGTGTAGTAAAGAATGAAGCAGCTCCGTCAAGCATGGTTTGTGTTCAAGCACTTCCATCAGCTTCATCCAATGTTGATGACAAAAAGTTCAAGATGAAATAATCTAGATCACCATCCAGGACTGAATCAGGGTCAGATACTTCGCAGTTTGTCCGGAGATCTTTGACCATACGGTATGGCTGCACAAAGGCAAAGATATCAGTCATATGTTTGAAGCACTAATACTATGCAAGTCCAGTACCATACTCTAGCTCATTTCACTATTTGGGTAGCCAAGCACACTAGAAGTTCCTTCTCTTTTTCCAAAAGTTCACTACAAAGCTTTATGGCAGAAAATATAAATAAAAACATGTAATGAATGATGTAGCTGCAGAACATAGTTAGTAGTGTGCAGCTTCTTTCTTGATATTCAAACAACAGCAGATGAGGAAGCGAACAAAACAGAAATAGGCCGATAAATGACATGGACTAGCTCAGAGGAAACACTGAAACCATAGATAATGCAATCCTACAGTCGTAAATTTTATCCTTGCCAGAGTAGCTAGCTTAATCTTATAATCTCACAAAATGGAGGACTTACATGCAGTACATAAGATCTTATTTGGTTGCCCCAGCTTATTTCAGAGAGTGATTGTGTGTGCTCTGCATTCATCTGTGCTTGACGGGCAATCTCAAGCTGGTCCAACCGAGATTGGAGAACTGCCATTGCTGATGCCTTGTTCATATGTTGTGATCTGCATTTTTTTTAGCACGAATTAGCAACATATATATGTTCTATTCATGCAGACATAGAAATAGCCAAAATGCCATTTATGTTTGATAAAGATTCAATAATCTGGATTCTGGAGATACCACTTGGTGTATAAAAATCTCAATTGCCTATCAACTAATAGGTGACTAAAAACGTTGATAAGTTATGATCAACAGTTTAATAAATTAATTTCATATTGAGAAATGATTACGAATTTGGATTATAAAGGAATAAACATCAAATCTACCTTTCATTTTGACAAGTTGCACTTATACCAGTTGGAATGTGCACAATTCTAACAGCACTTTCTGTGGTGTTAACATGCTGGCCACCAGCTCCACCAGCACGAAAACGTTCTATCCGAAGGTCCGAATCTTTTATCTGGAATCGGGTAGAAACATCACCAAGAATAGGTATTACAGCCACAGCAGCAAAGGAAGTGTGCCGCCGCTTTCCACTGTCAAATGGAGAAATCCGCACTAATCTATGAACTCCTACTTCAGCTTTGGCATATCCAAACGCATATTCACCATCAACTTTTATAGTAGCCCTCTGGAAATAGCAGGCATTCAGTATAATACCAACAGTTTGCTAAAAAATAGTTCTCTAATTAAAAAGCAACACATTGTAAAAAGAGAGAGGAGCTTCATGTCCACATGGCACAGTGTTACAGTGGTGATCATCATCCCTAGAAACAGATTTATATGGCGCTACTTCTGTATAGAGTGGTGAATTCAGTTATGGGGGTTGATGGGAAAACATGTAAACCTTGATTCCTGCTACTTCACCAGGCATTTCTTCTACCACAGTGACTGCATATCCCCGTCGTTGAGCCCATGATCTATACATGTTCATAACCATGGCAGCCCAATCCATGCTCTCAGTGCCTCCGGCCCCTGCTTGAACCTGGTTATAACATCATCATTAGGAATTACACACTAATAACTTCATTAGAAAAGCACAGAAGGAACATTACTGTTTCATTCAAGTACAACTGTACAAGAGGTCTAGATTGAGAACTGCACTGAAAATTCTTACAATGATACAATAAATATACCTCAATGAAGCAAGAGCAAGAGTCATTATCTCCAGAAAGTAATGCATTGAGTTCTTTCTCCTTTGCACTTCTTCTCATATCGGCTAATGCTCTCATGGTTTCCTGCACAGGACAGTTAAAATTGGATAAAACAAGCAGCTGGTTTGCACCGTGAAGGGTTCCAACAAAAATTGCTATAACTGTGTCTAGAGCTTTTTATCATGTAATAATGTAAAGGAAGCAATATATTCACCGTCTCAAGTTCGTTATCGTCCTCTTCACGTGCAAGCCTCAACATGTCAATGTGCTCAATCAATTCCTGCTCGAATTGGTTCACTGACTTAATCTTGCCCATGAGCTCACCGTGCTCACGGCTAACCCTCCCAGCGAAAACTGGATCATCCCAGAGGTCTGGCCTCTCCAACACCACAGCCAATTGCTTTGATCTCTCCAGTATCCATCCCCACTGCAAATCAAAACAACGCCCAGTTCAAACAGAACGAAGCTTACAGGTAAGTGCACAGAAACACACACCAACACCTCATCCTACGACACTCTAAGAGCAAATGTGCAAACATGCGCTTGAACAGGCATCCTCGCACGTGTACACAGACATACGAGCGCAACTCCAAACGCACATTAGATGTTTGTTGATATGCCTGAGAGAAGGAAGCACCTGAGATGCACATCCCAACCCAACAAACTAACAACACCCGACACTTGACCGAATTCGCGTACGGAAGGCGCAGGTTATCAAGTATCGCACAAAGATTGGACCTTGAGGCGCTTCTTGATGAGCTTGACGGACTGCGCGACGGCGGCGGCGTGGCTGCGCCAGTCGCTCTCGGCCTCGGGGAGGATGGTCCACCCCTTGCCCGAGATCGAGTCCACCGTCAGGCCGTCTGCCGTCATCGGCGCCTCCGCCACCGCCGCCGGGGAAGAGAACCACCGCATCGGCTCGTTAAGGGGACATGATCTGGCGGTGGCAGGGAGGCCCCGAGTGGGTCCCAGAAGGAAGGCGAAGGCGGCACCACGGGCGACGAGGTGGTGGTTAGGGTTCAGGGTCCAGGAGCGGAGGTGCGAGAGGAGAAGCGCGGCCGTTGATCTGGCTAGGAGGCGGGAAGCCATTCCCGTCGGCTCCGATGCTGTCTGCGGGGAAGGCCGGGCAACTAATTTCGAGTACGACTGTCTAGTTGGAACATCGAAGACTCCTGAGTGCGTTTTGCTGTGCGGAAGGCGCCTATCGATTGGAAGTAGATTTCCGTTGCTCGGCACCCTTTTGGTCTTTTGACACACACCCGCACGTTAACCATTAAACACAGAACAGACGTGTGTGTGTGTATACGAGTGCACTGTTAGTACATGATTAGAAACACAAAAGCCGAGATAAATTCAAGACCTAACAAAATTCATGTTGGAGCGTACTTTAATGCTGTATAAACCCATCAAGCTAGTGCAAAGAATCTAGAATTGCTTGAGTGCTCTCGTTGAAAGGCTAAGACGAATGGCGATCGTAGAATAGCCTAGAGGAGGGTTTGATTGCCATCAACCATGACAATTAGGTGAGTTACTGTCTGGAATTTTCCACTTTAATTGTCCTAGATTTGAACCTGTGATTTGTGGGTAGTAACCCTTAAGATGTAATTATCCCTCTAAAAAAATATAAGTAACATGAATTCAGATATGATTTTTGGCAAAACACCAAATGAAATCGTGAATTTAATGCAAATTTCGTTTCGCCTTACTTGTAAGTTTCCAAAAACTGCTTCCAAAATTACAGAGGGTATATTATATGTCCCTGCAAAACTTCAAAATCAAACTCTATTACATTGGAGAGATAAAAAGAATAAACATTGTTAAAATAGTGTTAAGCGGGCTAATATTGAATATCAATGGCCCGCACTCTGCGAGGCCTTTGGCGCCTCCTGTAATTTTCAAGTATATAGAGAACTAGATAAGAAAGCGCGGCGGCACGCCGCACCCGTAGCTAATAAGATTTAACTGAAAAGATATGGAAAAACATATCGTGAGACGTCATGCAATATAAGCAGTTAGGATAGCATGTCTATAGTGATCATCGGATCGCATTTTGAATAGATCGATGATGACAAACGTTTTGAGCGATATCACCATTCATACGAGCATATATCATATAAATTTATATTTTCTTGCTTATCGGCGTTTTATTATTTAAATCGTTGAAATAATGAGCGTAACGGGGAAAAAATAGAGAGCTAGAATCGTAGAAATACCTCTTTCAATGAATTACTTGGGAAATATTGGAGACCGAGCTGGAAAACCGCGGTGGGGCGGTGGGGAAAAAGTCTAGAGATAGAGCTGAGCATATTTTTCTAGTGACGAAAACTTTTTTCCTAAGAAAAACAAAGAAAGGACCTAAACGTAAAGAGTAAGGACCTAAATGTTACGTTTTTGGACCTATCCGCTATCCTGAAAAATTAGAAAAGGGCTTGTTCGCAATTTGAATTTAACGGAAAGTTTTTTTCCGTAAAACGGCGCACGAGGGACCCAAATGCGATTTAGAAAAGGAAATCTTCCCCTCACAAAAAACCGCGAAGGACCTATTCGTAAATTACAGGGACCTATCCGTAATTCCAAGAAAAACAGGGTTTTTTTTGCAAATTTACCAAGAAAGACACGTGGGCACCCGCTCCTTCCAGGAAACTTGCGAACTTTAATTCAGAGTATGATGCGAACCCATATATGTACATGCATGAGTGATGTGAGTACGATGTAAGTTAAATATGTGCTCTCTCTAAAATGTACAGGTAGTTAAGCGAACATACGTAGAACTTGAAAAAAATGGACTTTTTCCCTCTAGCCAAAAAGTGATGGCCCAAAGGATCCTAAGGTATACTGTATCATCTAGACTATTTTAACTATTCTTACATGCAGATAAATATATTTATGTACGATGGAACTGATATTCTTACATGAAGCGATTGACATTATTGCTGCACTTGTTTTAACCAGTTACCTGAATCTAACACACATCAAAAAGTTAATCTCAGTGCAAGAAAAATCGACTTAAATTTCAAAAGTTCAAGCAACTTACAAATAGCAAACCCATATAAAGCATCCCATAGGTTTCACCTTCCTATTTAATCTTCCAGCACATGTGGCTTATTTTCAATTTAATGTCATGCTGTTTACTCTTTCTATAATCTTCCAAGTACATGTGGCTGTTTTCCGCTTAATGTTGTGCCGACATGGCCGAAGGAACAAAAGTAGCGGCTCCGGGCAAATCCAGAAGTTTTGGGCTCACTGTAAGTTCAAGTTTCATTACATTAGTTTTGATGATTAATGACAAATATAAATGTGAGGCTAACTTTTTTTGTTGAGTATGATATTAATTAGTCTTATTTTGATGGAAAAATGAAAATCTTGAAGGTATGCATCCTATGCCATATTATTATATCTTGTTGCATTCTTTGGATACAAAATACAGGTTGAATTTTATAAAAACTTTAATTTGGATATGTGCATATTGTTTTTAGTTCATATACATATATATACACACATTTAGAGAAAGTTCATTATATACCTTGAGGTTTCACTAGTACTGATCCATTTCTTTTTTGTCACATATATTGAGGATCTTTACTTTGAAATACACCTTTGAGTATATAAAGATTTTGTAGTTGTAATATACTGATGTTGATTTAAATTCAATTATTTGCAATTGGGTTGTCATCAATCACAAAAAAGGAAGATTAAAGGATCTAAACCCTCTATTATGTGTTAATGGTGTGCTTTGGTGCTTAGCGATAACATGATGTGTTGGACTAATATGTTTCATTAGTTGCTGATATAGGTTAAGTCCAATGATGATGAAGACTTTATATGACATCATGTGTTAGTCATCAAGTCAAGGTTTTGAATGAAGGATATCATCACGTGTTGATGAGCATCGAGATAAAATCTCAAAGTGAAGTTAGTTCATCATGTGTTATAAGCAAGACAAGGACTCGGACTTGGAGAGAAGATAGTGATTATCAAGTGAAAACTCCAAGTGGATGCACAAGGCAAATGTATAACTAGCATAGGGTAAGGATGTGGTCCTAATCTTTTACCGGTCTCGGTATTTGATTGGGAGACTGGATTATTAATGTAGATTATCGTACTATTAAGAGAGATCTTGTCTAGTAGTTGGAGTCTCATCACGTATTGATACCTCAATTTCGCTTGCTTTAGCTCTTCATTGCACGATGCTATTATTTGCAAATGTATTTTGCAAATAGTTAAAACTCATGCACTTACTCTTTGTAGCATGTGACTAAAGTTTGCAGATGTGTTTTGCAAATTATTGAGATTTATGTATTGATCATTTCTAAACTTTTGCTAGCTTGTAGTCAAGCTCTTGATCAACTCTATGTTAGAGATTTTGAGAAATTAGAATTTAGATGTGGCTATATTGGAGTTTTAATGCTCTTGGCCATATCTATAACTTCTTAGATCTTGAAAATAGATGGAAGTAATAGCCCTCTATATAAGCTTTCCATAGAATCCAAAATAACCTAAATCGGATTTTAGAGTAACAAGTTACAATCCTTTTTAGATTGCATTGTGAGTTTGTCTAAAATTGATGATTAGAAATGTCCAAATTTGAGTTTAGAACATTTTCACAGAACATTTGTTTTGGAATTAATTTGGATTATTGGATTCGGAATGCCCGAATTAGTGATTTTAGAATGTCCGAATTAGTGATTTCAGAATGTCCTAATTTTCCCTCTACAACGGTTGGATGCCACGTGGATTTGTAACCGTTGAGAATGTCCAATTTTTCAATTAGGAATATCTGCATTTGCATTTTTAGATAATTTTGTTCAAAATGGCTAGTTTTTTTGAAAAGCTATAAAAGAGGCTGAGTATAGTGGTTTTTTAGATGCTTCTGCACTCCTTTAAGGTATACATTTGAGAGCAAAGTTGAAAGCTTATAGAGCAAGACTCGAGAGATTTGATAGGCATTTGAGCTAGATTTTCTTGTGTGTAAGATGTTTTAGCATTCTATTTCATTCTCTTGAGTTAGTGTAAGCTTCTCCTCTCAATTGTGTATGTGTTGCACCTTGTGAGTAAGGAGAAAGGTCTCAAGTTGTATGTGTTGCTTCTATAAGTGGATTAAATATCCACTTTGTGCATATGTTGTGCTTGATGAGGTTCAAGCAAGAAGCTTGGTTTGTTACTCTTGGCGTTTGCCTACACCTAGAAGGAGTGGAGGTATCGTGATCCGGTGATCTTCTCAAGAAACTTATAAGAAGGCTCGGTGTGTTGTGAAGGTTGAAACCCATCTACCCAGAGAGGAAAGAACTACCACTAGTGAATTCGATTTGTTTGGCTTAATTTGTGTAGTTGGTCTAAGTTGTTTGGGTTTACCTCATGGATTAGGGGAAGACCGGCAAGTCTTCGAACAACACGGCAAAAAGATCGTATGTCATCTTTTGGTTTGTTTCCTATTGCTTATTTACTTTTTGTTATTTACATTCCTATAATTGAATTGTTTGTTTGTCACCCTATGATTGCAAATCTTGATCTAGATATAGGTTGTTGGTGCACTTAGTTTGACTAGTTGATTTAGGCCAAGGTCAACTCAAAACTTTTGCAGTGGGTAGATTTGTATGGGAAGAAGACATAGCTAGTGGTAAAGCTGCTGTAAGGTCAAATTTAAGGGGTTGTGGGACATATCCTTCTACAGGGAAAGCACACACGATTTCACTTATTACAGGAACAGGTTATATTGAGATTGAGAAGAGTAAATTTTACTAAACTGCAGGTTTTTTATACTAACGATCACAAAACTACAGATTTTAACTAATATTTATAATACTATAATTTTTAAAAAAACTTATGTCATAAAACTATAAATTTTAGATAAACTCACCTAAGTGCTAAATGTCACGGTCCATACAACATGACTAGCAGTCTTTAACACTAGTCGTTTGGATTGTGCTCCGTATGGAAGGTGGAAATAGGATACGTTAGTGTGGGATATATTTTATCCAGTGCTTGGGTCGAAGGATTGGGAAGAGACTAAGGTTTGCCAAGGGGATACGGGGACTTCAGGTTCCACCGATTTAAGGTTTATTTTTTTTCTGTAGATTTCGTATTCTGACCTTAAAAGCTAAATAAAAAACAAACAATTCGATTCTAATAATCAATTATTATAATTCAATCTGCCTTATTAGAATCCACACTCTACTTTAGATTCGCGCTTCTGTGAATTATGAGAGATACAAATACGAGAATACCACTACAAGTTTCAATTAATTACTCACCAAATATCATTTCAAAATCTAAAATTCAGAATCAATTTATCTATAGCCACAATCTAGAATTAGCTTTTAAGAATAAAAAAAAAAAACAATACCCTTAAACCCATGGGGAGGGGTTCCTTCGCTGCCCTGCTTCTTCGCTTGTCCCAGGCTCCCAGCGCTGTTGCATGCTTGTGCAGGCCGCCGTCGGCCGTCGAGGCGGTCGACCGCGCTCTCCCTCTGCCTTCAGGTGCACGTCCAATTTCAAGGTCACCCTCAAAGCCTGCTCTCCCATGGCCGATCTCGAGCTAGCGGTCGAGGCCGCCGAGTGCCTCCCATCGAAAACGCTGCATGGGCCTTCTCTTGTCCAATTGGTGTTGGTTTCTATTGCATTTCTTCTTCTTCTTTTTCATTTTCAGCACGATCGATGCTTCCCAGAACTCCCTCGAGCATCTATGTGGAGGCTGCAGCTGCGTAGCTACTTGCTGTACTCAATTTTGATTTGGGATCTAGCTGTAAAAGCAAGGGGAAAGGAGCAAGGGGATCGGTGCTCCCCAAAGCCCCCTTTTCTTATTGCTTCTTGCTTCAATTCGTTCTCGATGACGCCCTGCATTTTCTTTCTTCGGTCCCATTTCTCTCTCACATTCTATTTTCCTACTTGATCATCTCGTCTGGGGTCTGGCGAGCATGCCTTTTTTTTGTTGTTGTTGTTGCTTCGATCCCATTCTCTTCTTTCAATTTTACTTCTACTTGCTTCGGTTAGAAATAGTTTTTTGTTATAACTCATTCTGACTGTCAGTATCTTTTTCAATATTTAAATTAGATACAAAAGTTACTAGAAAATCAAGGAAATTGTTGATGCCATCTGGCTCTGCTTGATTGTCCAGTGTATACGTAACCACCGTGTGCGCGTCGACGTACCATCACGTCGGGCATTTGATTAACAAGGAGCCAGAAAATCACTTCGAGTCTTACTTATCGATTAAGCAAAAACACAACATATATAGGTCACATATCTATCGTTTTGAGCATAGATATAATTAAACTTTCGAAACTTTAACTATCAATATTTTTTCAAATATTTAAATTAGATATATAGAAATCATATATGTATATTTGTGCCAAAAAGTACTTTTCATAATATTGTAATTTTACTGTGCTTATAAATATATTCTAATAGAAATTAGTGGTCAAATCTATTTATTTGAAGACCATATTGATATCCAAAACAATAACTATTTGTGACCGTAGGTAACATATAGCAACCTTAGTATAATTTGTACCGCGTGAGCTCACATTGAACCGATCCCATCTTAATTATAATTAGACACGTGGGCACGGCGCACACCGCGCCGCAACGCACCAGCTGTAATGCGATATCCAGGTATTCCCGCGAAGAAAGGAATCTAGATGTAATTTTTAAAAATCTCCAGGATGAATCGTATAATTTTCGCTACGTGCGTTGTTATTCCGAAAAGCTTTCAGGACTCTGGGATAAATCTCACGTAATCTTAAAAAGATTTTGAGATTCCAAAATAATTATTTTGGGTGGTATTTTTGGGACAAAAAGGCCTTACCGCGAAGAAAGGGACTTAGAAGTAATTCTAAAAAATCTTTGGGGCTTTCTAGCAAAAACATGGACTAATCTGTAATTCTAGAAAATTTCGGGCCTCTTTTTCTCAGAAGTGCAGAAGTTTCAGGGTCTTCCAAAAAAAAGGCTAACCTATAATTTCGTTAAATTTCAAGCACCTTTTCAAAAAAATCCATAAGCCTCGGGGTCTCCTGCAAAAAAAGGACCAATTTGTAATTTCAGAAATTTTTGGGCGCCTTTCCGCCAGAAAACATGCGCTGACGCCCTGCTCCACGCGTCGCTCAGCAAAAAATCACGTGGGGTGTCACTGGTGGGGATCAAACGCGCGACGCTGGCTCGCAGGCGAATGCCCCTACCGCTGCACTGCGCGGCCTGACGCGAAAAGTAACGACGCCAAACTACTTGAGGAAGGCAACCTCGCGAGCAACGCGGGCGACGTGGGCAAACGAGGAGCCAGCCATACGCATGTGCAACCTCAGTGCTGATGGCGCGGGCGACGCGGCGGGCCATCGCGCGGGCACGTCCTGCAAACGACGACGTGGCGCGCGGAGGAGCCGGAAAACCTCCAGGGTTTATATACGGTAGTATATACCTAGATTTATCTTTAAAGGTATTTTTATAATATTATAACTTTACTTTATTTTATAAATATTATAATAAAAATTAATGATCCAAGCTGTATTACGGAGGCCGTGTGTATCATACTTCGCTCCTGTTGGTACTGTGTTTGCGCCGGTGTGCGTTTCCTTCTCTGGAAGCGTATTTGCTACGCTTACATGTTTTACAAAGGAGGCCAATTTCCGAAAGTTTTGAACACGGATATTTTAGTCGGTGAAATTTTGATTTCCCATACCAGCCCCAACACTACCAAACAAAGAATTAGAATTAGGCTCTATTTATTTAGGCTTTTTCACCGGTTTAAAAACTAAAAAGCTAAAGTTTAAATAAACGAGTAGTTTTTTATCTAAGTTTTTCAAAAACTATAAGTCTCTATATAACTAAAAGACAAAAGCCACTAAAAAGAGACTTTTTTTACTTATTGATGGTTGGTTTTAGACTAATAACATTAAAATTAGATAAAATTATCCATCTCTATTACGTACAAAAATCATTAACTTTTAAACTATTTAACCCAAAAAACTAACTTTAAACTATAAATAAAAAATTTAAACCTAAACAAATATGACCTTAATAGCTTTAATAGCTCTATGATAATCCAAAACCCACCCCAACACATCCCACCTCAGAGTCATAGCCATATAACAGTCCCAACGTCCATCCAAACGCCACCTAGCCTAAGCCGTTCACAAGACGAAATACTCCGAGCGCGACCGCCTCCGGCGGAGCGGCAGCGCGATACTCTTCCGGTGGCTCAAAATATGCCCGGGGGCATGTTGGCGGCCGTGGACAGCGCAGCGCCGGTGATGGCGCACCGCACGATCTGCTCGTGCGAGGCGCGCTCCGAGGTCAGCGCGGCCGCGGCGCCGGTGAGGGCGCCGGCCACCACGCTGTTCTTCCAGTCGTGAGCCCCGCGTACCTCCGTGAGGCCGCAGGTCAGGCCGGCGTGCAACCCAGCCGCGAGCCCTGCAACGAAACAAATCAGGCCACCCAGCGTCAAGAACTAGTCAATACATACATAGCACGGTGCTCGTTGATTGAACTTACGACGATTCAAGGATGCATACCCCACTGGAACGATTCTTTGCTCACGCTTTTCACCTGAGTGAAAGAAACAACAATCAGGAACGAGCATGGCAGGCAGCACGGTAATCAAGGCCGACAAGAAGGGACCGGTTTTGCAGCTGGCTTACCATAGCCTCAGCTGACTCGCTATTGTTCGACCCTGTTCAATTTGCCATCACAGGATTATCGCCCTCATAAATAAGAGGTGTTCTAATGGTTGTACTAATCAACAAATTAAGAAGAATCTACCGCCGTATCGCAGTTGTTACCACTGAGTTCCGGGAACGCTCGCTTCCTTGTGCCGGTGGTGTCGGACACCGCTCCTGCGCCCCCAGAATCGCCTGCATTCAGCAGCGCAGCAGAAGAGAAACTAAGGCCCCATTTCGTGAGCAAAGTGAAGAGCTTGTTCTACGAGCAGTAGAAGCATCTACGGTTTGTCACGGACCTTCGACGGCCATGAAGTATGATTCCCGCGCGACTGCCTGGACTGCGCCGATCTATACGGTAGAAGCAGCAGAAGCGAGTTAATGTCCACGGCTCAACACCGGACAGGGGGATTTTCAATAGTAGTGTATATTTCACACGCATAACTCAGTTTTGTATAATAGTTTTACAATATCATAAATCCAACATCTATATTCGAAATTTGCTAAAAGTTCAATACAAATAGTTGAACACCCGACCTAGATTCGTCCATGCAGACAAACAACGTGAAACAGATACCGGAGTTTTCGTGAGGCGTACCCCGGCAGCCTTGACGAAGCTCTCGGCGATGCGGCTGACGAGGGGGTGGCCGAGGTCGAGCATCCAGTTCTTCTCCAGGCCGCGCACCTCGTCCACGAACGTGCGCGTCTCCAGGCTGCTGTTACTGCTCATCTTCCTTCGCCTGACCTTCAATTCCTCTGCTAGCTATTGCCTAGTGCCCAAGTACGTACTAGTCCTGGTATACTAACACAATGCGCCGGCCAGGTATAGAAGCGTGTCTGTGTGTTGATAAACGACAAGTAGTGGAGGGCCTAGACGAACAAGGTGAACGAACTCCGGTTCGGTGGCGGAGAAAATAACGATCGCCTTTAATGATCAACAATGAGACGACGAACTCGATCCTCATCGCTCTCGGTGAACTAGGCGTGACACGTGCACAAGCGCCACCGACACGTGCCGGCTCAACGCCAGTCGTGGCACTCTTCTGGAACGTGCACGAGTGCGCTCGTGGTTCAAGGGATCTGAGAAATCCGTCTGCTGGCCAGTTTTCCGACACATGCCGGCTCAACGCTACTCGTGGCACTCTCCTTGAACGTACAATATATGTAAGGCATATAAAATGATATAGACGGTAGCCAGTGGTGGAGACAGAGGGGGCAGCCCTCCTCAATGGTCCATATGAAGTCTAGTAATACCTATATAGAATGGAAGATCCAGCTGGCCAGGAACGCAGGTAGGCAGCTAGCAGCCACGCATTGACGCACGAATTTGCAACCGAAGCGGAACCGTCTCCGCGTCTCCTGGAATTCACGTCTCGTTAGGTCACGTGAGCGCCGTGCCTCCCTTCGTCAACCTCGAGTGATGTCCGTCGTCATCCGTTGTAGGCTCGTGGCATCGGCGTCATGCCTCGCCGCCTCGCGCCACTGAGATCCTACCGTTAGCCTACTGCGAAGACTGGAGATCAATTGTTGAAGTCTGAAGGTATCAGGTATGATTCTGTGAATCTCCACTACCTTAGCTCTTAGATAATTTAGCAGATCAACACTAATATAATTTGTATTAATTAGAATCAGTTGTTGATACTTGATAGGTATGAAGAGGAAGAAAACCCTTAATTCTTTTTTTAAGCGAGTTGAAAGCTCTTAACACGTAGAAAATTCCAATCCAACTGATATGCAAGCTTCTGATCCAATTGAAGTGCAAACTAATCATAATCAAAATAACCCTGTATCATTAGAAATTCCAGAGCAAGCTAGAATTATAACCACACCATATGAGCGAGATCTAAGCAAACGTTGTCAAATATGGGACCTGCATCCTGATAAGCAAGATGAAGCTCGACTATTTTATATATCAGAGGCTCCATATCAACCAATCATGAGCGAGTACCCATTTAGTGGATCAACAAAACATCGTCGTCGATTCCAAAGTAGTTGGTTCAAAAAAATTTGTTGGCTGGAGTATTCACCTCACACAGATCGTACATATTGCTTAACATGTTTTCTCTTTTCAAAAAAGCCAATTGGGAAGTGTGGCTCAGATATATTTACAGTGAAGGGATTTCAGAATTAGAAAAAGGTTAACGATGGAAAAGAATGTGTTTTTCTAACTCATATGGGTCAGGATCCTAACTTAGCATATGACTACTCAGTTCGCTGTTTTAATGATCTCAAAACTAGTATGGCTCATGTTGACAAGATAATTGTGAAGCAAAGTAAGAAAATGATCGTAGATGCAAGGCTGAGGCTTAAGACCACAATTGATTCCATCAGGTGGATAACATTTCAAACATATCCGTTTAGAGGCCATGATGAATCTACAGAATCCATAAATCAAGGCAATTTTCTTGAAATGGTGAAGATTTTGGCTTCTTATAACAAGGAGGTGAAGGAAGTTGTGTTGGAAAATGCCTCTGGAAATGCTAAGTACACGTCACCGACTGTTCAAAAGGAAATTCCTAGTTTGTATGCTCGAAAAGTACAAACATCAATTAGAGAAAAAATGGGAGTAGCAAGTTTTGCATCTTGGTTGATGAAGCCAGAGATGAGTCTAAAAAAGAGCAAATGGCAATATTTATCCAATTTGTCAATAAAGGACTTATAAAGGAGCGTTTTCTTGATCTCATTCATGTGAGTGATATTACTGCATCAACACTTAGGGACTCAATATATGCATTTTTAGCAAACAATAACTTGAATGTGCAAGATATTAGGGGTCAAGGCTATGATGAGGTTAGTAATATGCGTGGAGAGTTTAATAGATTGAAAGCTCTAATTCTTCAAGAAAACTCTTATGCATATTATATTCATTATATGGCTCACCAGCTTCAATTAGTTCTTGTTGCAGCATCAAGAGAGGTACATGATGTGCACAACTTCTTTCAAAATGCAAATTTCACTGTAAATGTTGTTAGTGCTTCTCCTAAATGCAACGATGAGTTACTAGCTGTAAGTTCAACCTTCATTAGTTATGGTTTTGGTGTTAATGAAAAATCTAATATTAAGTTTATCCCTAATGCGATATTGTTATTAATGACAAATCTTATATCGAGACTAACTTGTTTATTTAGAATATCTTTAATTAGTCTCATCGCATTGAAAAATAGAAAACCCGAGGTATGTATGTGTATTCATTCTAATATTAGTTGCATACTTTGGAGTCAAGTTAAAATATGAACGTCCCCATTTTATTAACCACAAAATGTGCATTATGTTTCTCAATCCATATATTACATGGATGCACATATTTAGGGGGAGTTTGTAGTTTAACTTGAAAGTCTCTTTGTATTGATCGATTCGTTATTGACACACATAAGGATCAAGACAAAGAAACTAAATCCTTGAGTATATATTTGAATTGCCTAGTTATAAGTATACTCGTGGAAATATAGGATATGCTCCAATACAATCAAATTGAATATGTGCATATTATGTTCAAGTCAATTATATTTATGCACATATACATGTGGGGTTTATTCTATAGTTGACGACTTAGAGTAATGATCATCTCCATATAGATTACACATAATAGATCATTACCTTTCATCAACATGAGTATATGAAAATTTGTGTAGTTAATATATATTCATATCAATTTAAATGATAATTTAAATTGAGTTCATTTGTCTTGTTAATCTTTAAAGAACACTTCATCATGTGTTGATGGTGTTTTGTGATTAATTAAGGACAAATGAATAGTTCTTAAGTATAATTAAGCATGTGTTGCATTATTATACTTAAGACACATTTACAATCATTTCAATTGATTTAGGTTGTACTCAATTGATCTAAAGGCATCCATTATGTGTTAATGGAGTGCAAGAGATAATTGAGACAACCATGCATCTTGGACTAACTATTTGTATGAGTTGTGATTAAGTTAGGTCCAAAGATGGATGAGATAATGAGAACGGGACAAAGACGGCATCATGAGTTGATGGGCGTCAAGAGAAGATCCCGAAGTCAAAGAAGAGGAGTCGAGTGATGATCCCGGGGAGTATCAAAGTGAAGATCATAAAGACCCCAAAGGGATTGCTTGTCTTGTGCGAAGGTATAATTAGATAGGCTAAGGACTTTGTAGTCTTTGAGTCTAAGGTTTTTATCGCCGTGCTATTAAGAGGGGTTGTCTCCTAGCTTGAGCTTCATCATGTGTTGGTGATCTCATCCCGCGTTCACTCAAGCTCAAATCATAGTTTGATTTGGTTTTTGCATGAGGGTTAATCATTTGGCATGTGTTGCGAATGGGTTAAACTTATGCTTGGTTGCATTTGGTTTTCGCATAATACTTTGATTTGCATGTGTTGCAAATAGGATAAGCTAGTGCGTTGGCTTTTGCGTGAAGTTCACTTTTGCATTTGTTGCAAATGTTGAGGCTTCATGTTTTGGTTTCGTACAAAACAATCTTTCAAAATCTTGTGATTGCTTGGAGCTAAGTTTTGCATGTGTTGCAAAAGGAGAGAGCTCAAGCATGATTTGATGTTTGTGAGTTTGTATGGAGCTAGAGGCTTGCATGTGTTGCGAGTAAAGAGCTCATACGTGTGATTTGGTTTAGTTGATGTTTGGTTTTGGTGTTGCATTGAACTAGAGAATTGCATTTGTTGCAATTAGAAGAGTTCATGCATCTTGATTTGATGTTGCTTGGAGCTAGACTCTTGCATGTGTTGCAAAGAGTAGTGCTCAAGCATGAAATGGTTTTATTGTGTTATTTGCAAGTTCGTTGTGCGAATAAACTGAGGTTTATGAGTCCGGAATCCCGAGAGCATGTGAGTGGGGCTTGCAACAGGTGTTGGCAAGTTGACCGGGTCTTGTGTTGACCTTCACATGGCTAAGGGGATTAATCTCATAAACTCGAGTTTGATTTGCTTAATACGTTTTGCAAATAGATTTTGAGTTGATTGCGAAATGCGTTTTTGCAATTTGGTTGAAATTCTTTGAGCATGAGCTAAGTTGGTGCAAATGTGTTTTGCACGTGTGTTTGATCATGTGTTGATCATCTAGAGGCTCAAAGAATGGGTTTCGGTTTTCGGAGAAATGTTTTTCGAGTTAAATCTGGATTTTCTCAATGTGGCTTAAGACTACTCATTGGTGTGGGCGGTAGTACCAAAATGCGGTACTACTGCAGTTTGCCGCCGTAGCTTTATTCCGAGTATTGTGTTTTCTGTTTGGCTCGTGGCACTCTATCGCTGTGGGGAGCGGTAGTCTGTGAATGCGGTACTACCTACCCTTAGAGGGTCAGTAGTAATCGAAATATGGCGTTGTTGGCCACAGGTGGTGGGGCGGTGTATTACCGCCCTTAGAGGGATGTAGTACCGCAAAAGGCTGATTACCATTTTGCCCCCAAACGGCTAGTTTTCTTGTGGGGCTTTAAATACCCCTGGGGGGCTTGGGGCAGTGGTTCTTTGGTATTGTTGTTGTGTGTGGGAGTTGTGTGCATGTGTTGCTCTTCTCCATTTGCCTCTTGAGCTTAAGAGTGAGACTAATTGCATGTGTTGCAATTAGGAAGTGATTTGAGAGCCTCTTGTGCATGTGTTGCACTTGAGTGAGGCCTTGTGCATGTGTTGCACTTGGTGATCACCGAGAGCGCATTTGTTGTGCCGGTGAGGTTCAAGTGGAGGAGCGGCTTGTTACTCTTGGAGGTTGCCGACTCTAGACTGGGCGTGGCGTCGTCTTGGAGGAGCTCTCAAGGTTGTGAGAAGCCCCGCGAAGTTTGTGAAGGTTCGGGTTGAGCCTACGCTGAGCGTGAAAACCACGACTAGTGGAAAGAGGCGGTGCTCGGCGGGAGCCGGTCCAAGTGTGGGCTAGCCTCAACGTGGACTAGGGGAGACCGGCAAGTCTCCGAACACCACGGAAAAACATCGGTTGTCCCTTGTCTCCTTACTTTCAAGCATTTACATTATTGAGTATTTATCAATTGCTTGGATGTATTAGAATTGCTTAGCATTAATTGATTGTTCAATTTAGCACTTCTAGTGTAGAGACATAATTTAGTTTAGTGCACTTAGTGAGCCTAGTTGATTTAGGCTTTAATTGTCAAAACCTATTTGTCGCTTCCGCATATATCTTTGATTAGGTTTTGGCATAGGGGTTGATTAGAGCGATTGTTTAGTGAGCGATCGAATTTTGTAAAACGCCTATTCACCCCCCCTCTAGGTGCATCCTCGACCCTACACTAGCTAACCAGGCAACTGAAATAGCACGAGAGATTGAATTAGGAGATCTTGATATAGGAAGGGGGCAAATCAGATAGGCTCTTTACAAAGAGCTAGAGACACTAGATGGAGTTTTCATTATAAGTCAATCCAAACAATAAAAAGGATGTTTACTGCTGTAGTATCAATACTAAGAAGCATAGCAAATGATCGTTCAGCCTCAAAATATTCTCGAGGAGATGCTACAAGTGCCCTTAAGATTTTTTTATCATTTGATTTTGTGTTTATTCTACACTTGATGGAAAAAATTATGAAGATCATTGATGTGCTATGTCAAACACTTTAGCAAAAATCCTTGGACATTTTAAACACTTTGGATTCTGTTTCTAACACTAAGGTGTTACTTGGTGAATTGAAAGAAAATGGTTTTCAACCACTTCTAGAAGAGGTCAAATCTTTTTCTATGAAGCATGAGATTGAGATCCCTGATATGAACATTAAGTTTGTTGATGTCAAAAAATGTCGTAACAAGCATGACAACACTACAACACTGCACCATTATAATGTAGATGTATTCAATGTTGCAGTTGATCAGCAATTGGTCAAGTTAAATGATCGTTTCAGTACTCAAGCAACAAAGTTCCTAACCTTTTGTGCATCCTTGGATCCAAGACATGACACCTTTGACATGTCAAAAATACATACCTTAGTGGAAAAATTTTATCCGATTGATTTTTCTACTCAAGAAAGAGCTCAATTGGAGAGTCAATTACCACACATTCAACTTGATGCATGCAACCATCCGGAGTTAGAATGTTTGCCTACTCTTACTAACTTGACAAGTGGAGTATATAAAACAGGTAAAGCTTCCATTTTCTCAACTTGATATATCATGTATGCAATGCTTGATATCTCTTGCTAACTTAACAAATGGACTATATAAAACAGGTAAAGCTTCCCATTATTCAATGGTTGATAGGCTGTTACGATTGATCATAACTCTTCCGGTGTCAACAGCAACCACAGAGCAAACATTTTCAGCTATGAAAATTGTCAAGACCCGCCTTGAAAATAAAATAGGAGATGACTTTCTTCGATATTGCATGATAGTTTACATTGAAAAAGAACTAACAGCAAAAATTAGTTCAGATGAACTTATTGATTTGTATGATCTTCTAGGTAGTTATAGAACTAAATTTAAGTTAATAGAGATGTAAGTTTCTTATTCTAAAAAGTATATTATATTTTACTTACGTGGATATGTGGTTATGCTATATCTAAATTTAAATACATTCTATATTGCTATGATATTTTTAGATAGGTGCTACGATATTTTTGGTTGGTTCACGTGGCCCCCTCCATCCCGAAATCCTGGCTCTGTCCCTAACGGCAGCTGTTTATAATACATCTCTATATCATCTATAGATAAAACTAAAAACAACTCATACAATTGATCATCTATATAGTTGTCTGTAATGGTCTTTTATTCAATTAGCAGACTGTCTATACAATGGTACGCAAAATATAAAACTTTCTATAAGGTTGTCTATTAAATAATAGATAGTAGTTTTCTCTCTCTCCTTCTCTCTTATCTACATCACTTAAAATCCTACATGGCTTCTCTTATAAACAACTGATTGTGAACTATTGTACATATCCTAAGGAGCATGTATGCATATAAAAAATAAAATAAAGTTGGATATTTATTAAAGACATGATGAGAAATAACACTAATTTTATATTTAAATATATAATACACCCTATATTTACAAACAATTTAAAAAATATGTCATATAAATTTGAATAGAGGGAGTATTATACAGGTGCACTGTTTTTGTCGCTTTAACAGAAAAAATAGCTACATTGTATTATTTTGGAAAGTAAATTTCATAAAAAATATATATTTCTTGTGTAAACTATCAGAAAACTGCAGATTTTAGCTTTTATTTTGCAAACTACATATTTCTTATATTATTTCGCTTACTATGGAATTAAAAACATCTAATTTCCTTTTATTTCTCATGCTTCTGTCATTTTTATTGTTATTTTTTATTTAATTTTCAATTTTAGTTTAGGTTAGAATTTATAGACAAATCCAACAGCTAAATTTCATCTAGTTTTTACTCTAAATTTGAGCTATATACGGGTTTTAATTTAAAGTTTGTATGAAAATCAAATGGCTAATTTTCTTTTATTCTTATTCTTATTTTTGTTAATTTTCATTATTATTATTTTGTTTAATTTTGAATATAAGTTTTAGGTTAGAGTTCGTATTGAAGCCCAAGTGCTAATTTTTATCTAACTTTTATTCAGAATTTCTGCAATGCACCAGTTTTAATTTAGAGTTCAGATGAAAAATCAAATGTGTTATTTTCTTTTAATTTTTTTCTAAATTCATGTTATTTTTAATATACTTTGTATGGACTCTTTCTTTTAACCTAAGCAGTTGATTTTATTTAATTTTGAATGTTAGTTTTATATTAGTATTTGTTTACAAATCCAACTACTAATTTTTATTCTAAATCTTAGTTATGTACGAGTTTTAATTGAAGTTTGAATGAAAATCAAATGGCTAATTCGTTCTATTTTTATTCTAAATTTCTATTATTTTTATTATATAAACTCTTTCTTTTAATATAAGCCGTTATAAGTTGGATCTACTAGATAGACAGTGAGATATTTTTCTTTAAATAATAATATCGAATGGCTACTATAGTTCAACTTAATTATGGTCTACCAGATTAACGCATAGATGTTTTGCTTTTCTATTAGAATTTGTAGCCTATTTCTCTTTTTTTTTCTTAGCAATTCTAAAAGACCTAATTGAGATTTTAAATATAATTTGAATATTAGTTTTAGGCAATAATTCATATACAAATTCAGCTACTAATTTTTATTTCAAATTTTAGCTATGTACGGGTTTTAATTTGGAGTTCATATAAAAATCAAATGGCTATTTTTTATTCTTTATTTCATTATTTGTTATTGTACTTGATATAGACTCTTTCTTTCAATCTAAGTCATTATAACTCAGGTCCGCTAAAGAGCAAGTCAGATATTTTTCTTTAAATAATAATATCTAAGGGCTAGATATTTTACTTTTGAGAGTTTCTATTATTTTTTATTGTATTTGGTATGGACTTTTTTTAAAATGTAAGCCGTGATAACTCAGGCCTACTAGATAGACAATGATGTTTTTCTTTAAATAGTAACATCCAATAGCTACTATAGTTCAACTTAGTTAGGATCTATGAGATTAGGAACTAGATATTTTACTCTTTTTAGAATTTTTAGCATATTTATCTTTTTCTTAGTAACTCTAAAATATTGAGCTTTTAATATATATATATATATATATATATATATATATATATATATATATATATATATATATATATATATATATATATAGGAAGCCTCTTTTCTACTCCTGGGAGTAATTACTCCCTATGTCGTATCTCACAACGTATGGGATATCTTCTACGACGAAGGGTATATACGCGTAGTATACAAGTATATAAGATCATCTAGGTGGTATGTACATTTTTTCAGAGGTGGTATGTGTATTTTTTGGACATACTCCTTTTCATGTGCGTATATGAAGGTATTTTCAAAATACACTAAAAATTATGGACTCTCTTACAATTTTTTCATGTGTCTCACATTAGAGTATCTTATAATTAGTGTATGAGTATACCCAAAGTGATAAAGGAGTATTTCAAGTTCGTTTAGGTGGTATTTCAGAGGTGGGAGTAACTACTCCCGGGAGTAAAAGATATTTTTCATATATATATATATATATATGAAGCCTTTTACGTACTCCTAGGAGTACATACTCTCACCTCTAATATACCACTTAAATGAACATTTTATACTCCTTTATCACTTTTGGTATACTTCAATAATAATTCTAAGATACTCTAATGCAACATGGTTGAAAAAAATTCATCAGAACCCTTTATTTTTTTACTACATACCCTTTTCCATATATAAAAAATATATATAAACAAATATTGCTATAAAGGGTGGACTTTAATGAATCTTTTCGTGAAACTCACTTTAGAGTATCTTATAATTAGTATTAAAGTATACTCAAAAGGATAAAAAGGTATAACAACATCATTTAAATGGTATACTGAAGGTGGGAGTACGTACACCCAGGAGTATAGAATCATTTTCCGAAGCCTTTTTCGTACCCTCAGGAGTACATACTCCCACCTTCAATATACCACTTAAACGAAAGTATTATACTTCTTTATCACTTTTGATATATTCTAATAATAATTCTAAGATACTCCAACACGATATAGTTAAAAAATTCATTGGAACTCTTTATTTTTTACTATATACCCTTTTACATATGTAAAAGGAATATATAAACAAATTGTGGTACAAATGGTGGATTTTGATGAAATTTTTCTTGGAACTTACTTTAGAGTATCTTATAATCAGTATTAGAGTATACTCAAAAGAATAAAGTGTATAATAATATCATTTAAGTGGTATACTAGAGGCGAGAGTACGTACTCCCAGGAGTATGAAACTATTAAGCCAAAACATGCAACGCAGCCGTCAGGATTGTCCGTTATATGTTTTGCCTGAACCAAATGAAAACTTCATGCTATAAACCTCATCTTTCTCCAACGATCGTGACAGACACGTAGCAAATTCGTACAATCTCCAAGTCAGCAAGACACAGCCTAGCACGTGATCACATGCTGGCGCAGGCCGTCACACCATTTTTGTGCAAAATGGAGTCATGGTTTTCAGGCACAGCTTATTCGGTTGAAGAGTAGATGAAACAGTGCATAGAACAGACTCATGGTTTTGCATGGTTCATTCTAGTTCTCAGAATGAAGCAGCGGCGAACTGTCATCTAGAAAGAAGAACATAACGTTTCGACCACATTCAAAATTTGGAAACCACACTGAATTTCTGAGGTTATTTTTCGATCGAGGTGGACCTTTATGGGCTGATCCCAAACTGAATGCGCCAATCTTCAAGTTGTTTTTTTACTTGTTCTGAACCTGTCGATCCATACGATTTGAACTTGTTGACGGCGTTTTCGACTCCCAAATATTCGTAGACGTCGGCCTCAAAGACAGGATGAACAACTTTCAGGTCATCCAGTCCAAGTTCAGCCAGCTGACAGTTCTTCGACACGCACAGAGCTACAGACCTTCCAACTATCTCGTGAGAAGTTCTGAAAGGAATACCCTGCAAAGCAAAATAAATAAAAATCAAGCCAGAAGAATCCCATTTAACTAAAGTAAACAGCACAGTGCCGATAAAATTAAAAGAAGATGTTGTTTGTGTGTTCTTGTTTTATTACCTTGTTCCAATGTTCACCTCAAACTGCTATGTACTAACTTTCTGGTTTCCATCCAAACTTATTAATGTTCTATGGCTAATTCAGTCACAAGAGGGAGGGGATTACCTTCTTCACAAGATAATCTGCTAGTGTTGTTGCATCCAGATAACCAGCAGGCAGCGAACTTTGTATTCTTTTCGAATTAAAAGAGATGTTTTGAGCAAATTCAGTACATACTTCAAGCATTCCTAATATGGCCTTCACACTGTCAAACAAAGGTTCCTTGTCTTCCTGCTCAAAAAGAAACTTTGAGAACAGACACCGATATAAGCACGGAATGAACTCTGAGGAGACGCACCTGTAGATCACGGTTGTAGGCCTGTGGAAGGCCTTTACAGAGGGTTAGGACAGTCATCAGATCTCCAACAACTCTAGCTGATTTCCCACGAACAAGTTCCATTGGATCTGGATTTTTCTTCTGTGGCATAATGCTGCTTCCAGTTGAAACAGAGTCACTTGGTGTCAGGAACCCGAACTCCTCTGATGCCCACAAAACCCATTCTTCACCAATTCGTGAAAGATGAACGGCGGCAATTGAATTGGCAGCGAGAAACTCCAATACAAAGTCACGGTCTGATACTGCATCAATACTGTAGAAGGAAAAGCTTCCAGCTTAAGTGATGAAGAACTAATCAAAATATTAAAGTGAGATTAGCCCCACAGAAAGGAAAAACATAATTTGTTTCAGCATGTGCTTTACAAAGTCCAAGAGTAAAGCAATGTACAGATAATGTTCCGGAGGAGTTGAACATAGGATTTCAACATCAAAATGATCTAAACAGCTCTTAATCCAGTAGGTGAGAATTAATCCATTGGCCTTTACCATGATTTTAGCCTAGCTAGTTGAGTAGTCATATTAGCACAAGTATGCGACGGACAATTGAAGCATATTTGTTATACTGGTGTAGGTTACAACAACAACAACAATAATAATAGAATATGCCCACTATGCAAAGCAAGCAAACAAGATTTGGATTCTCAGATGTTTGATAACAGAAAATAAGATCAGTTAGCTTGAGACATTTTCACCTAGCTTTACCTTTGTGGGATCAAAGTCCTCAAAAATACAAATTTAACAGAGCACATGCACCCTTGTATGTTAAGACAGAAACTGATTAAAGCAGTTGCAGTCTTGCAGAGCATCTAGATGACATACTGGCCAAATTAGATCAATGACAGTTGAGGCCCACATGGGCTTCTCCTCCGTCGAGCTCCTAATCATGCTTCCATGGCTGTCGGCCCATGTAGCTCCCTCCCTCTCTATTTTGATTTAGAAGAAAAGCCCATATAAGCCTCACCTGTCATTCACCTAAACTTTCTCATCGTGTCATCTTATATGGCAAAACCACTTACTCATCACGCCACGAGAGCAATACCATTATGCAAAACCAGATCAGGGTGTTATTTGAACCGGGTTGCAAAGTTCAGGATGTCAAATATTTGGTTTCATAGTTTAGGGTGCTGGAAGGACTTTCGAGCAAACTTTGGGGTGCTATATGAACTTTTTCTTAAAATAACTAACTCTAGTTTAGTTGTACTTCAAGCAAGTAACAATGTAACAGAAGAGAAAGCATACAATGGTTCAAACTTTGGAAGTTGGCACTACTAAAAGAAATCGAGGAAGTTATTCACCTGTTCTTCATCGGAGCTGTAAACTTCAAATCTTTAGCAGTTTTGAACCTATCAATGGGAAGTCCAGTTCCAGCCAAAGCACAAGCACCAAGAGGGCAGAAATTCAATCGATCCCTGCAGTTGACCAGCCTACCAGCATCACGCTCCAACTGTGCAAAGTACATGTCAAAATAATGTCAAGTTCGTTGCAGATTCCATGGCTCATTGTAAATAATGTGGGTAGTATTTTATCAGATTATCAGTACAGTGTCTGAAGCACCGTTACACCCTTGTGCAGGGAATACAGCAAGTGCTTGGCTATAGGCTGTAAGGTTGTAACATTAATGTTTCATTGCATTTCATGCTGATTTGACCTGCTAGCTGATTGGGAGAATACAGCTAGTGGTGCAGCAGTTCATAGACCGAATGACAGTTGTACAACTAAATTGCCAATATATGGTACTCTTTCTTCACATTCCCAAGTTTAAGATCTTGTAAGGTGTTTAGATATATCTGAACTGCATTAAAAAAAAGGACTTAAATCATGTGAAACATTATATGCCAATAATTCAACTTTTGGCATTGTATTGGCCATTGGGATATGTCTACAGAATAGCCAAAAATGACCAAACTAAACGTTTCAGTACAGAAATTTCACTTGTTCTGAACAACGGGTCCTCATATTACACTTTCACATATCACAGGGACAAACAGAGCTAATGTACCAGCCAAACAGCCCGAAACAACTTTCTCAATTTAATTGGTTAGATAGAGTGGATTAATTAGATAACTATACAGAGTAAGGGTCTATGGATTTGTCTACACAATAACCACATGCAACGTCAAGGAATAAACCATCAACAAATACACATGACATTCATTCACACACTGATAATCCTGGCTTACCCAAACAAGAAAAGTACATGAAATAAACAACCTTGCATGATGCCAAAAGGGAGAAGATATGAAAAAAATCACCTGTTCAACATATGATAAGAGAAGATGTGGCAGCAAAACAGGTTGTGCCCTTTGCAGATGAGTATAACCAGGGACTATTAAGTCAACATATTTTGATGCTAACAAAACTAGAGACACCTGAAACAACAAACTTGCTGATATTACAAAAGTGAACGGTATTCACCCTGCAATAGAGTTATCAGAAAAGGAGAAATTGTGTGTAGCATTTACAAAGTGGAATGCATCACACAATTATCTGAATGAGTGAATATATGACAAAATAGATTGAACAGACGAATAACCACAGTTCAAGCTATACATAAAAAAAGGCAGCATTTCTTCAAAACAAGAGCTGATTAAGCAAACTTCTCACATCTGGAAGAGCTTAAGCAGTAAAGCATAGATACCAGAAGTATGACATCAGATACTTTCTACATGCAGTATGAGTAAGTTGACCAGCTTATTTTTTTAAACTTCTCTTTTAGGATATGTCAAGCTAGCCTTTTGCTTCAGCTTTCAGATGGAGAAACAGAAAAACTTTAGCTGGAGAAGATCACTTTGAACGATATTGTACTAAGTAGAGCATTTTTGGAGAGTGATTTAGTATATCACACTGTAGTATGAATCCATAATTTTTTTTTTATTACGTGTTAGTGGAGAAGATAGCCCGCAATTGTTGCAATGCACAAGTGAGCAGTAACACATACAAGAAATGTAGACATAATTATGAGCAGAACATTATGAGCATCACAAAGTGAATTCAGAAACAAACCTGAAACTGTTTGATGCGAGTCAAAATCTTGTCAATAGCCTCACGGCACCACAGCCTGAGGTCCGTCACGATTTGGTCATTGCGGCTCCTAGCGGTGTGCAGCTTCTTAGCCGGCTCACCAACCTTCTCAATCAAAGCTGCCTCAATGTTCATATGCACGTCCTCCCGATCCTTTCTCCACTCAAACTTCCCATCTTGAATTAGCCTCTCGATTTGATCAAGGCCCTCCAATATAATATCCCTATCAGCAGTCGTGATCAAACCCTGCATTGCAAATGCTTTAGCACTCCTACTCAAATATAGTGATTATTAGTTTGAGTAGAATCCCGCGAAAACCTAAAGCCAGGTGCTTTCATTAAGCAATTGACCAAAAACATGCTGAACAATCCTAAACCCCTAACAGCCGCAAAACCATTCGATGCCACGCTCCAAATCAAGCTAGCTGCTATGAACACCTGCTGGTCGCATCACAAGCAGGACAACGAACCTAGCAATTTCATCGAACAGATGGCGAGCATAGCATTAGCGGCGGATTAACCTCAGAAAAAGAATCGCCCAAATTGTTTTGCCGCAGGCAGCGTTGTCCAAAGCAGGGAACTAATTGGCCAAAGAAGACGTAGGCCGTCACGCAACCGCGACGTGCAACGAGGAAGCAGGTGAGTTGGTGGAGCGCCCGTATGGTACCTGGGCAGCGAGCATGGAGGCGTGGGCCTTGCTGCCCATGATGTCGTACTTGTAGAGCTGCCAGTCGTAGGAGATAGACTCGGTGAAGCGCTCCACGGCATCGGTGACGCCCTCCTCAAAGCGCCCGCCCCACAGCTTGGCCTCCTGCTTCTCCTCGCTCTCCGAGGACGCCATCGAGGTGGAGGCAGCTGCGACGGCCGGGAAGGCGGCCCGGCGGCGGAGGGCGACGACGCGGGCGGAGAAGGAGAGGCGGGCGCAGGGGAGGGAGGTGTGTGCCGGGGAGAGGAGGGATTGGGAGGTGGCGGCCATAAGCGTCGCGCGGCGGAGGGGTAGGTACTAACTAGGTAGCCCGGTGGAGGTGTGGGAGTAATTTGGCGTGGTTGTCCAGCCGAAATTTAGGTCAAGGCCCAAAATTGCCCACGACTGGCAAGCAAAATAGGATGGAACCAAAGATTTATAGCCTTATGGTTATGGGTATGGCAAAATTTGGCCCTGTTTTCCGCCACTCAAATAGAACTTGCGTGCTACATAAGTGCATAACTTATCATTAGTCTTCACCGTCGAACATTTTTTTCTTGAAACGTAGAATATTTTTTTTTTGACGAGTACTAACTGTGAAGCTATTTGATTCATTATTTTCACGTTATGCCCCAACTTCTCGGTCTAACTCATAAAACTTTATCGACTAGTACTAGAAATGTTTCATGGCGTAACACGCCGCGCGCATCCGCATTTGCGCTAAAACAAAAAGTCTTTTTCGTGAAAAACAGCTGGAATGATCTAAACGTAATTACACTATTTTTTAGCATTTATTTAGGGTCTTTTCACGAAAGTTTCGCGATTTCGCCGAACCAAAAGGTCTTTTTTAAAAAACAAACTGCTGAAAGGACCTACATGTAACAAGAGGCGCGCGATGCCGCACTCGTCAAAAAAATTTGACTAGAATTTTTTATGCAAAAAAATACAATTTCGTTGTTCTCGATGTTGTTTTTTTTAAATTGGCCGCGTTTGCATAAAATTGAAAGGTCATTTTCGCAAAAAATAGTTGGGACAATCTAAACATAATTATGTTTTTTTGCATTTATTTAGGGTTCTTTCATGAAAAATCCACGATTTTACTAAACTAAAAGGTCTTTTTCGTAAAAAACCGCTGAAAAGACTAGTTACTAATTTTTCTGAGGGGCTTCAACGGACGGACGACACGTGGATGCCCTCCCAGAGCGAATCTTGTGAAGTTTAATATAGGGATGATTTCGTAATGTACTTCTATTATAAAAGCCCAAACTACGTTGTCTAATTTGAAATCAAACTTTGAGGAGAATTTTACAGAACCATTCGATTTCCTATCAATTCCAGCATTTTCAAACAGCCCGAGGCGACGAACATGTAATGAGACCGTTCATATATCGTCGTGAGCCCATGAAAAAACCTTACCGTCTCGGCGAGCATGGTAGCGTGGACTCGGCTGCACGCGATGTCGTGCGCCCACAGCCCATCAGCCTCCGCCGCCACGAGAGGCTCGGCAAACCGCTCGCCGGTCCCGGCCTTCGCAGCATTGCCGTTGAGCTGCAGCCTCGGCGGCTCCCTGGCCTTGACCGCCACCGGCTCCCTCTCCACGACCGTCCGTTTTGCCGTCGGTGGCGGTGGGGGCGGCGGCTCGTCGACATACTCTAGCGACGACTTCACTGACGACTCCACGGAGTCGTCGGTCGAGCTGCCAACCATCTCGATGAGCCCGACGTCGTGCGCCGACAGCCGCTCGCCCGTCGCCACCTCGACAATCTCCAGCCCTTCCACCTGCTTCGGCTTCAGCCTATGCGGCGCCGGCGCAAACGGTGACCGCACCGAGTCTGTCGACTGATTGCCCGGCCTCGGTGTCGCCGGTTTCCTGTCGGGCGGCGCCGGCGAATTAGTGCTGCCGTTCTCGGTAACCGCAGGTGAAGGCGGCTGCGTCACGGAGGGCGCCGCGGCTTGTGTCTTCTCCGGCGAAGGGGAGCGTGGCGGGTGCGTCACCAACGACGGCGCCGGTGTGAGCACTTGGCGGCGGGCGCTCATCGCGGCTGCGGCGCCGGCCTTCCACCCCTTCTTCTTGCGGAAGCACGAGCGGATAGACGGGAGGCGCGTCTTCCCGTGCTTCTTCTTTCGCTCAGTAGAGCCGCCCTGGTTCGGCATGGCGTAGACGAAGAAGGACGGCTCCTGGGTTTGCTGCTCAGCGCGGGCCGGCGACGCGTCACGCACCTTGGACGGCGCCCGGCGCCGGCTGCGACTGCGACTGCGGCTGCGTCGACGGCCGCGGCCGGGGCACCGGAAGAAGGACCTCAGCGGGTTGAAGCAGCACGGCGTGCCGCGGTCGCCCCCGCCGCAGCCAGCGCACTTGCTACGACTGCGGCGGTGGGACGACCAGCCGCAAGGCGTCGTCGACATGGCAAGCAGGAATGCAGGATGTTTACGAACCGGAGCTCGGAGCAACGGTTGATGGCTCGCTGTTGTTTATTCGTGATGTTGTAGGTTGGAGCTGGATTTTGTTACGCGTGAATGGTGTACGTGCGGTGCACTAGTGCACTACCACGGCAGCCATGAAGTTCAAGATCGTGTGTGGTATACGCTATGTGGTGAGCTCGTTCGAGAACGTGGCGCCTAATTGGGAGCACGATGGTGATTAACTCCGTTGATTACTATCTAGTGGCCGTCCAAGTCCAATTAAGACGTGGCAAGAGTATATATAACGCAAGATGTTTATATATACAGAAAGGGTAACTCTAACTCTAACGGTATAGCATTTCTCAATAAATCAACGGAATAGGTTATCACCTTAAGATTTGATACAATGAACGGTATCGGACGCTTCCACATCCCCCTTCTCATCCACTCAATCCTTAATTTATCCATCGAGCAACGTTGTTCATTCCTAAATCCCCCCTCCCCCTCTTTGTCCCTCACTCTTTAGGTGCTTCCTCACCAATGGTGGCAGGCAAATGGGGGCACAAAGGGCAAGTGGGCTTTACTATGGCAGAAGGCAACCACAGGCTCACCTGAGCATGGAGACAGACATCGAGTGACCGTGGACTCATGTGACAGGGTGGTCATGGGCTAGCCTAAGCACAATGAGTGATCGTGGCCTTGCACCATGGGGCAGCCAAGGCTTTGTTCAAGTGTGGTGGGAAGCCATAGGTTTCTGTGGACGACGGTCACTACTCGCTCAAGCAAGGGTGTTGCATGTGTGTGTGGACTCACATAGCTATAGCATCGAGCAATTGTGGATGTTGAGCAGTTGTAGCTTGCAAATAGATGCCACGAAGGGCACACACCTATTACAGCGTGTAGGAGCAAGGCGCACAGTGCCGTTGATTTGCGCAAACGGTTACAACAAGATAATCACTTCAACATACACACTCAAATCCCCCTATTCGAAACTTTTTCTTTTGTCCAAAACTTGTGAGATGTGCTTGAAACTGTCGAGAACAAGCTTCTGCTTGGCTTTTGAAGCTTAAAAGTTGTGCAGCCATGCATGAACTTTGATTTTGAAACGTGAAATTTGTTAAAACATGCTGAAATCTTGGATTTTGAAACTTGCAAAAACATGCATAAAATTTGTTGAAACTATTTTTTTAAGAAAACTTACTATATGTGTTTGAAACTATCTGGAACATGTTTGGATTTGGCTTTTGAAACTTGAAAGTTGTCTAAATATGCATGGATATTGATTTGAAACATGAATTTTTTGCACGAAAACTTATTGAAACATGCATGAACTTTTCAAAACTTTGGAGATGTGCTTGAAACTGCTTGGATTTGGCTTTTAGAACTTGAGAGCTGTCCAAACATGCATGATTGTGATTTTCAAACATAAAACCTTGAATTTTGAAACTCAAAACTCATTGAAACTTACTTAAATAAGCATGAAACTTGTGTGAAAGTTAAAACTATTTTACTGAAACTTCTTGAGACATGTTAAAACTTATATGGAACTTTCCAAGAAACAAGTGAAACCTCTTTGAAACCTTATATATAGATATATGATATGTGAGTTATTTGTACATGCATACTAATGTCATCCTTATTACTTTTTGTTGGGCTCACTTCAAATGTGTGAGTTAAGAATTATTTATGCCATCCGATTAATTTTGATTGCATTGGTATCTCCATTTATGCCGATGGAATTGTTGGAGGCTTGCATAGATGGGTAGTTTGGATGGTCTCATACTTGTACCATAATTTTGGTTTAGCTAATGCTAAAGTTAAATGCGTGTCCGATGTCCTGAATTCATTTACATGATTATATCTTGACCTTCTATGCAATGTGGCCAATATGTATTTTAGGCAATGGAATGAATGCTACTTGTTTTGTATTTTAGACAGCAGAGTAGGGCATATGTTTACAAGTTGCATTTTCTTGAGTTTAAATGGCACTAGTTCCATGATTTTGTCTAGGTGGGTTGTTGTTAGTAAGTTATATTGTGTGTATATGTTCTAAATTCAGGCTTCGTTAATCCCGGAAGTCATGCGAAAGCTAAGAATTCCAATTCCACTCCATTTTCCGTCGGAAAAAGGCAAGTGCAAACCGTATATCTCTTGCGGTATTTAGTTCATTGCTTGTGTTACATATATATGTGAATTCGATGGTTGCATTAGTGTGTATAAGCTCGTTTAGTAAGGTAATTGTCTTTTAATGAAAAGGGTAAGTAATGTCGATTCAAGTGTATCGTTGTTTGAACATGTTATGATTTGTTTGATGAACTTTATATGTCTTGCTATCATGAATTTATGCTGCATCCCTGGATTGAATGTTATGTGCGATGTTTAATGAATTCCGTCTAGATGCCGTGATGACGTCTTGCTAAAGCTTATTTTCATATTTACATTCACTAGATTGATAGGCTAGTGGGAATACTTGAAAGTATGGAATTGGATTGCGAAAATGGATTTATTTATGATCAAGATGGATGGAATCAAGAATTACTCGAGAAATGGTGATGTGAGAATGAATATAAATTGTTGAGGAGGTGATTACGAGTGTTGAGAATGTGATTATTGAGTGTTGCGTAATGCGATTATGAGTGTTGAGGATGTGAATGGTAATTTATGGATGTGAGTGGTCGATGTTTATGTATTTGGCTATGGTTATGCAAGTGTGAGAAATGAGTGTAATTTGCAAACCTGGTTTATGTCAATTGCATTTGTGCATTCATGATGGAAGAGGCGACCCATTCGATGCGGGCCTCTGTGCTTACAGTAGTAAGTCGAAAGTCCTACCTCGTAGTCCCATATATCGTGGTTGTATGGGAGCGAGTCAATTAAGAGTAGGCACCCTCCACCACGGGTGGAAGGAAAGAGAGGTGCACACCGACGGTGTGCACTCTACCATACCCCAGATTATCGCTAAAGAGGAGATGAGCATGTATGATGCATCATGTGCATGGAAAATTGTGCAATTTGCATTGCATTGTCAATGGTGAATCATGTTTTATGCATTGATTGTGATTGTATAGATATGAGATTCTTCTTCTCATGAAACGCAAAATCTTATAGAACCTAAAACCTCATTAAGCTCCATGAGAATTTTGCTTGAATTTTTGAAACTTCCTCAAAACATTTTGAAACTAGTTCGAATATGTGAAACTTGTTGAAATCTACTCAAAAGTTATGGTTGAAACCTGTTTTAAACCTGAAACTTCTACAAAACTTGTTGCATCATTGAAACCTACGTGAAACTTGCTACACTGTTGAAACTCTGTAAAACTTTGCAATACCATTGGTAGCACTTTCAATGGTATCTAGTTGGTTAGCAACACTCTTCTATATGAGTACTTAAAAAGAAAAAAATATAGCTATGTTATAAGCACATATGTAAAAGTCATTTCCTCCGATGCAAACATCTCTTTTGTAGGATGTTGTATTGTCTATTAATTAGATATAATTATACATATAAACACATATTAAACATTGTTGTCTACTTAAGCATCCATGCTGCAAAATAAAAACTTTATATCATACGTGGTAAGAAAAATCAATTTTCCATTACATCGCACCTTTGCAAGCACCTGTATATTCTATGTTGTAAAAAAAATCAGTTTTTCATTGTTTAGCATGTCCCTAAGCACCTATACGATTATGCATGCTTTAAGAGCACGTACAGTGATACAGATGATAACTGTCTATAATATATCTCTATATCATCTACAAATAATACTAAAAATAACTTATATAATGGATCATCTATATAGTTGTCTGTAATGGTCTCTCGTTCAATTAACAGACTGTTTATACAATGGTATATAAAATGTAAAGATGTCTATAAGACTATAATTGTCTATAATAGTATCTCATTCAATTAACAGACTGTCTATACAATGGTACATAAAATGTAAAGATGTCTATAAGACTGTCTATTTAATAATAGACAGTAGTTTTCTCTCTCCTTCTTCTCTTTCCTCCACTCACTTAAAATCCTACGTAGCATCTCTTGTATACAGCTGACTATGAATCATTATACACTAGTCATGTGCCTGTACGTTGCACCAGAAACTCAATTTGTGACAAAATTTCTTTGCAAAGAGCACTAATCATATTTAAATGATACTGTTCATTCTAAATGTGCAATGGTTGAATGTTTAAATCAAGTCATCGAAGTATACAAATTCCAAACACTTATTTACAAACTCGAGCATATCTTTAATTTTGCAATATGAAGGCCCTCATGTTACAAAATACTTTGCAAATTTTAGATGCACATAAGTACTGTCTGTGTGCAAACATAATGAATAGTAGATAAGGTTATATAAAAATATCTCATTTGAAATGCTTGGTTCAATAACAGATATTTCAATGCAAATGCAGACAACAAAATATTTTAGCACAAATAAAAGTTGTCATTTACAGAAATGTGATAAGGAAGCTTAATGTCTAAAGCCAGCAACATTAGTGCAGAAAGATAGGGCATAGGTTACCTGTCAGAGTGGAAGCAACATTAGTACAGAAAGATAGGGCATAGGTTACCTGTCAGAGTGGAACCACGATGAAGAAATCAAGTAAAAAATATCCACGAAGATAGGGGACAAATATTTTCTTTGGCCCATCAACTAATCTCTAGCTCCCACTACTCGTGACTCTGGAACTACATAAGCCAATCTGAACTGAAAGAGAAAATTTGTTTTATATTCATGAATACAATCTTCTGTAAGATCAACAAAACAAATAAGGTGGTCAACTTTAAGTTGGCAAGGAAGTTTCTTTGATGGTAGAACTAAACAAACAAGGCACATATGAATTTTGTAAATCCTTTATTTATATGCTATTAAAAACTGCTGAAAAATAATAAATGAAATGATATAACACGAATAATTTTTTCTAAAATTGAAGACAGAGTAGCATGACAAATAATTAACAACACAAAATGAAAGCGATCGGTCAAAGTAAAATCAGTTAGCCATTAAAGATAAAAAGTACTATTATTAGAATAAGATCACCATGACAAGAATATTAGCAAGTTATGTACAAAAAGATGCTCCAGACAATTTGGGTATTTCCAAAAGTCAGTGTGTAATCTAAGATTGTTTTTAATAAAATGTCAAATATTATTAGCAAAGAGAAATATCGATTACTCAATCAACATGTTCTTAATATGCATGCCAAGTTACCAATATAGCATTCCATCTTGTACCTACTATGTTTATGAGTGATAAATTGTATAAATCTGAAACTTTATCTAGAAGATCAAAACTGACGGTCCACTTACCTGAAGAAGCATGTGCAGAAAATAAATGGCATCAGTTACACTCCTAGCAACAGCAAGTGTTGTAGCAAAATTCCCAGCTTAATAATATGCATTTGTTATCCTTCATTGAATCTCATCAACATAGGAATATCATCTCTCTATTGATCAGACATTATTTAACCCTGAAAACAACATCCATTACATTAGCACATTGGATTCAACAAACAACAAAAATGTAAATTCCACATGAGTGGACAAAGTTTGCATCCTTTTGTCACAATACACATTATTTGTCTTTAGAAAGTAAGGGTGCGTTTGGTTGGGTGTACAAGAGTGAACCGAACTGTCCCGTACAAGATTTGGTTCTGTCTTTGCGTTTTGTTGGCTGAACGGAACCATTTGGTACAAGATGAGATGGTACAGATTCTTAGAATATTCTAAAAAGATGCTGCACCATCCTGTACGAGCAATTTGGTCGAACCAATTGGTCCAAGACAGGGTCGTTCACTCGCACCATCCCTTAAAGCAACTTCATCCCTCAATCCAATCTCATCCCTTCAACTAAACATCATCTCGTACCATCCTGTATCATTTCATCCAAGCAACCAAACAAAATCTTGTATCATTCCATTCAGACAACCAAACACCTTCCCTGTACCATCTCATTCAGGATCATCCCATCCATCCTGTACCATCCTATCTAATTCATCCTCATACACCCAACCAAACGCACCCTAAGGAACCCAATTAATATCCTGGCGACACTTATATATGTTATCAATTTCAGTGGAGCAATAATGATGATTAACGAACTTCAGAACCCTTTTAGGAAGAATTGTGACAAACCAACAAAAGATTACTGATACTAAAACACAATTTTAGGAATGATTACGTCAGATGGAAATATGAATGTGAAGGACTCGACCTGTAATGGCAAAGTGATCCAATAACACAAAAAATGAACCCTGTAAGCAAAATCTGCATACAGTTGACCAAACAAAATCAACGTCTATTGCATTAATACTTTGTGTCTGTGGTGCTCAAAACTAATTTTACATCCAAGAGCAATGATTAGTGAATCACAATTAAGTCTTCACATAATCAGTTCCGCCGATGCATAAAACCTATTGCATTTCTGAGAGCCCCTAATAAGACAACCACAACAAAGAAACATTAACAAAGGAGATACATGACAATGCCATTCCATACAGATAGTAACAGAAGGAGAAGAATAATAGCATTATTGCAGGAAGAAAATGGGATGAAGCAAACAGTATCTCTATTAAAATTATTAGAAGAACTACAACCTCAGTAAATGTTGTAAACTACTCTGTTGGCAGTTGTTCATCTACTGATGTTGTCTTCGTAATACAAGCATTACAAATTGCATAACAAGTATGTAAAAATTAGTCTACAACTCTGTATACGCTGTAAAGTTTGCAATTTTATAACGGCGTTTGTTGTATAGGACTTGGTTGTAGTTATCTTTGGAGAAAAGGAGAAATTTTCTGATTTGCGAATCAATATGGTACACAATGTAACATCCAAAGAACCATTCACTTGTGAACCATCCGATGCTGAATTGCACATATTTTAGAGACCCAATAATGGTCATTGCTGTTAAGTATTTTTCAATAGGATGGTAATCTTTGCCAGCTATCTATATTAAGATTAGAAGAGAAAAAGCATAATCCACAAGCCCTAAACGATGTTATATCTAGACAAATAAATAGGTGAAAAGAATTAGCTTTGTAATTCTGATAGCTATCCAATTTTGCTAGTCGAGGCAGTGCAGGAAGAGTCTGGCGAGCGCCGACTTGAACCACTTGCACACATTTTGTCAGTACATGGCATATAGATAATCCAACACTACAGTGAGAGCTTAATGCAAGAAAAAAACTCTAATAGAGAATTCACAACAAACGAAATGTATTCCTAATCCCCAAGAAGGGGGCGCAAGCAGAACCTTAAGCATGGCATCGGGAGACATCTTTAATCAAATTTTCATGCATAATACTCTTTGGAGTATATGAGCAAGAACCATACGATTTGCGGATCAGTCACCCCAGCGTTGTGTGCGTTGCTATAGATTAAAACAATTATATTGAGTTGCTGAGAATACGAGGAGGGGCGGCAACAGTTGCGTGTGGGTGGAGATGTGAGACTAGGGAGATAATGATGGCTCTTAACCGCCATCATTATCATATTTCTTTGTTTCCTTCCTTGCCAACATCGCACTTTTAATAATGTTTAGTGCAGCTTACTTTACATAGCATTATTTTTTGTATAAAGGCTTAACAGCTGATGCTTGCAAGTGATCAAATATGATAGATGACTGAATATAGTAGCATCCTCATGTTAGATAACTAAGGCAATTACCTCTGGATGCATCCCACTCTAGGGACCAAAACCATTTCCACAAAAGTTGGGCATGGGGGATGATGGATGCATCTGGTTTGGACTTGCAGCCGGCAACCTCTCAAAGTCTCCAACACCATGTTGGTGAAGCATCCCCGATACCTGCATTTTTTCTGGTAGCATGTGTGCAAAAGCAAACATTATCACACACCATTAACATAAGAACATGGAAAAACTTTCAAGATATGTTATTTCTCAATAACAAAGCTACATCCTTTCAAGACCTATTGACACAAAAAGGATTGCACCGTCCTAAACAGAGACATAGTCACCGAGCAAAGTTTGCATAAACCAAAGACAAGTAAGAGGAGAAATTAGGCCACCGTTAATAAGCAAAGACAAATTCCAATCTAATACAATAATGCTATCCACTCAAGAAACATAACAATGGAGGCTAAGAACCGGATCAAACCTTTCACCTTGACTCAACAGCCTGCTGTAGATTGGGAGCACCTACATGAATGGCCCTAGCTTCTGGTGCTCCTGCAACAACTCCGCCAAGTATTGGCTACACCACCTCAATCCAACCGTGCGCCATCCAATCTGACCCAGACACACATGAAAAGGCAAGGCGCAATTCAGACGGCCAGCCATCCAATAACACATGAAAGAACCAACCTTTCGCTTCCCAAGAAACAAAACACAATCTCAGCGTTCTCATCTTACTAGCCTACATCTAGCGACCTAGCAGGGAGACTCACCTCTAAAGTTTGCATAAACCAAAGACAAAGTAAGAGGATGAATTAGGCCACTACGAATAAGCAAAGACAAATTCTGATCTAATACAATAATGCTATCCACTCAAGAAAAAGAACAATGGAGGCTAAGAACCAGATCAAACCTCTCACCTTGACTCAACAGCCTGCTATAGATTGGGAGCACTTGCATGAACGACCCCATCTATGGTGCTCCTGCAACAACTCCACCAAGTACTGGCTGCACCACCACAATCCAACTGCGTGCCATCCAATCTGACCTAGACACACAATAAAAGGCAAAGGCGCAATTCAAATGGCCCGCTATCCAAGAACACACGAAAGAACCAACCTTTTTGCTTCCCAAGAAACAAAACCTAATCTCAGCGTTCTCGTCTTACTGTCCTATGTCCAGTGGCCCAACAGGGAGCCTTGCCTACGACGACATGGCCCTCTCGATCCCCACTTGTGGGTGACTGAAAGGACCGAGATGTCGCCTAGAGGGGGGTGAATAGGCGTTTTTCAAATTTTAAATCGCAGCGGAAATTAACACTTCGGATACTCCGAAATTTACTTCGAACTATCCGAATGGTTCGGATAGTCCGAGTTAACTTTCGGATAGTCCGAATGAATCAGGGTACAAGAACCCTAGAAAGTAGATCTAGCAAATCTAGAGGATGATTCTAGCACCCAATGAAATATCTTAGCTAAGAAAACTTGCAGAAGATGAAATCCCACCAAGATCTACCACAAGAAGCTACTAAACACTTGAATCCCCAAAAGATTTAAACTAAGCACAAAAGGGGACAAAAGAGAAAACCAAGATCCAAAGAGGCACAACGATTTTTACCCAAGTTCGGATCCTTGAGAGGATCCTACGTCTCCGTTGAGGCGGCACCAAGCCGGGGTCTATTTCAACCCTAATCCTCTAGGTGTTGCACAAAGCACTCACCTATTTCTTCTTTGAATCCTTCCCTTGCAGAGGTGGATTCGACCTTCACAAACTTCCGGGGGCTTCCCACACGAACTTGGGAGCTCACCGGCGACTCCTAGCCGTCTAGGAGTCCTCAACCTCCAAGAGTAAAAGATCCGGCGAGAAATCCGCGAGATGATGACTTTTGTGCTCAAGATGAATCAAGTTCTCTAGATCTTTCGATCTCTCTACTCACTCAACCTCTAAAGATTTACAAATCACAAGAACAAGAGGGAGTGAGGGCTTGAGCTCTAGAGGCTTGGAATGGCAGCAAATGAGTGGAATTAATGCTCTAGTTACTGTTAGGCGAGAGATTGAAGCTTTTATAGCCATTCAAAAACTAGCCGTTTTGAGTTGTGCCCGAGTCTATTCGGATAGTCCAAACTTATGTTCGGATAGTCCGAATAGAGCGAATTCTGGGCAACCGAGCGACTCAGTTCGGACAGTTCGAACACTTCGGATAGTCCGAGTGTTCGGATACTCCGAAAAATCTTCGGACACTCCGAACCCAAATAAACTTGACCTAACCGAGGGGTGCACTCGGATACTCTGAACATATGTTTGGACATTCCGAACCCAAATTTGCCTGACCAACAGAGGGGGTCAGTTCGGACATTCCGAACTAGGGTTCGGATACTCCGAACTATTTTGAACAAAATGCCCCCAAGACTTTACACTGACTCATTTTGAGACTAGAATTCATCATTGAGCACATTAAGTCATTCTAAAGCTATTTCTCGTCATATCCCTCTTTATAGTACGGCCATCCTTAAACTCAAATAAAATTAAAATAGATATACAACCGTTGAGTTTAAACGATGCCTTTTCTCCTTTGATTTGAGGGGCCTCTTTTCTTAAGCGACTTTCACATGAGCGTAATAATCTGTTCACAATACTCATAAAGCTCATTAGTCACTTAATCTTGTTGTCATTAATCACCAAAATCATTGAGGGGCCTAGATGCACTTTCAATCTCCCCTTTTTGGTGAATTGATGATAACACGATTAGATTTATAAATAAATTGAAATGAGATTGTATTTGGAGTACCAAATAGATGGTGGAGCTCCCCTTAAATGTGTGCATTAGAAAATTTGAGTGGAATCTCAAATGCACTTATTTACGAGAAATTTTTGCGAGAGCTCCCCCTATATTTTTGCTTCAAGAGAGTATAACAGTATATTTGACGAATAATTGCACAAATAAATATGGCATGATGTCACACAAATGCATTACGAAAGGGAATTAACAATAAGCAAACATAGTTCATCATCCAACAAAAGCAATACGACAAATAACCAAGCACCAAGCAAAACAAAGCAACAAAATAAATCTAGTCCTCTCTCCCTTTGGCATCAAGACACCAAAAGGGTCACTCCTCACTGCCATCGTCGTCATCGTCACTATCTCCGCCTGGCGTGTAAGCAGTATCACCTTCTTCATATTCACCAGTGGGCGCAGAAACGGCGGGAAGGTCGAAGAGCTGCCGAGTCTCAGAATCTACTGTCGCTGTATCTGACTCAGACTCAGACTCCTTAGATGAGCAAGATAGGTTGAGCTTCCCCTTGATTACGTTCAGTTGACGACGAGTGTCAGTAAGCTTCACATTCATTTCCTTGATCTTCTTATGGTTCTTCACTCCCAGGCAGAAAATGGCACGAAGCATAGACTTGATTGAGCTACCTGAAGAGGAAGGACCAGCTGGAGAAGGAGGTCTAGCAGAGGAGGAAGGAGCAGCTGTCCTAGAAACTAGTGCTAACGATCTGGGTCTGTCATCTCTAGCAGAAGGAGCAGGAGCTGGAGCTGGTGGAGCCTTGATCAATCTGACACGGTAAGGAACATGGTCTACATCCTTAGCAAACCAAAGACCGGATATGCTCTCGACCATGCACATGACATAAGGAGCAAATCCACAGCTGCTGCGAGGGCTAATCGAATTGAGGCGGATCTCCTGCCAGATAAAGTCAAACACATCAAAGGGCCTCGATCCCTCACCGATCCTCAATAGAAGGTTCCTAGAATAGGAACGGATATTTGTGGCATCTCCCTCCTTAGGCCACAAAGTCTTCCTCAACAGCTTGTATAAGATAGCATAAAATGGCTTCAAACCCTTTGTGGTTCCAAGCTTGAAATTCTGAGCTTCATCATAGAGAGGATCCAAATCATTTATGCCCGAGGTGTCCAGAGTGTGCAACTTGTCCAAATTTTCCCAGTTGTCAGTTGAGAAGCCCAAACAGTCGGCAAACTGTGCCTTGGTCACAGAATAGTACAAGCCATCAACCATAAACCACATTGTGCTCTCCTCATCAGTGTCAATGTAAAGTGTGGCATAGAATTGTGCCACCACTTCATTGTTCCATTTGCATTTAAAGGACATGACATCTTTCAGGTTATGGTGCTCACAGGCGGCAATGACTTCATTAAACACTATGTCCTCCTGTTGCTGCATATAGTCCCAATCAATATACTGTATGAGCGCTACTGGGTTCTTCTTCTCAGCAATCACAGAATCATAGAAGTCCTGCTGGAAATGATTCCAAAACCTCTTGTCCACATAATCTTCTTGGAGATACATCAATGGGTCTTGGCTTTTGTGCTGCCTGACTTCTTTTCCTCTACCATGCCCAATGCAGTAATCGATTTTCTTTTTGGGACTGACACCCATAGGAGTTATGCGAATGGACGGGTGAATTTGCAATGGTCCAATCAACTCGCCTGCACGGCGCTGCTCAGCACACTTGGCTGCCCTCATCCTTGGCATTGCAGCCTAGGGATCCTCAGCAGCACTACCCTCTTGCCCATCGTCACCTTGCCCACCTCCTCCATGACCTGAAGCAGCCGCATGTGATGATTTGCTTCTCTTGCAAATCGCCAAGCGCTTCTTTCTTCCGATGCACTGAGTTGGAGGAGACTCCGGAGGGGAGTCTGGAGAAGAACCCGCGGGAGCCATCGAAGATCCACCGGCGGGGTGATCATGCTTCGCCTTTTTCTTGCGAGACATAGTAATGTCGATTTGGCGAGATTTGCGAGGAGAAGGATTGTCACCCTGATAAGAAACAAGATTAGACTCTAATTATAACCTAGATGAACATTATAGGGTTGAAATGAACTCACACACTTCGGATAGTCCGAAGTTTTCTTCGGATAGTCTGAAGTTATCTTCAGACAGTCTGAAGTTTTATTCGGATAGTCCGAACACATGTTCGGACACTCCGAATAGGAACTCGGACAGTCCGAGGTGAACGCCCACAAACCCTAAATTGTTCAAACTAGACAATAATCAACCAAATTTAGATCTAATCACGGGGAGACTATCCTAGCAAGGTCTAGAATAATCTAGAGTCCAAGAATTTTCAAAATTAGATGAGAAAATGCCAAAACAAGGGTAGGTTCAAACCACATCTTTGAGAGCGAAACCCGGAGATTTTGAGACGAATTTAGGGCAAAACGGTGATGAAGATGAATCCCTTGCCCTTGAGGAAGATCTTGGAGCCACCAATCCGCAAGAACTCCGGCCAAAACTCAAGATCCAAGAGGAGGGGCGGTGTAGATGAGAGAGAAATGGTGGTTGGATGTAAAAAGGAAGAAAAGAAGGAAATTTGGGTCGGGCTGGGTTAAATAGCCCGAGACCCCACTTCGGATAGTCTGAACATAAGTTCGGATAGTCCGAACAGTTCGGACAGTCCAAACCGATTTTCGGACAGTCCGAGCTGACTTTCTCAGGATGGCTGAAAACAATGGAATGAAGGGCTCCGGAGTGAGAAAGAGGTGAGAGGACCTAATGAGTCAAGTCACCAAGTGATCAGCAGGCCATATAACCAAACAAATCATGATCACAAGATGATTGACAAGATCCGAAGATCAACACCCAATCAACACAGGAAAATGAAGAGAAATAAATCGAAATAAGTTTTTTCTAAAACATTTTCCACTCATCACCCAATTGCATGCATATTTTAAGCCAAGTTGCGAGAGTCTAGAATATTTAGCCCACTCCTCAAATCACAAAATCTCTTTTCATCAAGAGGCTTGGTAAATATATCGGCTAATTGATCGTTTGTGCTAACATGTTGAATATCAATATCGCCTTTAGTGGAATGATCTCTTAAGAAATGGTGGCAAATATCGATATGCTTAGTACGGGAATGTTGGACGGGATTGTTGGTAATTTTTATGGCGTTCTCATTATCACACAAAAGTGGGACATGGTTATAGGTTAGACCATAGTCGTTTAGGGTTTGTCTCATCCAAAGTAACTGCGCACAACAACTCCCGGCCACTATATACTCGGCTTCGGCTGTGTATAGGGCTACGAAATTTTGTTTCTTGGAAGACCAAGAAACAAGGGATCTACCTAAGAATTGACAAGTTCCCGAGGTACTCTTGCTATCCACTTTACATCCGGCATAATCCGCATCGGAATAGCCAACTAATTCAAAAGATGAACCTTTTGGATACCAAAGCCCAAAGTAAGGAGTGTGCACTAAATATCTCAAGATTCTTTTTACTGCCACCATGTGGCACTCTTTAGGAGTGGCTTGAAATCGTGCACACATGCACACACTAAGCATAATATCGGGCCTAGATGCACAAAGGTAAAGTAGAGAACCGATCATCGAACGATATACCTTTTGGACAACCAGTTTACCTTCTTTGTCGAGGTCTAGATGCCCGTTGGCTTGCATTGGCGTCTTGATTGGCTTGGCGTTCTCCATACCGAATTTCTTGAGCATGTCCTTGATGTACTTGGTTTGGCATATGAAGGTTCCTTCCTTGAGTTGCTTGACTTGAAAACCGAGGAAGAACTTCAATTCGCTCATCATGGACATCTCGAATCTTTTGGTCATTATCCTGCTAAACTCCTTGCACAATTGTTCATTAGTAGACCCAAATATAATATCATCAACATATATTTGGTAAACAAATAAATCATTATCAATGTGCTTAGTAAAGAGAGTAGGATCGGCCTTTCCGACTACAAAACCTTGTTCGAGAAGAAAGTCACGAAGACATTCAAACCACGCTCTTGGTGCTTGTTTGAGTCCATATAGCGCCTTGTGCATGAAGTAGATATGGTCCAAATAGTTTGGATCTTCGAAGCCAGGTGGTTGCTCAACATAGACCAACTCGGAGAGTGGTCCATTTAAGAAAGCGCTTTTCACGTCCATTTGGTACAACTTAAAATCATGGTGAGTAGCAAAGGCAAGCAATATTCTAATAGATTCAAGCCTAGCTACGGGAGCATATGTTTCATCGAAATCCAAACTTTCGATTTGAGTGAAGCCTTGAGCGACCAACCGAGCTTTGTTTCTAGTCACTAGTCTATGCTCGTCTTGCTTGTTACGAAACACCCACTTCGTTCCAATCACGTTTTGCTTGGGCCTTTTGACAAGCTTCCATACTTGATTTCGCTCGAAATTGTTTAGCTCTTCTTGCATGGCCATCACCCAATCCGGATTTGGAGTGCTTCTTCTACCTTAAGAGGTTCAAGAGAAGAAACAAAAGAGTAAAATTCACAAAAATTTACAACTCGAGATTTAGTGGATACTCCCTTGTTAATATCTCCAAGTATGTTGTCGACCGGGTGATCTCGTTGTATGTTTTGATGAATTCTTGGATGAGAGACCGTTGCATTTAATCTTTGGATAGGGCCCCCATCATCTTGAGCGGTGTTTGAGCCATCTTGAACTTACATAGACGAGGAAGGAGCATCACCCGAAGCATCCAAAGTTGCATCCAGACTCATTGGACTAGTCCGGATATTCTGAGTCTCATTCCGGTCATCTTGAGTTGGAGTGCTCGAGATTGCTTCTTGCTCAAGTGGTCTCACTTCCCCAATTGCAATTTCTTGATTGCTTCATATGGAGGTTCTTCCCTGTCAATCACAACACGATCAACTTGTTCTACTTGAGAACCGTTAGTTTCATCAAATGTTACGTTACGCGAGATTTCAACTACACCAGTGGTGTTGTTGAAAACTCAGTATGCGTAAGCATTTGATCCATAACCAAGTAAGAACCCTTCTCTACTTTAGGATCAAATTTAGAAGACTTAGCTTTCTTGTTGAGGATATAGCATTTGCTTCGAAGACTCGAAAGTAGGAGACATTTGGTTTCTTTCCGGTGAGAAGCTCGTATGCCGTCTTCTTTAAAATTTTGTGAAGATATAGGCGGTTGGTGCTATGACACGCAGTGTTGATGGCCTCCGCCCAAAATATATCGGAGACCTTGTACTCGTCAAACATCGTGCGCGCCATCTCGATGAGGGTACGATTCTTCCTTTCGGCTACCCCATTTTGTTGAGGGGAATAGGGAGCCGAAAACTCATGCTTGATGCCTTCTTCATCGAGATACTCCTCCACACCGGTGTTCTTGAATTCGGTGCCGTTGTCACTCCGAATTCTCTTGATCTTCACTTCAAACTCATTTTGAGCCCTTCTCATGAATTTCTTTAGAGTTCCTTGGGCTTCACTTTTATCATACAAGAAAAATACCCAAGTGAAACGAGAAAAATCATCAACGATAACTAAACCATACTTGTTTCCTCTAATGCTTATGTAGGCGACCGGGCCGAACAAATCCATATGAAGCATCTCCAATGGTTTTGAGGTAGTCATCACATTCTTGGCGGGATGAGAAGCTCCAACTTGCTTCCCGGCTTGGCATGCTCTACATACTCTATCATTCTCAAAGACAATATTGTTTAATCCAAGAATGTGATTGCCTTTAAGAAGTTTGTGGAGGTTTCTCATACCAACATGGGCAAGTTGGCGATGCCATAACCAATCCATGCTAGATTTAGCCATAAGACACGTTTCAAGGTTGATTCTATCCATAGTAAAATCTACAAGATAGAGATTCCCCTTTAAACGACCCTTAACGGCTATTGAACCATCACTTCTTCTTATAACATCCACACCCTTGTCACTAAAGACACAATTGTAGCCCGCCTCGCATAATTGAGCAACGGACAACAAATTGTAACTTAGTGATTCAACAAGCAAAATATTATTTAAATGAAAATCATTTGTGATAAGAATTTTACCTAAACCTACCACTTCACCTTTTCCATTGTCGTCAAAAATGATACTTTCACTATTTGTCCCATTGGCATCCAAATGTGCGAACATCGCCTTTTCTCCGGTCATATGATGTGTACATTCGCTATCCAATATCCAACTTGATCCACCGGAGATGTAGGCCTACAAAATGAAATTTAGATTTTGCTCTTTGGTACCTAAACTTGTTTAGGTCCGCCCACGTTAGTGACAAGAGATTTAGGGATCCAAATAGATCGCACACTAGAAGCATTTTTGGGCTTACCCCCAATATGACAAACAACTACTCGACCGAGACTAGTTCTCTTGAGTACATAAGAAGCAAAGAAGGTAGAGTGAGCCTTATACTTAGAGTTTTCTTCGGCCTTAATGAAGTGGATGGGCTTGTTCAAAGGAGCAACCACGATGTAGCTTCCTTTGCCCTTGGGTGGAACATACCCAAGCCCATGTTTCATGAGGTTACCTTAGCGCTTACCGAGGAACTCCTCTAATCCTTTGCTAGCATTGTAGAACTTTTGAAGTCCATCTTCAAGCATTCCCTTGAGCTTCTCATTTTCATGAGCTAATACTTGCAAAGCCTCAAGGTTAGTGGCACAAGCATCAATATTAACGTTGTAGCATCTAGCACATCCATTGCTAGTAGAAGGTAATGAAGAGTTGCAGTTAATGGTTGAGGCGATAGGAGGGCTATTCTTGAGATCAACAAGCTTCAACTCAAGAGCCTTGCATGCATCCTTTGCTTTAGCAAGTTCCTCTTCAAGTGAAACGTTGGTGATCTCAAGACTAGTCATTTCGGATTTGGTCAATTTTGAGTTTTTTACCAACTCCTCATATTTTCTCCTCTCACTAGTTAGGCTTTTCTCTAGCTCAAGGTTTCTTTCCTTTTCAAGGATAAGCAAATCCTCTTGAGCTTCGAAGGTAGCCTCCTTTTGCTCAACTATTTCCTCTAACCTCTCAATATATTTTAATAGCATGTCTAACTTTTGCACATTAAAGTCCTTAATTGACTTGAGTACACAATCATCGTCATTATCGTCATCACTATCATTAAGGCATGAATCAACAATAGAGGAAATTGATTCTTTAGTTGATACCTTGCGTCCTTTAGCCATAAGACACATTGGAGTGTCTTCGTCATCATCGCTCAAGTTGTCGAAGAGACCCTTCGACATTGTTGGAGTAGAGGGCACGGCAATGGCGACGGAGGCGATTCCTCTTTCGTCGGAGTCGGAGCTTGAATCGGAGTCGGAGTTTGAATCCCACTCCTCTCCAATGTATGCATGCCCCTTGTGCTTGTGTTGCTTGAACTTCTTGCTCTTCTTTTTGTCTTTGCCCCGATGTTTGTCCTTCTTGTAATGCTTATCTTCTTTCTTCTCTCTTTGCAGACAATCGGCGATGAAATGGCCAGGCTCTCCACACTCATAGCATTTCCTTGTTGAGTGTCGTCCTTTTAACTTGTTCCATTTGTTCTTGGAGTGGTTCCCCGGCTTGTAGCCCTTCCTTTTGAGAAATTTATTGAATCTTCTCACGAGCAATGCCATGTCATCATTGGTTAGAGGGCCACTTGATTCCTCATCTTCACTTGTACTTTCTTCGACTTCCTTCACGGTCTTCACGGCCTTGAAAGCAATACCCTTTTTCTTGCCTAACTTTAGCTCTTCAACAACTTCGGCTTCCTTTATCATCATTTCATCCATCATTAGCCTCCCAATCACATCATGTGGAGTGAGAGTGTCAAAGTTTGGTCGATCTCGGATGAGTTGTACAAGATTGCGGTTGGTGGGGGTGATCACACGAAGGATGATCTTGACGACAGCCTTGTCGGTAAGATCGGTGCACCCAAAACCCTTAGCTTGATTCACAAGCACCATCAAGCGGTCAAACATTTTTGTGTATGACTCTCCTTCTTCTAAGGTGAAATGGCTTAGCTCACCAATAATGAGCTCAATCTTTGATTCGCGCACACTTGAAATCCCTTCATGAGTAACCATGAGTCTATCCCAAATTGTCTTTGCTTCTTCAAGTCCATCGACTCGGTTGAACTCGGAATCACTCAAAGCATTGAACAAGGCATTGACGGCCAAGTCATTGAAATGTTGAGCTTTGCCTTCTTCGGGAGTGAGATTCTTTGGATCAACGGGCTTGAAACATGTTTCTACAATCCTCCAAATAAAAGGGTGAAGTGATCTCAAATGCATCTTCATCTTGTGTTTCCATGCGGCATAGTGAGTGCATCGAAGTGAGGCGCTCTACCGGAGGACACGGAAACATAAGATGAGGAGCTTGAGACTCCAAAGGAAGGATAATCATATGGAATTTCAACACCTTTACCAGTACCTGTGGCCTTATCATCGTCATGGATTTTGGTAACCTTCTCTATTTGCGACATCTTAGTTCTCCAAGCGGTTAAGCCAAACTACAGAGATTTGGCTCTGATACCAATTGAAAGGACCGAGATGTCACCTAGAGGGGGGTGAATAGGCATTTTTCAAATTTTAAATCGCAGCAGAAATTAACACTTCGGATACTCCGAAATTTACTTCGGGCTATCCGAGTGGTTCGGATAGTCCGAGTTAACTTTCGAATACTCCAAATGAATCAGGGCAGAAGAACCCTAGAAAGTAGATCTAGCAAATCTAGAGCATGATTCTAGCACCCAATGAAATATCTTAGCTAAGAAAACTTGCAGAAGATGAAATCCCACCAAGATCTACCACAAGAAGCTACTAAACACTTGAATCCCCAAAAGATTTAAACTAAGCACAAAAGGGGACAAAAGAGAAAACCAAGATCCAAAGAGACAACGATTTTTACCCGAAGTTCGGATCCTTGAGGGGATCCTACGTCTCCGTTGAGGTGGCACCAAGCTAGGGTCTCTTTCAACCCTAATCTTCTACGTGTTGCAAAAGCACTCACCTACTTCTTCTTTGAATCCTTCCCTTGCGGAGGTGGATTCGACCTTCACAAACTTCCGGGGGCTTCCCACACGAACTTGGGAGCTCACCGGTGACTCCTAGCCGTCTAGGAGTCCTCAACCTCCAAGAGTAAAAGATCCGGCGAGAAATCCGCGAGAGGATGACTTTTGTGCTCAAGATGAATCAAGTTCTCTAGATCTTTCGATCTCTCTACTCACTCAACCTCCAAAGATTTACAATTCACAAGAACAGGAGGGAGTGAGGGCTTGAGCTCTAGAGGCTTGGAATGGCAACAAATGAGTGGAATTAATGCTCTAGTTACTGTTAGGTGAGAGATTGAAGCTTTTATAGCCACTCAAAAACTAGCCGTTTTGAGTTGTGCCCGAGTCTATTCGAATAGTCCGAACTTATGTTCGGATAGTCTGAACAGAGTGAATTCTGGGCAACCGAGCGACTCAGTTTGGACAGTCTGAACATTTCTTCGGACAGTCCGAACACTTCGGATAGTCCGAGTGTTCAGTTACTCCAAAAAATATTCGGACACTCCGAACCCAAATAAATTTGACCTAACCGAGGGGGTGCACTCGGATACTCCGAACATATGTTCGGACATTCCGAACCCAAATTTGCCTGACCAACAGAGGGGGTCAACTCGGACATTCCAAACTAGGGTTTGGATACTTCGAACTGTTTTGAACAAAATGCCCCCAAGACTTTACACTGACTCATTTTGAGACTAGAATTCATCATTGAGCACATTAAGTCATTCTAAAGCTATTTCTCGTCATATCCCTCTTTATAGTACGGCCATCCTTAAACTCGAATAAAATTAAAATAGATATACAACTGTTGAGTTTAAACGATGCCTTTTCTCCTTTGATTTGAGGGGCCTCTTTTCTTAAGCAACTTTCACATGAGAGTAATAATCTATTCAAAATACTTATAATGCTCATTAGTCACTTAATCTTGTTGTCATTAATCACCAAAATCATTGAGGGGCCTAGATGCACTTTCAGTGACGATGGTGGCAGATGTCAGATCTGGACAAACCTGAACAGATCTGGTTGGTGGAAACAGTAGCGATGGAAGGGCGACGTCGGAAGTGCTTGTGTGGAGGAGCAAGGCTAGTGCGGTTGCACATGGGTGGAGGAGGGAGGCCAATGCAACATGGATGTGCGTAGGAGGTTGATGGAGGGGGAGGTGGATGCACGGCTCTATGGTTGTGTGTGGGAGGTTGGCAAAAGAGCAAACATATACACATGGGTGATTGCAGCATGGACTTGATAGGTGTGGGAGATCCACAGTTGTAGAAGAGGAAATGGAAACGAATACGCGTGGGAGGTCCGCTATTGCAAGTGGGAGGTTGGAGGGGGAGGCCGATGGTGATGCTGTCTGGGCACACGTATCCGGGGTGAAGGTGGAGAATGGATGACTACCACTAACTCCTAATTAGAAGTAATAGAGATAGAGATACCCTAATATGCCATCTCCAATCTTTGCTATACATACGCTGTCATATCGGCCTGCCAGCCACTCATCACTATGTATTTCCTATGCTGTGGCTAAACCAATATGTGTATTCGAAGGCTAAAGTAAGCTTAGCCCATCTCAGCCATAAGCCCCACACACCGAGATGAACTAGTGGTCACATCACAGGCGTCCACAGCGTAGCAACGTACGTGGATAAAAGCATCTAGGCCTCTAATTGGATTTGATTTTGGTAATTAATGACAATTATGATTAAAGGACTAATATCTTCATTTGAGTATATTGAGAATAGGTTGGTCCTAAATTTGGCGATCATGGGAGCATGAAAATGATGAAAAAGAAGATCAACGCATCGAGACAAGATGGCTAAGGTATAAAATTTAAGAACCTTTTCATAGCTTTTGCCGGTCTTAGAGTTTGGAGAAAAAGATTGGATTGCTAGAATAGATGCCGTACTATTAAGAGGGGTCTTGACCATTGGTTCGATGTCGATAAAATGTTTTAAGACTCAATTCTTGTGTATTCGAAAACTTTCATGACATTGCATTCAAGGTAAAAACAAAAACCATCAAAAGGTGCACACTTGGATAGTGTGGCCGGTGCCCACTAGCCGGCCTATTTTTTATAGAGAGGGTATTGTCTTTGCTGAGGCTAGCGGTGCCATCAGCTTAGGTCAGTGCTACCCACCGGCGTGAGATCGCCATCGGCGACAAAGAGCACCGCCACTCTTCGGTCCCATTTTTCAGAGAAGGTGTATTTTGGCCAAAGGGCAAAATTTGAAGCCTAGTATGATTAGACCCCGTCCAATCATACCGACCTGACTAACCAACGGTCACTGACAGTGCATTTAATTCTATATAGCGAACATTGGCTTGTGAGGAGTAGTGTTACTGGCCTTAGGGAGGTATGACCAGGATTTCAGGGTATTTTTGTAATCTTTTATGTCAACAACCATACTGGTTGGTGGGGGTTATAAATATCTCCACTTGCATTTTAGAGGAACTCTTAGATCTCATTGATCATATTTGAGCTCTATCAAGTCTCCAATACTCTTGTATGCATTAAATTCTCATTTTGAGTGAATTAGGAGTAATTCAAGTGTCACATTTAGTGTTGAGCCTTTAGACACTTGATTCGACCTCAAGCAAGCGTCAAGACTTATTGCTCTCAAAGATTGTTACCTTCTAGATGGCTTGGAGGCATTTGTGCGTGGTGAGCTTCTTGATGGAGATTGTGAGAAGCCCTGGCAAGTTTGTAAAGGCCGGAGTTCGCCTACTCGGAGCAGAGAAGAACTACCAAGTGATCGAGGAAGCCTCAAGTGGTTGGAGCCGGTTTAAAGTTGTTCAGATTACCTCAACGTAGATTAGGGGAGACCGGCAAGTCTATGAGATCACGAGATAAATTCTTATGTTACTTTCTCTTATGGTTTGAGTTTTCTATTCTTGTACGAAATTTACATTCCTTACAATTTAAGTGTATTGATCTTGTGCTTAGAATTACATCCTGATTATACTTAGATTGTTGGAGCACTTAATGAACTCTAGAGAATTTTGGTTTAATTGTCAAAAATTGCAATTTTTGTTTAGTAATTTTATTTATTGCAATTAGAGACGATCAATTTAAAAACCTCCTATTCACCCCCTCTAGCCAGTTATCCTTGATCCTACAGTGGAGTCGAGGGAGTCAGAAGAAGCCATATTACACTGTGCCAAAGAGAAGCAAGGCCCACCTGTCAGCCTCGTTGCCAGCTACCCCAAAACACAAACCCAGGTGTGAGCGGCAAAAGCTCGGCCTGCACAATCCAATCTAGCTCATGCGATGCACCAAACGCTAGGGTTGGGCATTTTTAAAATGAAACTGAATTACTGAATCGAACCAAATTAACCAATTATTTTAGGTTTTTTCGGTTTTTAGTTTGATTTTTGTTTTGGTATAATTCAATTTTTGGTGTTCGATTCGGTCTTTCACTTCTAAAAACCGAAATAACCAAATAACCCATATACAATACCACTTTTATAATGTTATTCGTAAAGCCACCAAATAATTCTCATGTTCTAACATATTTATGCATATGATTCGTATATTCATATGTTCTAATATACTTATACTGTAATGACCTATGAATATTATGTAGGTTTATCCCTACTCTGTGTTGCGATGTGAGAAGAACTAAATCTAATCTGCCTAGTGTTTATTCATATTTTGGTTAACCAAAAAACTGAATTAACCAAACTGAAATATTTTGGTTAATTCGGTTTGGTTTTTCATTTTGGTTCAAGAAATTCGATAGCTAGTTTTGAAAAGCTGAATTATTTTAAAATAAAAAACAAACTAATTAGACCGAAAAAAACCGAATGCCCACCGCGTCTGAACGTCTCCATCCAAAAGTCGTACTGCGATGGGTGTAACTTCCACGGTACATATCAAGTGTTGGTAATATACAGGAGTAAGGAGAAGACACAAAGATATTATCTACTCTCTCCGTTCACTTTTATAAGGCTTATTTTTTTTAATTAGATAATATCATATGATGTAACCTGCCGTTGGAGTCTAACCATCTAGATACCGGATTGTATTGTAATTAGGAGAGTTAGTTAGCTGATTGGTTGGGCTCCTACGACACCGTAACGGACTCTGCATGTAAGCCACGCAGGGGGTTGTTCCCTGCCATATATAACAAAGGTGCGGCCTCCTCGTGAGGTGATAACGCTTCCCAAATCAAGGTGGTTTATCTTTCATGGTATCAGAGCCACCTCCCAAACACATCTAATCTATCCACCCTAAAGATCAGAAGCCATGGCGAGCGTGTCTTCGTCATCATCTTCGCCTGCGTCTCCGTTGCTCGGACAAGTCATCAGCGAGAAGCTGTCAAAGACCAACTTCCCCTTATGGAAGGCTCAAGTGATGCCCGTGCTGCGAGGAGCAGCGTAGCTTGAGGGATACCTTGATGGCACAAACGTCGCCCCTAACGCTGAACTTGAGGAAAAGAGAGGGGATAAGATGGTGAAAGTGCCGAACCCTGAGTACATTCGATGGCGTGCGATGGAGCAGCAGGTATTGGGTTTTCTTCTGATGTCCATATCACGAGAAGCCCTGGCGCAACTTGCTACCCTGACTTCACCGCGCCAAGTATGGAGTGCTCTTGAAGAGATGTACGCGTCTCAATCGCGCGCTCGTGTCATAAATACGCGCCTTGCGCTCGCTACGACTCATAAAGGTAACATGACCATTAATGAGTATGTTGGCAAGATGAAAAGTTTTGCAGATGAACTCGCATCTGCGGGAAAACCAATAGCAGATGAGGAGCTGGTCTCTTATATCCTTGCTAGACTGGATGTTGAGTTTAATCCAGTCGTATCTGCGGTTGTGGCACGTGTGGAACCAATCTCAATTGCTGAATTGCTCTCTCAACTGCTGACTTTTGAGTACCGGATGGAACTTTTACATGGTGGATAGCAGTCCTTTGCAAATTTAGGCCGTCGTGCCCGGGGTGGTAACAACCAGCGTGGTCGCGGTAGTCGTGGCCACGGCAATGGTCGTGGTCGCAGCATGCAAAGCGGCTTCCAGGGTGGCGTACAAGGAGGACGCGGTTTTGGAGGTCGAGGAAACTCCAGTGGTGATCGGCCCCAATGCCAACTATGTGGGAAAGTTGGACACACAGTCATTGAGTGCTGGCATCGCTTCAATGAGGATTTTGTTCCAGGCGGCAAAAGTGTGTCTGTTGCTACATATGGCTATGGAGTAGACATCAATTGGTACACAGATACAGGTGCTACAGATCATATCACTGGCGAGCTGGAGAAACTTACTATGAGGGACAAGTACAAAGGGAATGATCAGATTCACACTACCAGTGGTGCGGGTATGAATATCAGTCATATTGGTCATGCTGTTATTAATACCCCTACCAAAGATTTACATCTAAATAATGTTCTTCACGTTCCTGAAGCCCACAAAAATCTTGTTTCTGTGCACCGTCTTGCATCTGATAATCAAGCTTTTCTTGAATTTCACCCTGATCATTTTGTGATTAAGGATCAGGCAACGAGGAGAACTCTGCTGGAAGGCAGATGTAGGAATGGGCTCTACCCTCTTCCGCCGGTTTTCTCAAGGAGAGAAGTCTTTGGCGCCATCAAACCCTCTTGTCAAAAGTGGCATAGTCGTATGGGTCATCCGTCCTTCCAGATTATTCAAAAAATCATTAGTAGAAATAATCTTCCTTGTTCCAATGAGTCCAATAAATAGTCTGTCTATGATGCGTGTCAACAGGCAAAGAGTCATCAACTCCCCTATTCAGTGTCATCGAGTATTTCTTCTAAGCCATTAGAGCTTATCTTTTCTGATGTATGGGGTCCTGCTCCAAATTCTGTAGGCAGAAAAACATATTACGTCAGTTTTATTGATGATTTTAGTAAATTCACCTGGATTTATTTGCTTCGATATAAATCTGAGGTGTTCCAAAAGTTTCATGAGTTTCAAAGCTTAGTTGAAAGACTCTTTAGTAGTAAAATTATTGCTATGCAGACAGACTGGGATGGTGAATATCAGCGATTCTATTCTTTTTTCACCAATGTTGGCATAACTCATCATGTGTCTTATCCTCATATACATCAGCAAAATGGGGCCGCAAAGCGTAAACATAGACATATAGTTGAGGTTGGTCTTTCCTTACTGGCGCATGCATCTATGCCACTGAAATTTTGGGATGAGGCTTTTGCTACTGCAACTTATCTCATAAACCGCACCCCTTCTAAGCTACTTGATTATGTCACGCCTCTAGAGCGTCTCTTTGGTAAAAAAAACCCGACTACTCTTTCTTGAAAGTCTTCGGGTGTGCTTGCTGGCCAAACCTCAGGCCTTATAATACTCATAAGCTTGCCTTTCGATCCCAACGATGTGTGTTCCTTGGCTATAGTCATCTTCACAAAGGATACAAATATCTTGATGTTTCTAGTGGTCGGGTTTACATTTCACGGGATGTTGTCTTTGATAAAACAATCTTCCCTTTCAGTGAACTTCATTCTAATGCCTGTGCGCGTTTACATGCTGAGATCAATCTCCTTCCCATTACTCTTCTTAATCCTATGCATACTGATCATAAGGGGGGTACTAATAATACGGCTGATCAGGCTGATAACTTTGCATCTAATGGTGTTGTTTTGGAGGAGATTGATGATCATATGCAGGTTGCTCAAGAGGCTGAAGTCAGTGCTAAACATGAGGCTGAAATTAGTGCTGAACATGAGGAAGATATCCCAGGAGAATCCGGTTTTCCGGACAATGAACTGCCATGCATTTCTCCTGGACCTGTGACGAGGGAGTGTGGTCCGGGCGCTGGAGCTGGTCCATCTCTTATTGATCGGCAGCAGGAACAGGCAACCGAGCCCTCTGCAACATCCGATTCGGATGTGTCTTCTACTGCACGCCATACTACTTCTTCAGATGTTGCTACATCATCTGTTCCTGATGAAACCCGGCCGCGCACAAGGCTACAAGATGGAATCAGAAAGGTAAAACAGTACACGGATGGTACTATAAGGTATGGATTTTTAGCATCAAATGGAGAACCTAATGATCTGTCTCAAGCTTTGAATGATGATAATTGGAAAAAGGCTATGGATGAGGAGTTTAGTGCACTGTTGAAAAATAAGACTTGGCATCTAGTTCCACCAGAGAAAGGTAAAAATGTAATTGACTGTAAATGGGTTTATAAAATTAAAAGGAAGGCTGACGGGAGTATAGACAGATACAAAGCTCAACTAGTAGCAAAGGGGTTTAAACAGAGATATGGTATAGATTATGAGGATACATTCAGTCCTGTAGTTAAGGCAGCCACTATTAGAACAGTTCTCTCATTAGCAGTATCAAAAGGGTGGTATCTCAGGCAGTTAGATGTGAAGAACGCATTTCTTCATGGTGTTCTGGAGGAGGATGTCTTTATGAAACAACCACTGGGTTATGAGAATCAGACTTTGCCTCAGTTTATCTGTAAGCTAGATAAAGCTATATATGGTTTAAAGCAGGCTCCTAGGGCTTGGTACTCAAGATTAAGTGAGAAACTACAACAACTTGGCTTCTGTGCTTCCAAGGCCGACACGTCCTTATTCTTCTATAACAAAGGTGGTGTTACTATATTATTGCTAATATATGTTGATGACATAATTGTTGCCAGTTCATCACAAGATGGGGTTTCAGCATTACTGAAAGATTTAAAGTCTGACTTTGCATTAAAAGATTTGGGTGAACTCCATTATTTTCTTGGAATAGAAGTTAAACCGGTACATGATGGAATACATTTGTCACAAAGCAAGTACGCGTCTGATGTTATCAAAAGAGCTGGTATGCTACATTGCAAACCGGTTAGTACACCACTATCTGTCTCAGAGAAGTTAACTCTTGAAGAAGGAGAACCCTTGGGAACAGAAGATGCATCGCGCTATAGAAGTATAGTTGGTGCATTACAGTATGTGACTCTGACTCGTCCAGACATTGCCTTTTCAGTAAATAAAGTATGTCAGTTTTTGCACTCTCCCACTACTGTTCATTGGTCAACGGTGAAGAGAATATTGCGGTATTTGAAATATACAGTGGGTGTTGGTCTTAAGATAAGGAAATCTGACTCAATGCTGGTAAGTGTGTTTTCTGATGCAGATTGGGCAGGTAATGCTGATGACAGAAGATCTACTGGCGGGTTTGCTATCTATCTTGGAGACAATTTGATATCCTGGAGTGCTAGAAAGCAAGCTACAGTATCTAGATTCAATACAGAGGTTGAATATAAAGCTCTGGCTAATGCAACTGCAGAGGTGATGTGGATTCAAGCCTTACTAAAGGAATTAAGGATTTCTTGTCCTCCTGCAGCGAGACTTTGGTGTGATAACATCAGAGCTACATATCTTACAGCTAATCCAATATTTCATGCTCGTACAAAGCATATTGAAGTTGATTATCATTTTGTACGAGAACGTATTGCTCAGAAATTATTAGAGGTTCGAATTATCTCTACCAAAGATCAAGTAGAAGATGGTTTCACTAAATCTCTCACAAATAGAAAATTAGAACAATTTAGATACAATCTTAACTTGTGTAAGTTATGATTGAGGGGGGCTACTAGATAATATCATATGATGTAACCTGCCGTTGGAGTCTAACCATCTAGATACCGGATTGTATTGTAATTAGGAGAGTTAGTTAGGCTGATTGGTTGGGCTCCTCTGACCAGAATCTGACTCTGCATGTAAGCCACGCAGGGGGCTGTTCCCTGCCATATATAACAAAGGTGCGGCCTCCTCGTGAGGTGATAAGAGCATCTCCAGCAGAGCCTCTAAACCAGTCCCTAAACCTTAAAATAGGGACTTTAGCAAAAAATACAGGTCCAGCAGGGCCCCTAATCCAGCCCCTAAAATTAGGAGGCCCCTAAATTTGCCTCCTCGGCCCCAATTCGAGGAGCCCCTAAACCTTAAAATAGGGAGTTAAGTGAAGGATGGCTTGCATTAGTTCGCTGCAAATGGCGTGTCTTTCTTTGGATGAGTTGCAAGCTGTTGCATCTGCATCTGATCTTTGAAAATTTTAAAATTTTAAATTTAAATTTTAAATATCATGTTTTGAAAATTTTAAATTAAAATTTTAAATATCATGTTTTTAAATTGTAAATGTTAATATGCTTATGTCTTATGTATTACAAATATTTTTGATTGAATTTTAGTGGTGTCAAATGAAGATTATACATAGTGGATATGTCAAAATAGGAGAAAAAGTAAAATAGGGGCTGAGATTTAGAGGATGTTGCTGGACTTGTGCTCTGAAAATAGGGCCCTAAAAAATAGGGGGAGTCCCTAAATCCAAAATAGAGGCCCTGTTTTAGAGGCCCTTGCTGGAGATGCTCTAACGCTTCCCAAATCAAGGTGGTTTATCTTTCAGCGGACACGCCGTGGTCGAGAAGGCGCAGAAGCTCTGCACACCCTACGGCAAGGTATGTTTTTTTTTCTTTTCTTTTTAAAGAAGTTAATTAGTGCTCAGCGATTAATTGTTATTTGTGAGCGGCCAAATTAGCAAATTTTATATTCGACCATGCATTCAAATTGTGGTATGGTTGCAGGAGATGGGCGAGAACGATCATGAGATGAAGGTAGCGGTGAAGGTGGCCATCTGCCAGATGGTGGACAAGCTCGGAGGCTCGGAGCCGATGTATTGGTGATGGGGAGCCATGGCTATGTCCTCTTCAAGAGGTAATTGCAAATTCTTCTCTGTCAGAACTCACACGCTGTGAGATCAGCTGTTTGCTTAATTGGTTACTTGCACCTACTTTGATTTTGCCTGCATTTCAGTCAGAGTGGTGCTTAAGTGGCGAACTGAGGATGCGCCCGTTGGTTTTGCAGAGCTCTCCTCGGGAGCGTCAGTGATTACTGCGTCCGGAACCCGAACTGTCCCGTTCTTATTATAAAGTCACAACAGGGATGAACTGTTCTTAGGAGATCAGCAATGATGCCCATACTTGTCAGTTTCTTTCTATTTGGCCTTTTCATAGCTCATGTTCTGCTTTCTTTTGTTTACTCTTGTTTACTTTCGCCTGTATTCTGCAAGAAAATGACGTGTTGAGTTAGTGATGACTCTGAAGTTCTACAGGAACATGTAAGGGTGCGTTTGATTGGGTGTACGAGGGTGGACCGAACCGTCCCATACAGGATTTAGTTCTGTCTTTGAGTTTGGTTGGCTGAACAGAACCATTTGGTACAGGATGAGTTGGTACAGATTCTTAGAATATTCCAAAAATATGCTGCACCATCCCGTACGGGAAATTTGGCCGAACCAATCAGTCCAGGACAGGATCGTTCACTCGCACCATCCCTCAAACCAACCTCATCCCTCAATCCAATCTCATCCCTTCAACCAAACATCATCTCATACCATCCTGTATCATTTCATTCAAGCAACCAAACAAGATCTTATATCATTCTATTCAAGCAACCAAACACTTTCTCTGTACCATTTCATCCAGGATCATCCCATCTATCCTGTACCATCCTATCCGATTCATTCTCGTATACCCAACCAAACGCACCCTAAATAGCATTGTTACTATATTATGAGTTCATTCAATTTTAGACCAGTTTTGTAACAAACCGACAAACTTCAGTTTACCCTGTTCGCTCACGCTGAGTCATCTTTTCTAAAGCAAACTTCCGGCATATAAATTACCAACCCAGAGAGAGAGAGAGAGATCGCCATTTTGTATATCATCTCTGATAGTATTACCTTCTTAATTAGAGAGAGAGAGAGAGTGAGATCTCACAATTTTGTATATCATCTCTGATAGTATTACCTGCTTAATTTCTTTCATTGTCTCAGTTTCATCTGTGTTTTTTTTCCTCCCCCCGTGTGTAGTCGTGTAGTATTTTGAGGCCTTGTATTCCACTTTCGGCATAGTGCAAATTTGCAAGTGTAGTTCTGGCGTGTAGCTATTGTCGAGATGTCCGCATGGGCTTTACTCGTGGCTACATCAAATCAAATTGGGCTTCTCATGTGGCTTAATGTTCTAACCTATTTGGGTTGTGAGGTTGACTCCTGATTTTTAACCGGGTGGAAATGTTTGCGCATAGCTGTCATCAGATTTTTTTAAATAATATATTTGTTAAAGAAAATTACAGAAATAATATGCCGAAAAAAATTACAGAAATACCCGTCTGTCGCAATTTGGAATAGATACAAACAGTCAAATTGCGACTGAGGTCTGTCGCAACCTCTCTGTCGCAATTTGGAATTGCGACAGACGCCTTTACCATCGCGCCCGAGGCCTTCGACCTCATTTCTTCCAACGCCCGAGTGCTTCGCCGTCGCCGGAGGAAAAAAGAGAGAGAGCGCCGCCGGGAAAAAGAGAAGGGAGAGGAGAGGAGGAGGAAGAGAAGGGAGAGGAAGAGGAGAGGAAGGAGAGGAGGATGAGAGGAAGAGGAGAGGAAGGAGAGGAGGAGGATTTCGTCGCGGTTGAGGTAAAATTTGTTGTCAATTTTTTGTAATGTTCATTCTAGTGATCGAATTAAGATTAACAAAAATTGTATAACTAGTTTAGTTCGGTATTGATTAAATTAGGGTTGAAATATAACGTTGAAATAATAAACTAGTTTAGTTCGGTAGTGATCAAACTAGTTTAAATATAGTGTTGAAATAATAATAAACTAGTTTAGTTCGGTAGTGATCAAACTAGCATTGAAATAATAAAATTGTATTACTAGTTTTTTTGTAATATTCATTGTAGTGATCAAATTAGGGTTGAAATATAGCGTTGAACTGTATTAGAAATTAGAAAAAAAATTGTATTATGAATTAGGGTTAGCAATAGTTTAGTTCGGTTGTATTACTAGTTTTATAAAAAAATGATTTAGTGATTTTGAATTTAGCAGAGTTAGCAGTAGTTTATTTAAATTTACGATTTAGCGATCGGATTGTGTAGAATTTTAATTATTTAGTAGGTAGTTTACGGGATTTTGGTTGTATTACTAGTTTTATAGAAAAACGATTTAGTGATTTTGAATTTTGCAGGGTTAGCAGTAGTTTATTCAAATTCACGATTTAGCGATCGGATTGTGTAGAGTTTTAATTATTTAGTAGCTAGTATACGGGGATTGTGCCGTGTGTTCCCAAAACCCGCACAAGCTCTCTCGGCACGTGGTAGGTGAAGAGTATCGGTGCGACGTCAGCCAACCTGTGCAATAGCAAAAATATTCATCATAGAACAAAACGATATTACCTGTTGTAATACCGGGTGTAGAGTATGTCGTCGTATGAGTAGATTAAGAGTTGAAATGTGGTAGCGTTTTGTCGTGCCATCATTAAAAATCAATGCAATGTTTGACAGGTATGGACGAACGAGTAGAATTTAAAATACACTACGGAGAAGGGGTTCCGCGGATGGGTGCACAAGGGGTGGAACTTAGTCATTTTCCAAGTGTTATGGCTGGCACATCACGTCTTTGGTGAGCGTTAAGTAGAACACAGTTAACAGATGGTTGTACAACATGTTCTCCTTGGATAGGAAATTGCATGATCTGAAGTCGCACGGAGTGGGGTCTCGAGACGGGATTACACGTCTCGGGAGTTAGTAGAACTGAAGGGCCGAAGTCACGGAGCTCGTACATAAGATTGGCAACTGAAAATGGTTGGCCATTAGTGTTGTTGGCACAAGCATTTGAGAAAACCAATACTGACGATACGATGCAGGAGGAGGCTGGTGGTGATGAACCCGAGGAAGTTGGGGAGAGTAACCGAACCGAAGGTATGTGAGATGAGGAAACTGATGTTCCAAATCCAGATATTCAGGAACCACAGGGCGTGGCAGACGAGGGAGAAAACATTGAATCGTTGGTTGATGCAATGGAGGCAGAGAGCCAGGAGTATGACAATTTGAGTAACGACACAGACGACGAAGAGCATTTCCCTACGGAGTGGGATGCATGTCAGTTCGATAGATTAGTGGTCAACGAGGGTGAACACTTCCCGGGGCAACGTTTGGCTATCTCGCCCATACGTAAGTGGTAGCCCGTGTTGCGTAGGTCGCCCTTGATTTTTCCCATATTTTTTAGGCCGTATCTGGCTTGTCCCGCGGGCCTACGAAAACCTCTAAGTGGCCACGATTTCTGTGGTTTCATGGCTACGAGTGTCTTTTCCGATTTTCACAACTTCCTGCCGGGGCAACGTTTGGCTATCTCGCCCATACGTAAGTAGTAGCCCGCGTTGCATAGGTCGCTCTTGATTTTTCTCATATTTTTTGGACTGGATCCGGCCTGTCTCGCGGGCCTACGAAAACACTTAAGTGGCCACTATTTCCACGGTTTCGTGGCCTCGAGTGCCTTTTCCGGTTTTCGCAACTTCGGACCGGGGCAACGTTCGGCTATCTCGCCCGTACATAAGTGGTAGCCCGCGTTGCGTACGTCGCCCGTGATTTGAGTCGCAATTCCAATCATGATGTAATCGCGACTATTGAGACAAAGATGTATGTCAATTTGGAATTGCGACTATAGGGTATTTCTGTAATTTTTTTCGACATATTATTTCTGTAAATTTTTTACAAAAATATATTATTTTGAAAAAATTCCATCTACTTGCCCTCGTCCAATATCTTATAATATTTGTCGATGATTAGACATATTTTATTTTGCAAGTTCTAAATCAAAGAATTAGTACAAAAATTATCTAACTGAATTATTACAAAAATTTTCAAAAAAAATTTCATTTTAGTCGCAAATCCAATTTGCGACAGAGGGAACTGCAACAGAGACTTAGTCGCAGATTCAAATTGCGACAGAGATTCTGTCGCAAATTCAAATTGCGACTAAGTCTCTGTCGCAAATTGGAATTATAACAGAGACGTATGTCATTTCCAAATTGCGACAGACGGAATTTCTGTAAATGTTTTTCGGCATATTATTTCTGTAATTTTCTTTATAAAATATATTATTTAAAAAAATCGCTGCCATCACGTCTAACTTTGGACTCCCGACGACGCGGCCTTTTCTGAAAACTAGCATACTTACACGTGCAATCACGCATCTAGATATTATAATATAATTATCTTTGATGTACAACTCTACTTCTAATGATTGAAATACAATTGTATTTGTTATATAACTCGATCTATTTATATATGATATACAACTCTACTTCTAATGATTAAAAACAATTATATTTGTTATATATGATTAATCTACACAGTTATAATTTGCTCCACCAAAATAAGTGGCAGATCCTGCTAATCACAAGCAACACCCCAACACTGCCCTGCCCCACCACGTGTTAGATCCGGCCACTCCGGCGGCACCTCTCCCCGCCACGCCAAGCTAGATATGGTCACTCCTGGCTCGAGACGCTCCACCCCGTCGAGCCAGATTTGCTGCCCCAACATCGGCTAACCTTGCCACACTCGGATCTGGCCCTACGGCCGCCCCATGTAAGGTTGAGGAGGTTGACTAGGAGGAGATGGATAGGCGGTTTTAAAATTCTTGCTGGCCAAAAATAGTTTACATGCGGAAGCGTAAATCAAACTTATATAATTAAAGCTTAAATCAACTAGTCTCAACTAAGTACACCAACAATCTAAGTCTATATCACGGTTTGCAACCCTAGGGTGATAAAAAAAGTAATTAAATTCTAAGAACGTAAATTGCAAGGATAAAAAGCATAAGAAAGCAAACCGCAATGGCACACGATTTTTTTACCATCGTGTTCGAAGACTTGCTGGTCTGTTCTAGTCCACGTTAAGGTAAGCCCAAACAAATTTGAGTGGTTCTACAAATTAAGCCAAACACCTCAATCCACTAGTGGTAGCTCTTTTCCCTTCCGGGTTGTGAGCTCCAACCTTCGCAACACACCAGGTCTCTTCACAAGGTTCTTGATATGGACATGTGTACGGATGGTACCTTTCAGTCTAATTTTTTAATTAACTAGAAAGAAGTACTAAGCCATATAAAATATCAATAGGTGATTCTTTAACTTAAATAATCTTCGTTATGTTTATATAAGAATTATGTACTATATAATAGCAGGTACTTTCTTGTTGTTAGGTTTGAAAACTGTACAAATATTAATTGGAGCCAAATTGTATCAATTTACCATGATGGAATCCAGTGGGAGGCAAGAAAGGACAAGAGCCACGTAGAAGAATTGAAAGCAATTTGGACAAGACCTACACCCTACTTTCCTTCCATGTATGCAAGCCAATAAAGGAAAGAAGTAAGAGAAAAAAAATCTAAATTGGGTTTGCCTAAGTGTGAACAGAAGATGAAAAAACGGCTCGACATTTTGGAGAACTCAAATCCAAATTAGGTTTGCCAAGTGTAAATAGGAGATGAAAAAATGACTTGATATTTTGAAGAAGTCAATTCCATTGTTGTGTGCACTGTAGCATATGGTACTGTAGCAAATGACCTACTATAGCTCGGTTACAGTAGCACTGGAGTCCTGTAAAAGGAGGGGATGCCCCTTCATTGTACTCAAGTATTTGATACTTAGAAATATATGTTCTTGTTCTTTGGTTTTTGTGAGATACAATTCCACCCTCGGTAGAATTGAGAATTCACTAAGTGTGATGACTATGTCATTCTTGTGATTGCCTCGGTGATTGCTTGAACATGTTTACTTCATATGAGAGAGTAAACAAACGATCGAAGCACGTGGTTGGGTGAATCAAGTGTCACAGGTTGGTGTAATAGAGACAGTGGTTGGCAGTATCATTCATTAGGTTGCACGGGTCCAACTATCTCCAATGCTACATTGTAAAGATTGGGCCAAAACACCCCGCATCATCTAGTATCATACCTCAAGTTTGATACGGTAGGATTTTACCCTTAGCTAGCATATTTGTTGTTTTTATTCCTATCCAGAAAAAGCCACACAAAAATATTGTTCTTTGTCATAGTTTCAATTGAAAATTTTAGTGAGTTTTGCTAGGTTTTAATCCATTAGAACATTGCTTACTTGCTGATCCAAAGTTTTTATTCATGTTGCCTTTTGTTTGAGCCACTATGCCAAGTTCCCAATCAGTTCTGCTCTCTATTTTCGTATTAGAACACTAGAGTTGGCCAAACCGCCAACTAATTTTGATCTAACCATTGGTGCATTTCCTGTAATATTGCGAAAAACCTCGCTTCAATTTTGGGCCTTCCGTCGTGAATATTTTGGCCGTCCGGCAGGTATTCTCGGAGGTGATCGGCCCATTTATGGGAGTGCGAGGGTTAGGGTTTAGGGTGGGAGGGGTTTTTCTGGAATTTTCCCTCCCCACCACCTTTTCACCTAACCTCACCTCTCTCTCTACCTTTTGTAGTGGCGACCATTTTCCTTGCTTGGCGAGATCTTTTCCCAATCCTCTCCCCTGAGAGCCTTGCCCGACGCCTGCCGCTCCCTGCTGGCATCGGCTCTCCTCTCCCTGCCGTGCGTTCCCGAGCTCAGCCGATCCTGCCTCTCCCACCGGCCCTCACGGGCCTCCGCTTGGCGGCCCTTGGCAGCAGCCTGCCGAGGCCTCCTCCAGCTCCTGCCGTGCTTGCCCCGCCTTTGCCGATCCATGCCTGCGCCTACTCTGCCGGCGCTTGCACGAGCCCTGGTGCTCCTTCCTCCTCTCCCTGGTGGCGGCAACTTTCTGTGATGAGAAGTGGCGCTGAAGCAACAGGCGGGCCGGCGCCTGCCCAAGTCTTGCCGGGCTTGCCCGAGATCTTGCCGTCCCCTGCCGGCACCCTTCTCCTTCTTCCCTGTAGGGCAAAGGAAGAAGAACTCGGCTCGGCGGCACTCCGGCGGCAAGAGCAACAATGCCCTCCCCTCTTGCCTTCTTGTGGTGAGAATCATTGAAAGTGCACGATTTGGTTTATTTATGCCGCCATGTGTTCGATGAAATGGCTATGAGGTGTCTTGAGGCGTAGTGGGTCTCCTTTGGGCTGATTTGAGACGGTGGTTTGATTTTCATCTATTATCAGACATCTTATCTTCGGTTCATAGGGTATGAGGAATAACATTTCCTATGAATATTGAGTAAAATTAACTTGAGCTGTTACAAAGCATATCTTGCCTAAAAGAGAGAGGTGCTCAGTGGGCAACAGTGGTTGAAAACTTGAAATCATGTTCAGACAACATAATTTGTCCATTCATGTCACAAAGAAGTTAATGTATTGCAGTTTGTCGGTTGCCAATGGACCTGATTCATTGCGTAGTTGACATAAATTTCATGATATGCTGTTATTCACATGTGTTAGTATTTTGTTTAGCCAATTATTTTGGATTGATACATTTGCACATGAGATCATGTTTATTGTACCCTATTATCTCCTTGATCACTGCATCATGCTTAAGTTAGTGTATTATCCCTAGGCAATGTCGAGTAAAGCTACCCATGGGGATTTAGTTACGCAAGGGTTACGTAAAGCGATTGATTGAATGATGGATTGGTAGGTAATTTATATCTGAGTTTGATTTTTGGATTTCAGGAGGAGTGGCCTCTTCTTCGCGCGCCACTCCGCTTCCCCCGGTAAAAGGCAAGTACATCGAGTCGTCTTGTTGAATTGAGTTGTTCGTTGTTATGTATCGGTTCATGGCTAATTTCTATTGATTGTGGCAAGTATTAGTTTTATTGGTGATCGTCCCTCCGAGGTCATGATTAGCTAGTGGATTCGAGTGGTCATTAGTAAGCCTTAATCTCGGTAAGTTTACTGTACCTTTGTTAACATTGCAGTGTTTAGCGAGTATGGAGTACGTGGATACTCGTACTTAATTATGCCCCATCTGGGAAAAAGTAATTGAGTGTGTGTGTGCGAATAGATTAGATGGTTATGAATGTGAGAATGTGGGCTATGTTTATGTATGTGTGTGGTTGTGGTCATGAATGTGAGAATGTGGGCTATGTTTATGTATGTGTGTGGTTGTGGTCATGAATGTGAGAATGTGGGCTATGTTTATGTATGTGTGTGGTTGTGGTTATGAATGTGAGAATGTGGGCTATGTTTATGTATGTGTGTGGTTATGGTTATGTTAGTGTTGGCGATGAATGAAGGTTTGTATTTTGTTCATGTAAATTGCATTTGTGCATTCATAATGGAAGAGGTGACCCATTCTGATGCGGGCCTCTGTGTTCACACGTAGTGAACACGAAAGTCCTACCTCGTAGTCCCATTCATCGAGGTGAATGGGAGCGAGACAGTAAGAGTAGGCACCTTCCATCTACGGGATGGAAGGGGCGTGAGGGTGCACACCGCGGGTGGGCACTTTCAGCGATCTGATCTGAACATGGCAATGAGCATTCATGTGCATTGCATCTTTAATAATGAGTGTTGTGGTAAATGGTGTGTCATATGGATGGTGATTATGGTAATTGAAGGTTGAGTCGTGAACTCAACCCAAAAAGGGGAGATTGAATTGAATGTGATGAATTAGCGCATTTCTTTGCCCTGCGAATTTTGTTGTATGAATATCGTGGAGTGAAGTCGAGTTATAAACTCAAATGCAATAGATGAAAATGGTTGAGTTGCGACAAGGGGTAGTTGAGTCAGGACACATTGTGACTTAGAGTTAAGTAGTGCTTCTTTGGCGTTGAATGGGTTTATTATCAAGTTGATGGTTTGAATTGCGGTAATTTTCTTGTATAGTCAAGTTATTGATTTAAATGGGTATAAATGTGTATTGTCCAGATGTTGTTTTATTTGTCTTCCTTGCTTTTATGGTCAAGCTCTTGTTTTACTTATGATAATTTGGAATTGTTACTCTCGTGTACTTTGCTGAGTCATCGACTCACGCTTGTTTGTTGTGTTGTTGCAGGTACATTGAAACCGGCATGCATGGGGGGAGTAGTAGCACAAGCACGTTTGCATAAAACCATTTAATTGATTTGTAAAGCCGGGTGGTATGGAAATGGTTGTAATATGTCGTTCGTCGTGGTGTAGTTGATAAGTTCTGTTGGATGTGTGATTGATTAACTAAGGACCTGCTAGAATGATATCATAACTGCAATTGTTTTCTGTCTGCTGAGTGGATGTCCTACTGTCTAGAGAGGTCATGCCGAAATTTTGTAAATTTCGGTGGCTTAGTTTCTAAGCCGATCTTAGAGTTTAGAGTGTTGGTAGCATCCGTGGCGCATTTGAGCTCCGGGGTGTTACATTTCCAAAAGCTAGTTCAAAAAAATTCACTTATATATTTAGTGAGCCCGTTCGATTCATTTGTGAATAATTTGATCCTAATTAAAGACTAGCCTTAGGGGATTGCTTGGGTTTTGCACACTTGATGCCATTCTTTGAAATCGAACTGTTGGAAATTTCATGAGCTCTTGATATATGTGTTATTGACCTTGGTGCAAAAGAGAGAAGAAGAAAGTAAAAAAAAAAGAAAGAAAGAAAAGAAGTGTTGTGGTCAATACCTGTATCAAGTATTGAATTGTATGCCAAAGTTCAGTATATTATGTGATTCTTGAAGTGCAAATTAGTAGTCCATTGACATCAATTGTAATCAAGATAGCGTCTTTCTATAACTTATGCATTCTGAAAGGACCTAGATGTCGCCTAGAGGGGGGGTGAATAGGCGTTTACAAATTTTAAATCGCAGCGGAAAATAAAACTTGGATACTCAAAATTATCTTGATTTGTCAGAGTGGTTGGATAGTCAGAACCTAATTCGGATAGTCCGAATGGTTCGAGCACAAGAACCTAGAAAATAGATCTAGCAAATCTAGAGTAGGAATCTAGGTTCAAATGATGTATTATGACTAAGATTACTTGCGGTAGAGAATTCAACCGATGTTTGCACTAACAACCTTTTAAATCCTTGAATCCCCAAAGATTTAACTAAGCACAATATGAGCAAGAGAGAGAATCAAGTACCAAAGAGACAAACCGATTTTTCCCGTTCGGATCCTTGAGGATCCTCGTCTCCGTTGAGCGGCACAAAGCGGGGTCTCTTTCAACCCTTGCCCTCTAGGTGTTGCACCAAGCACTCACCGTTAGCTTTTGAATCCTTCCCTTGCGGAGGTGGATTCAACCTTCACAAACTTCCGTGGCGTCCCACACGAGCTTGGGGCTCACCGGCAACTCCTAGCCGTCTAGGAGTCCTCAACCTCAAGAGTAAAAGATCCCGCAAGAAATCCGCTTGAGGATGAACCACGTGCTCAAGATGAATCACAATCACTAGATCTCTCAATCTCACACTTAATTTCCTCCAAAGATTCAAGAATCACAAGATTTGAGGAGGAGAACACTAGAGCTATGAGAGAGAGTCAAGAGAGTGTTGGGATGTATTGAATCAGATGAATCAATGGTAGGTGGGAGTTGGGGAGGTATTTAAAGCCCCCAAAACTAGCCGTTTTCACTTGACCCGACATTTTTGGATAGTCCGAACCTATGTTGGATAGTCAAAACATTTGAATTCAGGCTATTTAACACAAGGTTCGGATAGTCCGAACTACCCTTCGGATAGTCCGAACCCTAAAGAACTTAGAACAGAGCGCATTGTTGGACGGTCCGAACGACACTTGGATAGTCCGAACCAAAATGACTTAGCCCTAGCAAGAGGGTTGTTGGGATACTCGAACCAGATTCGGACATTCGAACCAAATAGAACGGAACCAACAGAGAGGTCACTCGGATACTCGAGCGAGGTTCGGACATTCGGCTGAATTTTGCTGAGCAACAGGGGGTCGATTCGGACATTCGAAGATTCATTCGGATACTCAGAACCTTTTGAGCAAATTGCCCTAAGACCTTACACATTGACCCATATATAGACTAGGATTCATCTTTGAGCACAATAGATCATTCTAAAACTATTTCTTGCCAAATCCTCTTAATAGTGCGGTAGTCCTTAAACTCAAATAGAATTAAAAATACATACGCAATCATTGAGTTTGGTCGACGCCTTTTCTTCTCCAAATTGAGGGACCTCTTTTTCTTAAGCGACTTTTCCATGAGCGTATCTATCTGTTCACCATACTCAAAACACTCATTAGTCACTTAATCTTGTTGTCATTAATCACCAAAATCATTAAGGGGCCTAGATGCACTTTCAATCTCCCCCTTTTTGGTGAGTTGATGACAACACGATTAGATTTAGATGAAATTGAAATGAGAGAGTATTTGGAGAACCAAATACAGACTCCCCTAAATGTGTGCATTGAACTAATTTAAGTGGAATGTCAAGCGCACATATTCTGGAAATTTTAAGAGAGCTCCCCTAAATTTCATTTTTAGAGAGAATATAACAAGATATGATGATAATTTGCATAAATAAATATGACATGATATCACACAAATGCATTGCCAAAGAGAAATGGAATTAACCTATTAATATCAAGCATCCAACAAGCAAACCGATATATGCAACAATAGTTCGACTAAAGCAACAAGTTTAATAACACAAAGCAAACAACCAAGCAAAGAGCGAAATCTAATCTCCTCACTCCCCTTTGGCATCAAGGCACCAAAGGGTCACTCCTTCTTGCCATCATAAATGCGTCATTCTTGTCGTTCTCTGAGCCGGCATATCTTGAGAGTCGCCCTCATCGTCACCGATGAGCGCCGAAGTGGCGGGAAGGTCGAAGAAGTGCCGGTCGCCGAATCAACGATCGCGAAATCGACTCGACTCGGACTCCTCGAACACGACAAGTTTAGCTTTCCCTTGATCACATTGAGTTGATGGCGAGTGTCGGTGATCTTCTCATTCATCTGCTTGATCTTTCGTGATTCTTGATCCCAAGACAAAAGATAGCACGAAGCATGTTCTTGATGGAGCCGCTTGGGAAGAAGGATCATCTGCGATGAGCCTCATTGCATAGCTTTTGACACAGTAGATGGCGCGGAAGGAGGAGGAATCTGGCTGAGCTGGAGGAGGTGGAGCCTTGATCACCACGGACACGAGATGCGGCACATGCTCCACATCCTTAGCAAACCACAAGCTGAGATACTCTCAACCATGCACATCACGTAAAGGCGCGAATCCACAGTGCTGCGAGGGCTAAGGGAGTTGAGGCGGATCTCTTGCCAAATAAAGTCAAATACATCAAATGGCCTGGAACCCTCACCAATCCTCAAAAGCAAATTCCTGGAGTAGGAACTGATGTTGGTGGCGTCTCCCTCTTTAGGCCACAAGGTCTTCCTCAACAACTTATATAGAATGGCATAGAAAGGCTTCAAACCTTTTGTGGTGCCCAGCTTGAAATTCGAGAGTCGTCATCTGAGAGAGTCAAATCATTTATCTTTGGCGAGAATCACGGATATCACGGTTTGTCCAAGTTCTCCCAACCTTCAGTGTTGAATCCAATGCAATCAGCAAACTGTGCCTTGGTCACAGAATAGTACAGCCCATCAACCATAAACCACATGGTACTCTCGGCATCTTTGTCGACATACAAAGTAGCATAAAACTGCGCCACAACTTCATTATTCCATTTGCATCTAAAAGACATGATTTCTCTCAGATTGTGGCGCTCACAAGCAGCAATCACTTCATTGAAAATTGTGTCCTCCTGCTGTGCCATGTAGTCCCAATCAATGTATTGCATTAAAGCCACTGGGTTCTTCTTTTCGGCGATAACAGAATCATAAAAGTCCTGCTGAAAATGATTCCAGAACCTCTTGTCCACATAGTCCTCTTGCAAGAACATCAGCGGGTCCTGACTTCTGTGCTGGCGGACTTCCTTGCCTCTGCCTTGCCCAACACAGTAATCAATCTTCTTCTTTGGAGTGACACCCATCGGAGTAGCACGACGAGCGGGGTGAATCTCCAAAGGGCCAATCAGCTCTCCAGCCCTGCGCTGTGCAGCACACTTTGCTGCCCTCAACCTAGGCATGGCATCCCTGGGATTTTCAGCACCACTGCCTCCCTGACCCTCATCCCCTTGTCCACCTCCACCTTGACTTGGAGCACCCTTATGAGACGTCTTCTTCCTTTTGCGAATAGCTTGGCGCTTCGGTCTACCGGCTGAATGAGCGGAGGGAGACTCCGGAGGGGAGTCCTGAGGAGGATCAGCGGGAGCCGCCGAGGAGCCACCGGAGGGAAGATCATGCCTAGCCTTCTTTAAGCGAGCCGCATCGATGTCCGACATGCCAGAATGGGGATTGCCACCCTGAGAAGGATCCATCCTAAAGGTATTCAAGGGTGGAAACAAGATTAGACTCTAATTATGACCTAGATGAGCAATAGAGAGTTAAAAAGAAGTCACATTCTTCGGATAGTCCGAAATTATCTTCGGATAGTCCGAAGGTTTCTTCGGATAGTCCGAAGTTTCCGTTCGGATAGTCCGAACCTCTTCGTACATTCCGAGGTGACAGATTCTAAACCCTAAATTCCTCAATCTAGACAATAATTCAAAATTTCTAAGAGCTAATCACAGAGGACCATCCTAGCAAGGTCTAGAACGATCTAGAGTCCAAGATTTCACAAGAAAAGACGAGAATAACCGGCATTTGGAAGAAGAAGAACCAACCTTTGGAGATGAGAAAACCGGGATTCCAAGGCAAATCCGGAGCACAATGATGATGGAGGAGAACCCCTTGCCCTTGGGAAAGGTCTTGGAGCCCTCAAATCGCAATATCTCGGCCAAAACCCTAGATCCAAGAGCTAGGGCGGAGTGAGGAGAGAGAAAGCGGAGATAGGAACCCAAATGAAAGAAAGGAGGAAGAAGGGACTCGGGCGGCTTAAAAGGCCGAGACCCCACTTCGACAATCCGAACTTAAGTTCGGATAGTCAAACGATTGAGATAGTCCGAATGGAATTTCGGACGATCCGACGAGTTTCTCGAATGGCATTAGAAAAAATGGCGAAATGACTCGGGCGAGAAGTAGATGAGAGGACCTAGGAAGTCAAGTCATCACGTGATCGAAAAGCCATACAACAATTCAAACCATGATCACAAGATGGTGACACGATCCAAAGATCAAAAACCATCAAACATAATAAGATAAGAGAAATAAAGAAAGGTTTTCTAAAACATTTTTCAATCACCAATCAACGTGAACATGTTTCAAGCCAAATTAGAGAGTCTAGAATATTTAGTCACTCCTCAAATCACAAAACCTCTTCTCATCAAGAGGCTTGGTAAATATATCGGCTAACCGATCAATTGTGCTCACATGTTGAATTCAATATCGCCTTTGGTGGAATGGTCTCTTAGGAAATGATGGCGGATATCAATATGCTTTGTGCGGAGTGTTGGATGGGTTGTTGGCAATTTTATGGCACTCTCATTGTCACACAAAAGTGGCACATGGTTATAGGTCGAGCCATAATCATTTAGAGTTTGTCTCATCCAAAGTAATTACGCACAACAACTCCGTGACTATGTATTAACTTGGTACGTGGATAAGGCTACGGAGTTTTGCTTCTTAGAGGACCAAGAGACAAGTGATCTACCTAAGAATTGACAAGTTCCCGAGGTACTCTTCCTATCCACCTTACATCCGGCATAATCCGCATCGGAATAGCCAACTAACTCGAAAGATGAACCTTTAGGATACCAAAGCCCAAAATGAGGAGTGTGCACTAAATATCTCAAGACTCTCTTTACGGCCACCATGTGACACTCTTTAGGAGCGGCTTGAAACCGTGCACACATGCACACACTAAGCATAATATCGGGCCTAGATGCACAAAGGTAAAGTAGGGAACCGATCATCGAGCGATATACCTTTTGGACGACCGGTTTACCTTCTTTGTCGAGGTCTAGATGCCCGTTGGCTTGCATTGGCGTCTTGATTGGCTTGGCGTTCTCCATGCCGAACTTCTTGAGCATGTCCTTGATATATTTTGTTTGGCATATGAAGGTTCCTTCCTTGAGTTGCTTGACTTGAAAACCAAGGAAGAACTTCAACTCGCCCATCATGGACATCTCAAATCTCTTAGTCATGATCTGCTAAATTCTTTGCACAAGTGTTCATTAGTAGATCCGAAGATGATGTCATCAACATATATTTGACATACAAATAAATCATTATCAATATGTTTAGTAAAGAGAGTGGGTTGGCCTTTCCGACTACAAAACCTTGACCGAGGAGGAAATCACGAAGACACTCGAACCACGCTCTCGGAGCTTGCTTAAGTCCATAGAGAGCCTTGTGTAGGAAGTAGACGTGGTCCGGATGATTCGGGTCTTCGAAGCCGGGTGGTTGCTCAACGTAGACCATTTGGAGAGTGGTCCATTCAAGCGCTTTTCACGTCCATTTGATCTGACTTAAAATCATGGTGAGTAGCAAAGGCAAGTAATATTCTAATAGATTCAAGCCTAGCTACGGGAGCAAACGTTTCATCGAAATCCAAACCTTCGATTTGCGTGAAGCCTTGAGCAACTAACCGGGCTTTATTCCTCGTCACTATCCCATTCTCGTCTTGCTTGTTCCGAAATACCCATTTTGTTCCGATAACATTTTGTTTGGGCCTTTCGACAAGTTTCCATACTTGATTCCGTTCGAAATTGTTTAACTCTTCTTGCATAGCTATCACCCAATCCGGATCTTGGAGCGCTTCATCTACCTTAAGTGGTTCAAGAGAAGATACAAAGGAGTAAAATTCACAAAATTAGCGACCACGAGATCTAGTAGATACTCCCTTGTTAATGTCTCCAAGTATGTTGTCGACCGGGTGATCTCTTTGTATACTCTGATGGACTCTTGGATGAGGTATGGTTGCGTTGGTTCTTTGGATGGGACCCTCATCTTCTTGAGTGGCATTTGAGCCGTCTTGAGCTTGCATTGAAGACGAGGGAGTATCATCCGGAGCGTCCATCGTTGCATCACGAACTTCTTGAGTTGAAGAGCTTGGAATTACATTTTCCTCAAGTGGCCTTACTTCTCCAATCGCCAGTTTCTTGATTGCATCACACGGGGGTTCTTCCCTGTCAATCACAGCACGATCAACTTGTTCTACTTGAGAACCGTTAGTTTCATCAAATGTCACATCACGCGAAATTTCAACCACACCGGTAGTGTTATTGAAAACTCGGTATGCATAGGCGTTTGATCCATATCCAAGTAAGAAACCCTCATCTACTTTAGGAGCAAATTTAGACGACTTAGCTTTCTTGTTGAGGATGTAGCATTTGCTCCGAAGACTCGAAGTAGGAAACATTGGGTTTCTTGCGGTGAGGAGCTCATCGCCGTCTTTTCAACAACTTGTGGAGATCTGACCGGTTGGAGCTGTGGCATCAGCGGTGTTGACGGCCTCGCCTGAATATGTCGGAGACCTTGTACTCGTCAAGCATCGTCGCGCCATCTCGATGAGAGTTCGATTCTTCCTCTCGGCCACCCCATTACATTGAGGAGAATAAGGAGCCGAGAACTCGTGTTGATGCCTTCTTCATCGAGATACTCCTCAACACGGTATTCTTGAATTCGGTGCCGTTGTCCTCGAATTCTCTTGATCTTCACTTGAACTCATTTTGAGCCCTTCTCATGAATTTCTTGAGCTTCCTTGGACTTCGCTTTTGTCATGCAAGAAAAACACCCAAGTAAAGCGAAAAATCGTCAACAATGACTAACCCATACTTGTTTCCTCCGATGCTTATGTAGGCAATTGGGCGAATAGATCCATGTGAAGCATCTCCAATGGCCTTGAGGTGGTCATCACGTTCTTTCTTGGGATGAGTAGCTCCAACTTGCTTCCGGCTTGACATGCGCTACACACCTATCTTTCTCAAATACAATATTCGTTAGTCCAAGGATGTGATTGCCCTTAATTAGTTTATGAAGGTTCCTCATACCAACATGGGCAAGCCGGCGATGCCAAAGCCAACCCACGCTAGATTTAGCCATCAAGCACGTTTCAAGGTTCACTCTATCCGTATTGAAGTCGATGAGATAGAGATTTCCTTTAAACGACCATAACGACTATTGAACCATCATTCCTCTTAATGACATCCACACCCTTATCACTAAATACACAATTGTAGCCCGCTTCACATAATTGAGCAACGGACAATAAATTGTAGCTTAGTGATTCTACAAATAATACATTGTTTATATGAAAGTCATTAGTGATAAGGATCTTACCTAAACCTACCACTTCACCTTTTCCATTATCACCAAAGATGATGCTTTCACTATTCAATCCATTAGCCTCCAAATGTGCGAACATCGCCCTTTCTCCGGTCATATGATGCGTGCATCCGCTATCCAAAATCAACTTGATCCACAGGAGATGTAGGCCTACAAAATGAAATTTAGTTTTTGCTCTTTGGTACCCAAACTTGTTTAGGTCCACGCATGTTAGTAACAAGTGATTTGGGAACCCAAATAGATCGCACATTAGATGAATCTTTGGGTCTAACCCCAATGGGACATGCAACTACACGACCATGGTTAGTTCTCTTAAGTACATATGAGGCAAAGAATGTAGAGTGAGTTTTGTACTTAGCGTTTTCCTTGCTCTTAACAAATTGGATGGGCTTGGTCAACGGAGCAATCACAATATTACTCTTTTTCCTTTGGGAGGAGTATATCCAAGCCCATACTTCATAGTATTACCTTGGCGCTTACCTAGGAACTCCTCTAGTCCCTTACTTGCCTTGTAGGACTTTTGAAGTCCATCTTCCAAATCCCTTGAGCTTCTCATTCTCATATGCTAATACTTGCAAAGTCTCAAGGTTAGTGGCACAAGTATTAACATCTATATTGAAGCATCTAGCACAACCATTGCTAGTAGAGGGTGAAAAAAATTAGGACTAATGAATGAGGTAATCGGAGGCTATTCTTGAGATCAACGAGCTTCAACTCAAGAGCCTTGCAAGCATCTTTCGACTTCATAAGTTCCTCTTGAGTGAAGCGTAGGTGATCTCAAGACTAGTCACCACAGATTTTGTTACATTTAAGTTCTTAACCAATTCCTCATTCTTCTCTTTTTCAAAAGATAGGCTCTTCTCTAGCTCACGATTTTTCTCCTTTTGAGGATGAGCAAATCCTCTTGAGCCTCAAGAGTAGCTTCCTTTTGTTCAACAACTTCCTCTAATTTTTCAATGTCCTTTAAGAGCAAGTTTAATTTGTGAATGTCGAAATTCTTCATGGATTTAAGCACGGTGTTAATATCATCATCATCACTATCACCGTCGTGCCCATCTAGACATTCATTAGCAATGGAGGAGTAGAGTCTTTTGATGATACCTTGTGTCCCTTTGCCATAAGGCACATTGGAGCGTTATCGTCGTCATCGCTCAAGTTGTCGAAGAGGCTCTTCGACGTTGTTGAGGTGGTAGGCACGGCGATGGCGGCGGAGGCAATTCCTCCTTCCTCGTCGGAATTGGACTCGAGTCGAGTCGGAGTTGGAGTCGGTGTCGGAGTTCCTCCTTTCCAATGTAAACCCGACCCTTGCCTTTATACTTCTTGCTCTTCTCCTTCTCCTTGTCCTTGCCCGATACTTGTCTTTCTTGTGTGGCTTCTCATCTTTGCCTTCCTTATGCGGACACTCGGCAATGAAATGGCGGTTCGCCAATTCATAACATCTTCTTGTGGAATGTCTCCTTTGATTTTCTTCCATAATTCTTTGAATGACCTCCTTGTTTAAAATTCTTCTTCTTGAAGAACTTGTTGAACCTTCGCACAAATAGGGCCATATCCTCATTAGTCAGCGGACCACTAGACTCTTCATCTTCACTTGAGTTCTCTTCCGCTTGGCGTGCTACCTTGACGACCTTGAGGGCAATGCCTTTCTTTTGCCCGACTTGAGTTCTTCAACAACTTGACTTCCTTCACCATCATCTCGTCCATCATGAGCCGCCAATGACATCGTGAGGTGTCAAAGTATCGAGTTGGGCGGTCTCGTATCAAGCGAACAAGGTTGCGGTTGGTAGGAGTGATCACGCCAAGTATAATCTTCACCACGGCCTTGTCGAAAGATCGGTGCACCCAAGACCCTTTGCTTGATTCTGAGCACCATCGAGACGGTCAAACATCTTAGTGTATGATTCACCATCTTCGAGTGAACCGACTTAGCTCACCAATAATGAGCTCTATCTTGATTCTCGGACGCTTGACACTCCTTCATGGTGACTAGGAGTCTATCCCAAATGGCTTTTGCTTCCTCGAGTCCGTCGACTCGGTTGAACTCAGAATCACTCAAAGCGTTGAACAAAGCATTTCTTGCCAAATCATTGAAGTGTTGATCTTTGTCTTCTATGGGAGTAAGGTTGTCCGGATCAACGGGCTTAAAACCTGTTTGCACAATCTTCCAAATAGAAGGGTGAAGCGATCTCAAGTGCATCTTCATCTTATGTTTCCATGCCGCATAGTGAGTGCCATCAAAATGAGGCGCTCGTAGGAGAACACAGAGACATAAGATGAGGAGCTGAACACCAAGAGAGGTATAATCAAATGGAATAGCAACCCCAATCTAGGAGCCCGTGCCCTTATCTTGGTCATGGGCTTGGTATTCTTATCTCCTGTTTGCGACATGTTGATTCTCCAAGCGGTTAAGCCAAACTAAGGAGATTTGGCTCTGATACCAATTGAAAGGACCTAGATGTCGCCTAGAGGGGGGGTGAATAGGCGTTTACAAATTTTAAATCGCATGACGGAAAATAAAACTTGGATACTCAAAATTATCTTGAATTTGTCCAGAGTGGTTCGGATAGTCAGAACCTAATTTGGATAGTCCGAACTGGTTCGAGCACAAGAACCCTAGAAAATAGATCTAGCAAATCTAGAGTAGGAATCTAGGTTCAAATGATGTATTATGACTAAGATTACTTGCAGGTAGAGAATTCAACCGATGTTTGCACTAACAACCTTTTAAATCCTTGAATCCCCAAAGATTTAACTAAGCACAATATGAGCAAGAGAGAGAATCAAGTACCAAAGAGACAAACCGATTTTTCCCGAAGTTCGGATCCTTGAGGATCCTCGTCTCCGTTGAGGCGACACAAAGCCGGGTCTCTTTCAACCCTTGCCCTCTAGGTGTTGCACCAAGCACTCACCGTTAGCTTTTGAATCCTTCCCTTGCGGAGGTGGATTCAACCTTCACAAACTTCCGTGGCGTCCCACATGAGCTTGGGGCTCACCGCAACTCCTAGCCGTCTAGGAGTCCTCAACCTCAAGAGTAAAAGATCCCGCAAAAAATCCGCTTGAGGATGAACCACGTGCTCAAGATGAATCACAATCACTAGATCTCTCAATCTCACACTTAATTTCCCTCCAAAGATTCAAGAATCACAAGATTTGAGGGAGGAGAACACTAGAGCTATGAGAGAGAGTCAAGAGAGCTGTTGGGATGTATTGAATGCAGTCAATCAATGGTAGGTGGGAGTTGGGGAGGTATTTAAAGCCCCCCAAAACTAGCCGTTTTTCACTTCAGCCCGACATTTTTCGGATAGTCCGAACCTATGTTCGGATAGTCTGAAACATTTGAATTCAGGCTATTTAACACAAGGTTGGATAGTCCGAACTACCCTTCGGATAGTCCGAACCCTAAAGAACTTAGGGCAACAGAACGCATTGTTGGACGGTCCGAACGACACTTGGATAGTCCGAACCAAAATGACTTAGCCCTAGCAGAGGGGTTGTTCGGATACTCGAACCAAGATTCGAACATTCGAACCAAATAGAACGGAACCAACAGAGAGGTCACTCGGATACTCGAGGCGAGGTTCGGACATTCGGCCGAATTTTGCTGAGCAACAGGGGTCCATTCGGACATTCGAAGATTCATTCGGATACTCGAACCTTTTGAGCAAATTGCCCTAAGACCTTACACATTGACCCATATATAGACTAGGATTCATCTTTGAGCACAATAGATCATTCTAAAACTATTTCTTGCCAAATCCTCTTAATAGTACGGTAGTCCTTAAACTCAAATAGAATTAAAAATACATACGCAATCATTGAGTTTGGTCGACGCCTTTTCTTCTCCAAATTGAGGGACCTCTTTTTCTTAGCGACTTTTCCATGGCGTATCTATCATTCACCATACTCAAAACACTCATTAGTCACTTAATCTTGTTGTCATTAATCACCAAAATCATTAAGGGGCCTAGATGCACTTTCACATTCACTTAAATATTTTGTTATAAGCTCATTCCTTTGGTTGCATTAAGTTCCATTATCTTGGTGTGTGAGTTGCTATAATCTTTACTTGTATCTTAAGGTTGGTAAAAAGGCAGTGGAACTCTAACTTGGATTATCACTTACCATTACAATATCTAGAATTTCAATTGCATAGGAATTATACTAACCCTCCAAACTCCACAAAATAGCATTGTCAATTTAGACACTTAGACCTCGATTCACTTAATCGATAACCTTCATATTGTCTACCGTCATTGAAGTACGCATAATTCTTCAATCTGTGAAGTTATCATAAGAACTTCAGTTGGAAAATGAAAGGGTGAGGATGAGTGTGTCCACATATACATGTTGTTTTTGCTGGTTACTAATCATGGCAGATAACGAGTACGAGAAATTTCCATTTTATGAAAGCAATGATTTATAGGAGTATCTCACATGGGAAAAATAAATGAAAAAGGTGTTCAAATCTCAGAAGCTTTCAAAAGCCAAATAGGCGATAAGAGCTACTATCGAGTTTGAAGACTACTCTTATAGTTGGTGGTAACAACTATTTGGAAAAAGTCTCATTACATCTTGATTGGATTTGAAGATGATCATAAGAAGCGAGTTCGTGCCATGCTATTATTAGCAAGAGCTACTTCCTCACTTGGAGAGCATTGCACAAGGATGCAAACTAGTCCAGAATTATTATGTTGAGTTGAAATGTGCAATGTGTTGTACTGGTATCAATAGTACATTAAAATAGAAGGCATGCTTCAAAAAAGGTTTGAATTTTAATATCGCCACTTCACTTCAACATAAATATTTTAGTAACATGCTTGATCTTGTGAATTGTGCTAGTGAGGAGGAAAGAAAAGTTATGGAGTGTTGTATACCTAGATTTAATCTTAAGGCACCAATTCATAAGAGCCAAATAGCCCGTTGAGTCATATTGATAAAAAGAGCGAGTTGTGTTATTCCACCACACATGAGGTTGAGAGTATCGAAATTGAGATTGTGAGAGATACACCAAAAGAAATAAGACAAGAAGATGAAAGCAAAAGTGAGGATATTTCTGACATTAATGACTTACTCTCTATTTCTAGTGTTATTTCTCACATTGTGCATGTTGATATTGTTAATAAGGAGTTGAACGATACACAACCCGCACCTCTTAAGATGGAAGATGAGCAGTTGAACCATAAATAACCAACACCACTTGAGGAGAATGTTGAGGAGATAGCCACAGTTGAAGATGGATTGATTGATGTCCCATGGTTAAATTATGAATAAATGTTACCTACAACACCTACATCAACTGATGAGAATGTTAAAGGTAACAAGAAAGGTGTTGAAATAGTAGAATGTCATGAAGAGATGAGTAATAGTGGGAACTCTTGTGTTTCTTTGAAGGCTCCATGTTTTGAATGTGATATGCTTAATTTAAAAAATATGGAATTGATTACTTATAAAGAAGTTCTTAATAAAATATCTCCTAATAATTCTTTATGCTATATTATGTTCGATGAACCTGTAGAACTATCTAGTGTGATTGACAAAGTTTCTAAAATTGCATGCCTGAAATCACTAGTTATTAACTATGCCTACACTCATACATTCAATTTGATTGGAGATTATGGTGTAGATAACAAATTTCATGTTCATTGAATATTCATTACATGTGATAAACTTGCTAAATTGAAATGTGATGTTTTGGATAAACTATCTTATAAGCCATGTTGTGAACACTTTAAGATGAGTTTAAATACTAGAGCTTATTATTCGGAAGGATCTATGTTGCCTACTTGTTGATCATGTTTACACAATCACATATTCATAATCAGAGTAGCGCAATTGATGCATATAAGTCATCTAAAATCTTTTTGTGCACGGTACTTAAGTTCAATGTTATGAACATGACATATGCACATATGACTGAATTCTATTTGCCACAACCTTTCGAACTACATGATAATCAATCATCTATTAGTTTTCAAAAGTAAAGGATGACTTTTCTCGACATGAGGGGGAATTATGTAGATATAAGACATCTATCAACATCAAATGGTTGTCATATACGAAATATGGGAAAGCATAGCATAATTCATAGTTATATATATCATGCCTATACATTGTTTCCCATTATTGTCATTACAACTTTAAGTCACATATATTTTCTATTATGCTACATATCATCCTATGCTAAAGGGGAATATCAAGATGGACGATGAATACGTATACCATGCACACACATTTTCTTTTATGTCTAGTATATTTTCAAATTATCAAAAGACAATACAAAAGCTAAGGATGGCTTTTTTTAAGAAGGGGAGAATGATACGAATATGTGTACGGATAATACCTTCCAGTTTAATTTTTAATTAACTAAAAATAAGTACTAAGCTGTATCACATATCAATAGGTGAATATTTTCCTTAAGTAATCTTCGCTATGTTTATGTAAGAATTATGTACTACATAATGGCAGGTGATTTCTTGTTGCTAGGCTTGAAGATTGCACAAATGTTAATTGGAGCCAAATTGCAATTTCGACAAGATCTACACCCTACTTTTCTTCCATGTATGCAAGCCAATAAAGGAAAGAAGCGAGAGGAAAAATCCAAATTGGATTTGACCAAGTGTAAACAGAAGATGGAAAAATGGCTCGATATTTTGGAAAACTTAAATCCAAATCGGGTTTGCCCAAGTGTAAACAAAAGATGGAAAAATATGTCGATATTTTGAAGAAGTCAATTCACTTTTTTTTGTGTGTACCTTAGCAAATGACCTAATGTGCAACTGACTTACTATAGCTCGGTTACTGTAGCACCAGAGTCCTATAAAAGGAGGGGCTGCCCTTTCATTGTACTTAAATCTTTGATACTTAGAAATAAATGTTCTTATTCTACGATTTGTGTGAGATACAATTCCACTCCCCATAGTATAGGGGATTCACTGAGTGTCATGGCTCCATCGTTTTTGTGATTGCCTTGGTGATTGCTTGAACACAGGATGGAAATGGAATTGGTTGTTGCTCGATTTAATATGAAATGCAACTTCTTTCTTGCACATTAACATGAGCATGCTTTTTTTTCCTGAAGGAACATGTACATGAGCATTTCTTTATTTTTTCGTAATGAACATGAACATGATTTCTTTTCTTTTCTTTTTTGAATTGGCTGAAACATTTGGGACTTAGGAGAGGGCTACTAGGTAGAGAGGCTATGCACAAAATGTACAAGCCCGCTGCGGGGGGCTATATGCAAATTTACCTTTAAATGGTGGGACTAGCTAGGATGGTGCACGATCCTAGCCCTTGGTACATCATCGAACGGACCACACTCAAAATTTTCATATTTTCAGAAAACTATGCATTAGCACCTGATACTCCCACCTCGAGGACTAAAACAAATCCTAGCAGAAGCGTAACTAGACCAGAGCAAAGAATTTTGGCGTTTCGACGTGCCGTCTTTTGCTGCAACTTGTGGGTAAAACCGTCACGGATGACGCGCATTAATTCCTTGATTTACCATTTGGGTTTTGTACTTCAACGTACAAAAACTGATAGTGCAGTGCTAGTTAGCCCTGCGGAAAGTTCCTCCTTTAACTCGGAGTCACGCCGCACGTAAGAACGCTGAACTCTGAATTTTCCTATGCTTAGAAGTCTGAATGTACCATTTACTACTGTTTTTGCTCGTCTTAAATTGGAACATCTACAGCATCGGTGATTGTTCCAATCGAAGTGTCTGCTATCGTTCCGCGGATGCAGACTTCCCGGTCAATAATCCTCAAGGCGATGTTACAAGTTGAATGGGTTTTTCCTTCGTGGATGCTGAATTTTGCAGTTTGTACAAGTACTAATTTTATCTAGAAAGTTGGTGGAGAAGGAATTTACTTTCCGGGCAAAGAGAATATCTACAAGAGCAAGTAGGTAGGTTTCATTAAAAAAAAATAGGCATCCAAGTTCGAGCGGGAGAGTACTCAAACCTGGATGGTGGAAGTATACACCCACTCCTCCCACCAACTGAGCTAAGTTTTTTTTTCAAGAAATGCACTTTCTCATTACAAAATTGGATTAACCCTCTTACAAAATATATTTACTTCCTAAGTTCAATATGCGGTAAGCATGAGAAAGTGTACCCCATCCAGGGTTCATGAAATCATTTTTTGATTTTCGCTCAATTTTTATTTTCGATTTTGGTCAAAAATCAAGAGAAACTAAAGAAGTTTGAATTCAAAAATTTTGAACTCGGTGGTCAAACAACGTTGAAAAAATTGAAAATTGAGCGATTTTACCAATTTTCGACCGGTTTTCTTCCATTGTCGACCTTCGATGTTTCTAGTGATTTTTTTTATTTTCTAGCCTTTTATTTTCAACACACTAAAGGAAAATTTGAAAAATAAAAATATATAAAAAATGCAAAAAATTAGAAATTTATTAAAATCACAAATAATCTAAAAAACACCTCGGAGAAATTTCAAAAAAATTTGAATTCATTTAGTACTTCTGAAAAATAAAAAACAATAATTAATGAAAAGGAATAGTGACACTATCATATTTTTACAAAACTTTACAAGCTTGATCATGCTCTTAAATTTTAATGGTGCCATAAGGAGTTCCCAAGGATCATGTATTAAAATTTTTAGAAATATTATACTTCTTTTATTCTCCCTAGAAAATCAAAAATAGAAGAGCATATAGAAAGAGTGTAGCACTCTTAGAATTTTTTTAAAAATAAATAGGTCCGATAATCATCTGAAAATTTTATAGAATAATTATCATTTCCTCTGAACCACATAAAAAAATTAAAAAAATATTATACTTCATTTATTTTCCCTAGAAAACCAAAGGAAGAACACTATATAAAAAGATAGTAACACTATCAGAATTTTCAAAAAAAATACACAGATCTAATAATCATCTGAAAATTTTATAGCAACATTAGCATTGCCTCAAGACCTCAAACAAAAAAAATCAAAACATTAACAATTTTTGTAAATTTTTTTATTTTTGACCAAGTTTTAAACTTTATGGCTGGATATAACCTGATTTGGTCCAATAACCCTTAAGAAAGTCATCTTCTATAAAAATTTGTTAAAAAACAAAAATTTTGAGATATTGTAAAATTTTGGTAGAAACACTGTCAGATTTTTATAAAATTGTACAAGGTTGATAATGATCTAAAAAAATTACGGTACTATTTTTAGTAGCGTAGGATCATATATAAAAATTTAAAAAGTAATTAAACTTCATTTTTATCTTTAAAAATCAAAAATAGAATGAACATAATTGGGACAATATCCTTGTCAGAATTTTAGAAATTTTCTTGTGTGTGATCATGATCCAAAATTTTTATGAGAGCTTTATAATTGCTTCAGTGACATTATATAAAATTTTCAAAAAATTTCAAATTTTTTTGTTTGGTCAATCAAATCTATGTATGCATTGAACTTCATTTGTTATATTTCAAAAATCAAAAGGAAAAAGAACATAAATGGTACTATGCCTTGTAAGAATTTTATAAATTCACTAGGGTGTGATCATGAATTAAAATTTTTATGATGTCTTAATCATTTTCTTATCACCCTTCCATAAATTTTTTAAAAATTTTAAGCCTTTTCGATTGCTAAAGTAAATCTATGTATTGATCATCGCACTTTTATCAAAATGTAGCACTGTCAAAATTTTTAAAACTTTTTAAGCATGATCATCATCTAAAAATTTTATAAATAATAATAATAATACATCAGAACCATCAAAAAAAATTTCAAAGTTTTCTAACATGGTTTGGACCATTTTCATTTTTTTTCAAATTTGTCGGTAAGGCTTTTAACAGACAGTAGCACTGTGTGAATTTTTAAACATTCATGAAGCCTGAATATCATCTAAAAATTTTATGAGAATATTAGTAATGCATCATAACCATGCAAAAAAAAATCAAAATTTTCTAACATGGTTTGTACCATTTTTCATTCTGTTCAAACTTGCCAGTCAACATTTTATCAGGACAGTAACAATGTTTGAATTTTAAAAATTCCTCAGAATTGATTTTAGAGAATATCAATGTTGTGTCAGAACCTCCACAAAAAATTTTTAAAATTTTTCGACATCAGTTGAACCATTTTTCGTTCAGTTAAAATTTGCCGAGATTTCGGCAATTTCGAGCTAGGAAATTTCGGTCCAAAAATTTCCGGATTTGAATTTTGCTTTTTGAATCTCGACCAGATTTCAACCAAAATAGCAAAATTTCATTTCGGATTTTGGAGGGGAATGAGTTGTAAACCGAAGATGAAATTTGAAACCTTCCCAAACTATGCTTAAAAGAATCCAAGTAACAGTCGTATAGCTACTCACAACACATGGAAATAAATTACCACACTACCCGAGCTGGTGAGCTTAATTATTCTACTACGTGCAGTTGCTTACTCAAACAGAGATCGATAACCTTTGCAAACGAATAATACACCTAATTAAACGCTAACCAACCACTTCGTTGTAAGGTTACAACTAACGCAGGAATCTCAGCTATCGTGTTGCTCTAAGATAAGTTCTGTAAATTTTCTTTAGATCTTTATAGTATGTATACACGACTTCTCAACTAATGCATGCAACACAACAGAATCGCTTGAGTAATAAGCGAACTGTCCTTTTCAACCAGAAGACACAGAGATTAAAAAGACGAACTTCAATTGGTTCCAGACCAACCCAGAGGTTGGTTCGACTGGCGACGGCAGGTCTATGGGGGCTTAATTAGATTAGAAGTGTCGGCTGGTCCAAGGATAAGATAAGTATTAGCTTAGGTTATGTTAGGTTAAATCGAAGCTTCGTACTTGGTTGGTACACATCCCTCTCCAAACAACCGAAGCTATCGTTCCATGGACCGTCACCGCGGCGCGCACGCCGCGCAGCAATTTGGCCAGGCTCAACTCCTACGCAATTCTTTCTTTGGCCTCATTGGAGCATGAAAGGGCATGAGATTCTGGAAGAAATGTCAAATTTGGTGGCCTTTTTCTTTTGAGCAGTTGATGGTGATGGATAGTAACAGTATTTCCTCCGCAATTTGGACAAAGGGGATAGGGTTAACATGGCCATTTGGAACAAGGAGGTTCGAAGGTAGGGATGCAATCGGATCGGATAGAGACCGACCAAATGATCGGATCTGTTGGATCGAATTCAATAGTTGTGTAGGGTAGTTGTCAGATTCAGCACCAATTTTGGGTAGTTGGTTTCATATTCGGCACCGTATTTGGAAGATCACTATCCGTCGGATCGGAATATTCCGATTATATTATTGGATAATTTCGGATAACTCTATTCGGATATTTACAGCCCACATTATAGTTCTAGCAGCTTCAATTGGATCTAACCAAATAGTCCAAGCAAATAATATAATATGTAAATAAATGCTAAAAATTCTTTTAATATAGATTTTTCCTTCTTAGGGGCAAAAAAACTTGTAAACTTGGCTTCTGGGTTACATTCGTTTATGCTATTTATAAAAAAATACTGCAAAATCGACATACACCTGATGTACATGGTAAATTTGCGTGTATTTGTCAAAATACACTTTGCTAATTAAAATAATAGTTTTCTTAGTTTTAGAGCGAGACTAGCTCAAATATACACGTATTGCCCTTCTCTTCTTCTCCATGCGCGGATAGTGAGGCTGAGTTCCGCCGCTATGGAGGAGCCCTTGCTGCCTGTCGCACTTGCTAATGGAGATCCAGCCACTGTGCAACACCGTGGGCTTGGCCTGAAAGCCCTTGAGGTCGAGCGAGATGGTTGCCTTACCGAGTAGGCGGCCGGAGCTAACGTCGTAGTGTGGTTCCCTTACGGCCGCCCCCGCTTGAAGGGGGAGACCAACGAGCCTTGGACAGGTGGAACGTGGCTGCCAGAGCCTCAGACGGCATCGGAGTTTGCTCACCCCTGTTGTAGAGCACCAGTGGCACGACGTGGTCTGGCACGACACCTTCATGAGCCGGATCTTGTAGTAGCACGGCGAGGATGCGAGGTCGATGGGTGGACACCAGCACCAGCGTCAACTGTTGGCTAGCGTAAATTACACCGTGTAAATCAGGATGCCAAGTAATAAGTGAGAGACCATAAATCGTTGTCACCGGTAGTGCAGTGCAACGGAAAGAGAATTGAATTAGCCTGATTCAATATAGCACACGTTCTAGAGCAGTGGTTGATCGTCCTTAAGTAGAGGCCGAATGTCCTTGAGTGATGGTTGAATATGTCCGAACAATCATCCCGATCAGCGCCACAATAGCAGCAACGTCTCTATCAAAGTCGACACATCGAGAGAAGGAACACCGTGCGTCAGTGTGCTAGCACTAGCGTGCACGGCAAGGCCTGAGCAATGACGGCTAAGGTTTTCGGTAGGCGTGGTGGTACAAGCGTTGCATCCCCTTAGCCTCCCTTTATATAGGCTTTCGGTGGAACCCTACATTAGAGGTCTAACCAAGGTACCAAACCCACTTCAACCATTAGTGATGATCCAATTTGAACTATGTATTCTAACCCATTAAGTGTGTGATTCTATAGGTTTATGTATATTCGACCATGATCCAAAAATTCCTTTCGATCTATAAGTCGACAGCAGTCCCTAGAAGGGCACAACAACTTTCAAATATATATAAAGATCATATTGGACGAACCTATATAGTGTTCATATACTAATCCCTTTGCCTCACAATGCCAGATCGAGCTTAAGACGAGAAATATGATATCCTATGATAGCTCGATTCTTCGCTCGTTCGGTGGTAGATTACTTATTTGTAATTGACTCCTCAATCATATTTGATATGACCATGCATTTCATTAATCCAATCATATCAAGAGGCCCAAAGATATCTCCCATGTTATATAGGAAGATCAAATTCCATTTTGATTGCTCATATTCTTCTATGTATTTCATAGTAAACTCGAGAGCTACCTTTATGACTACCCAATTACATAGTAGCGTTTAAAAACTCCTAAGTATCCTATTACATAGTTAGGAAATCATGACAACTTCAGGTCTAAGGATCCCATACACTATGTATGAGACCAACTAATGATACTTAAGAATATAACAATTTCCATAGTATCTTATGGTGGGTCACTCCAACACTATGTTCTTCAACATGTGTCTACATTATCGATTTGATATCACTATACGCATGATCCATAAAATATGATCATCAATCAATACATATACTGATCTATAAATCACAATTGTCCTACATAATGATATTAGGCCAGAGATAATTCAGAATAATATTAAAATATAAATAAAGAGTTTCACGAACAATTCACATACTTATTGATTGATACTAATGATATTTATTTAAAGAACAATATAATCATATTATTCCATAAACATAGACATGATATAATCATCTTTATGATTTCCTCAAGAACATAGCACTAACAACATCTTAGACATTTCACCAATCATTTATAAGAAATATTATTTTAATCTATAAAGAGTGTTCTAGCAAATGTGTAAATTTTTGGCATCTATCAGTTATATATCGATTTTGCAGTGTGATTTTGCAAATGTCATAAACGAAACGGGAGCCAATTTTACCAAAATAAATTGGTTGTGACTTGTGATAGCAACTAATAATTTCTATACCATTATAAGAAGTTAAAAAAAACATTATAAATTGCTGTGTTGCGTAATAGGCAGCGTGATCATCAAGAAACATGCAAGCTAGTTTCTCGCAAGCAAAGGATGCGATCCGTTTAGAAGTAGAGAAGACTTGATGTAACTCCTTTTACATGTAATATCCATAGACAGTTAGGAATTAAGAGTAAGGCTTACATAATAATGCTGGCATAGACTGTACCTTGCAGCAATGATGTTTGCAAGTACAAGCATGGCAATTTTGTAGCAATATCACTGGATGCAAAAAACTGAACCCACAATGTTCACTATATCGTCGATAATCGCCCGAATATCATAATTATCAGCCGTATCGAGCCAGCTTGGTATTTGAAACCAGTCTAATTAAAATTTTTTTGAAAATTTGAAAAAAATATGCGACGTAAACCGCTCGATAATAGGTGAAAATTGCTCAATAATTGATGGAAATTGAGCAAAAATCGGCTCTAAGAAACATTCAATTAGCAGGTCGATTTTTAATCAAAATCGTTCGATTATCGTAAACACCGATTGATTTTTGTTCTTTTATTTTTTTTCAAAAAAATTGATTTCTTAACCCTTCGGTTTCTGGCGATTTTTAACCATTTTTACCGATAATCAAAAATAGAAAACCATACGAAAATTACGATTTTGATATTGTGAACCCTGATAATCAACCCATCACAGTATAGGACCAGAATTTGCCAAATTTTGTCCACAAAACTCCAAATTCTCTGTTCACCATTTGCCAGAAATTATTGGATCAAGGTTCTTTTTTCTTTTGGTGATATAATGAGATATGGTGCACGTATCCATGTCCCCGAACACATTAATACATTTGACCTGGAAATCTGTTTACGTGCAGGAAGTTTAAAAAACAACATTAAGAGTTTAAGACTGTGTCAAATGAGCCTAGCTCAGTCCAGCTATGCCTTGCCCCTTTCAATCATAAAATGCAAAATCCGCGCGGTACTTTCGTGAGAGCACGCACACAAAGATGTCGTCAAACGCAGAACGCGCTCGATGGATTATCGTACGAGTAATCCCAGCTAATACACACCCAGAAGAAAATAGCGGAGACTTCGATTCTCTTCCAAGTAATTTAATGAGGAACTGCAGACTGAAGAGTAGCAGCTGGGCAGGAGAGGAGTGTGGAGCCCAAGTGCCCAACGACAAAATGGTTGCACGTCACCTTCGTAGTTGAGACAAAAAGTACGCATACATCCTGCTCGAGTGCTCGACCGAACTCACCGCCGGTTGCCAATCATATCAAAACCCAATGGCCCAAACATCCTTTCTCCGCTAATTCTCTCCCATATTTAATATTCTCCTGCAATTTCTCCCCTGTTCTGTGACCACCCAGCGTGTTACGCTTGGAAGCTGGCCTTGATCGTGTACGCGCTCTCAACCGTGCCGTTTCTTTCACGAATCTTCCATGAAAATTAGGAATTTTCCAAATAGAATTAGAGAAGTGCTTGTATGTTTCAAACAGTGACGCATAGAAACCACCTCAGCCGCGTACGTCTAGCCCGTCATTTTTGTAAGTAGTGTCACACGTTGGTGACAATTTCTCTGCGAGTTCAATGCGTTCAGAAGAGAGCAGAAGCACGCGACAGGGACAGGGAGAGTCGCGCGCGAGGCCGTGACGGTGCAGCGTGTCAGGGACGAGTCAACGCGCCAACGACCTCACTCATGGCAGGACGAGGAGCAGTTCGGTTCAAACCGAACCAACCCACCCGCCATTTCTTGCCGAGCCAACCAAACCGCCTCGAGATTTTTTCCTAATTACCTGTAGCGTTCCTCATTTCCTCCCCTACGAGGCTACGACCGCGCAAATTACTGGAATTTTTCTTTCTTGGATCCCACCCACCGTTTTAATACCCTCCGACCTGACCATGCCTCCTCCGCCGCGTCATTAGCAGCTAGCTAGCACCGCTGTTGGCTTAACCCATTGCATGCGGCGCGTGGCTAGCTAAGCGCAGCGCGCGCGGGTGAGTGCTTCCTTTCCAGATGGGCAACCTGATCTCGGCGGGCGTGGCGGTTGGCGCGAGCGGGGGGAAGGTGGTGATGGCGGACGGGAGCGTGCGGGCGCTCAGCGGGCCCGTGTCCGTGGCGGAGCTCATGATGGACCACCCGCGCCACTTCGTCGTCGACGCGCGCGTCCTGCAGCAGCGGCCGCAGCACAAGGGCGGCGGCGGAGCCAGCAAGGTCGCGCCCCTGCCCGCTGACCACGTGCTGGGCGCCGGCGGGGTGTACGTCCTGCTGCCGGCCACCCGCGGCAAGGTGTCGGCCGAGGAGGCGCGGCGCGCGCTGACGGCGTCCCGGTCGCTGGCGCGGTCCCGGTCAATGCCGGGCGGGTTGAGGAGGAAGCTGTCGTTCAGGAAGAGCCGGGAGGCTGGCGACGGCGCCGATGGGCCGGCGAAGCGCGAGGCTGCGGCTGAAGAAGAGAGGACGGGGGAGACGCCGGCGAGGCGGGACGGGTTCGAGGAGCATCGGCAGGAGTTCCTGAGTCGGGAGCTGTCGAGCAAGGGGTGGAAGCCGAGCTTGGGAACCATCGAAGAGCGTGTCATAACCAAGAAGGTGACCCATTGGCTGTTCTGATGTATGAGCTGAGAAGGCTTCTTTGACTTGTCATCTAATCACTTCTCCTCCTCTGTATCTCCTTTTTCTTTACTGAATGCTTGTCATCTAGTCGATCTGTCAAATGCATGTATAATGGCATGTAACTTGAATGTGATGAGATAGCACAAGTGAAATTTGCCTTGTAATTATAGCATGTACTAATTAGAAGTTTGAGCGCTGTGCGTACATGATCCATGTGGAAACGACTCGAAATGAATCTCTTCTCCCACTGCGGTTGTACTTTGCACCCAGGGTTTGAAAAATCAATCTCTGCTCCCACTGCCGTTGTACTCTGGCCAGGGTTTGAAAAATTGATAAAAATTACTTAAAAATATCGATCTTCGATATTTGGAACCGGTTGATAAATCGGCCTAATTCAAATTTAAATTAAAATTTTTAAAAAATCTAATTTTTTAAAAAATTTATGTGAGGCAATGCTAATAATATTGTTAAATTTTTAGATGATAATCAGACCTATAGATTTTTTTAAAATTCTAACAACGCTATCTGTCTTTGTATATGATCTTCTATTTTTAATTTTCTAAGGGTATTAAATTAAGTCTAATATTTCTAGAATTTTCCCTACATGATCCTTGGGTACTTTTTATGATACCAATAAAATTTTAGAGCATGAACAATGTAATGCCGCAAATATCTTTTTCTAGGGTTTTCGGCCGGTAATGATTCCACATTCGTGATTCAGGGTTTTGTATTCGGGAGAAAAATATTTATCGTCGTGCTTTTGAAGCTTTTAATAAAGGTTTTGGAATTTGTGTGATTTTTTCGGTTGAAGTATCTTTCGAGCCGTATTGTTTGGCGGAGAGTTGTCTATCCCGACAATTGTCGTTTCGCGCCAAGAATTAAATTGTTTGGGTCGCGCTAATGGTTAAAAGTAGATTTTGGTTTTTAAGAGGGGCTTTTGGGAATTTTTCCCCTCCCTCACCTAATCTCTCTCTCTCTCTCCTTCTTATTTGTGTGGCTGGCATTGTTTGGGGCAGCACTGCCGACTCTCTTTTCATTTTTCTGGCCGAGCCAAGCTCTTCTCCTCCTGGCGCAGCCCCCTGGCCTTCTCCTCTGGCCATGCTGCCTCCTCCTCCGCGCCCTCCTCGGCGCGGCAAAGAAGAAATTATCAGCGATCCCGGCAAGAATGGCAGAGTTGGCGGCAATCAAGACTAGCAAAGAAGGAGAAAGCAAGATTGCTGTCGGCGGAGCAAGCAAGAACAGAGGCAGCGAGCAGCAAGCAGCCTCTCCTCACCTCCCTTGGCCTTCTTCTCCATTCAAGAGAGAGTAAGGTATTGTTTTTGGGGTTTAATTCCTTGTGCATGTTAGGTGTTTGATGAAATACCTAGCTAGGGATTGGGTATGGTTGGATGGCTGGATTAGGGTTCTTGCCATGAAGTTTTATTGGTTGATTGGTTGGGTGTGGAATGGAGTAGAGGTGGAACCCTAGAGCTGTGTAGTTTGTTTTTTTCGAGCAGATTCGAGTGCTCTGTTGTAGCACGAAATTATTAATTTTGCAAGCATTTCCTGGGGTTTGGCTATAACGAAAGTTGTAGATAATTGAATTACCTTTCAATAGAGACCAAAATCATCAAGTTTCGTTTAGCCATTTAAAAGTTATGGCTATTTTAGCGAGTGCTGTCCAGTTTGTGTCGCGATTTGGTTCAGTCTGTGTTCATCTTCGATCTGGGAGCTGCGGGTGCGTTGGCTGAGTGCTTGGTTATATTATTCGTGTAGTTCATTCCCTTGCGGTCGTTTCGAGTATAAGAACGCGAAAATCCGTTGAGCCAATCAATAGTTACGCTATTTGGAAGTTTTGTCCCGAAGTTGGGAATTTGCAGCGAGCTCAGTTTTCGGTTGAATTTTAGGGTATGATTTTGGGGGCCTTCATGGCATCTCTCGCGTGAGTAGCTGCGAGATAGTTGTAGGTTGGCCTCTTATAGTTAATTAAGGTTAAAGAACCCTATTTTTTTGGTTGGACCAATTAGGAGTTAAGCTAGTTATAGCGCTTCGTCGGAATTTCCACCCGCAGATTTTGGGGGCTGTTTTGCACTAAGGGGTAGCAGTGTTGCATGTGTTATTGTTGTAACCATCTAGAATGGGAAAGTTGAGGTTGCCCATGTTATTTCAGGAGGAGTAGCCGAGGAGGCGCCAACTTCTCGTTATTCCCATTCTTTCCGCGGTTAAAGGCAAGTGCAACCCGTATATCTCTTATAGGGTGTTTAGTTCTTTGCTTGTGTTATGTATATGTTTACCCTATGGTTGCATTCGTGTTTATAAGCATGTCTAGTAAGCTAATTATCTTTTGATAAAAGGGGTAAGTAATCTAATACAAGTGTATCGTTGTTTGAACGTGTTATGATTTGTTTGATGAACTGTATATGCCTTGCCGTCATGAAATTTTGCTGCATCCCTGGATTGAATGCTATGAGCGATGTTTAATGAATTCCGTCTAGATGCCGTGATGACGTCTTGCTAAATCTTACTTTCATATTTTCGTTCACTAGTTTGATAGGCTAGTGGGAATACTGAAAGTATGGAAATGGATTGCGAAAATGGATTGATTGTTGATCAAGATAGATGGAATTAGTAATTACTCGAGTAATGGTGATGTGAGTATGAATATGAATGTTGAGGATGTGAATGGTAATTTATGGATGTGAGGAGTGGCTGATGTTTATGTATTTAGCTATAGCTATGCAAATGTGAGAAGTGAATGTAGTTTGCAAATTGGTTTATGTTAATTGCATTTGTGCATTCATGATGGAAGAGGCGACCCATTCTGATGCGGGCCTCTGTGTTCACACGTAGTGAACACGAAAGTCCTACCTCGTAGTCCCATTCATCGAGGTGAATGGGAGCGAGACAGTAAGAGTAGGCACCTTCCATCTACGGGATGGAAGGGACGTGAGGGTGCACACCGACGGGTGGGCACTCGACAGTACCGGTACGCGCATGGAAATGAGCATTCATGTGCATTGCATCTTTAATAATGAATGTTATGGTAAAAGGTGTGTCATATGGACGGTGATTATGGTAATTGGAGGTCGAGTCGTGGATTCAACCTAAATAGGGGAGATTGATTTGAATTGATGAATTAGTGCATTTCTTTTCTTTGCTTTGCTAATTATGTTGTATGAATATCGTGGAGTGAAATTTGAGTTTTGAGCTCGAGTAAAGTCGATGAAAACGGTTTGATTGCATTACATGATTGTAGGAGTGTGATGGATTATGCAGATTTTGTATTTTTTTCATATCTGTGTGATGTATTATTCAGATTCTATACTTTCCTGTCTGTGTGATGCATTATGCAGAGTTTGTATTTTTCATGTCTGTGTGATGTATTATTCAGATTCTGTACTTTCCTATCTGTGTGATGCCTTATGCAGATTTTGTATTTTTATGTCTGTGTGGTGTATATTTCAGCTTTGTACATAACTTAATGGCTCTTGTGGTGAATGGTAAGGTGTGGAGGTAACTCCCCAAAAATTGTTTAAATAAGTCGTGTGCCAAATTCCTCGTATATGTTTTGTTGGATGCATTGCATAGTAAGCTGATGGTGAATGGCAGCGGATGACTTTTGGGTTGAGGGTAAAATTACAGGATTAAGAATGGATCAGGTCGTGGACTCGTTCCATGTGGTCTAATGAGGTATGTGAAATCCGTGAACAAGGTAGTTGATGAGGTAACCAATAGCGATTTCTTCTTTTTGTTATTCGTGTTAATTTAGTATTCCAAAATATGGGCATGTTTATGAATTACACAGGTTAATTGTTATAGATATTGCTACTTTGTTGGGCTTGCTGAGTCTTCGACTCACGTTTCTTTTTGTAAATGTGTGTAGGTTCCTCAAGTCGACATCTTTGGGATGGGAGTAATGTACGTCACGGTTTATCATCCTAGTTTCATTTTAGCCTTGTGTTTTCAAACTTAATGAGCTCATGTTTTGTAATAAGTAATTTGTGGGAGTTATTTTGTATGCTTGGGGTCATGGGGTTGGTTAGCACCATGACCCATGTTTGTGCTTAGTCGGTTCCTTTAGTTGCTTATGATATTATTATATAATTGCTATTGTTCTTATGTCTGCGAGTGGATGTCCTCTGTTCTAGGAGGTCATGCTTAGAAATTTTGTAAATTCGGTGACTTAGTTTTAAGCCGCTTTAAGAGTTTAGAGATTAAATTCAGTTTCAATCTTTTAGTAGAGGTGTCATTTGTTATTTAGGGTTTTTGGTAGCATTCGCGGTGCGTTTGGCGCCGGGGTGTTACAAACAACCTTGTAAATCTTTATAAAAATTTGAGAGCGTTTCTGCTCCTTTTCATCTGTTGCTATTTTTTATTTTCTAGGGGCACTAAATGAAATCTAATATTTTTTGTAAATTTTACTACATGATCCTTGGGCACAATTTATGATATCAATAAAATTTTAGAGTATGATCAAGCTTGTAAATTTAATAAAAAAATATGACAGTGTCTCTATTCCTTTTATTAATTGTTGTTTTTTTTCCAAAAGCAATAAATGAATTTAAAAATTATTTAAATTTCTTTGAGGTGTTTTATATATTAATTGGGATTTATTCAGTTTTTTTTCTATTTTTCAAATTTTCCTTAGTTTTTTAATTTTCCTTGAGTGTGCTAATTTTTAATGTAAGACGGTCGAAAATCGAAGAAAACTGAACGAAAATCGAAACCAATCCTTGAGTGTGTCAAAAATCAAAGAAAACCAGTCAAAAATCAAACAAACCAACCAACCTATTTTCATTATTTTTCACCACTATTTGACCACCAAATTCAAATTAATTCATTGCACAAACCGTTCAGTGTCTACCGATTTTCGATCAATTTTCGATAAAAATTGATATCAATGTTTAGCTGATTTTTCACATCGATTTGGTAGTGTAAACCCTATTCCGGCCTCTTGTTGAACTTGTAAAACAGCGCTGCTATGCATTCGATAGTTGCTTATAGATAGGAGTGAAAATAGAAACGTAATTTTCGACCGTTCTAGAGAAAAACAGAAACGGCAACGATATTTTTTAGAAACGGAAATGGGAGAGTCATTTCCGACGACAACAGAAGTGGAAACGAAAATTCCATAAAAGTGAAACCGGAAATTCTATTGGAAAATTGGCCCACTTGGCCCAAAAAGGAGAATAAAGAATTTACATTTATTTCTAAATTAAAATAATTTTAGAAATACAAATGGCTTTATAGAAAATATCAAATAGAGTTCAAAAATTCTATAAAAATTCTAAAAAATACTTTGGAACATTTTGAACCTCGAAAAATCATTTCTAGCATAATTTTGGTTTTATTTTTCATGAATAAATTAATTTTATAAATATAAAAATAGTAAAATGGCATTTATAAACTCAAAAAATCTAGGATAAATCTTAGAAAATCATAAATGAATATTGAACAATAATATACAAATTTTAGTGTATTACACCTTTATAATTGGAGGAGCAAGAAAATATCGATGACAATGATATAGAGGAGAACATGATGGTATGTTCGAAGGATAAATAGCGAGACTTCAGTTGACAAACTTGAGAAAAAAAACTTTCTAGTGATACCGGTGAGCATAACATTGTTCCTATATTTGTTTTGGAGGTGGAATGAATTACATTATTTTTATGATCATGTATATTGTGATCATGTACTATGTTCTTATGGAATTTTCTACTTTTGTTTCTGTATTCGCTTCGTTTCACATCCGTTTTTTCACTATCCATTTCCGTATATGTTTTCGGGGTTTCCGATTTCGTTTCGTTACCGATAAAAAATGTAAAAAAAAAATAGAATGATCATTTACCGACTATTTCTGTTCCATTTTCGTCTCTACTTGTAGATTCCTTTATAAAGCAACAAGTCAGGGAGGAAAGTAACGATACTTCCTCTGTTCTTCCTAACTCAAAGTCCATGGGCCATGGCAGAGCGAGGCGGTGTGGTGGCGTAGAGCGGTGGCCCAAATGCGGCGAGGCAGGCGAAGAAGGGTTGCGTGTCCAGGCGGGCATGGCGACATCTCGACCCGCATCCAGTGGCGGCATTGTGGTGTCCCAAGGTGTCGCGAGGCGGGCGAAAGAGCAAGCGACGGCGGCAGCGGTGGACGCATGGCTAGGTGTGCAAGGCACGCAACCTGTGAGACAGCGGCGTCGTGTCCGGCAGCGGCGGCCCAGCGTGGGAACGACCGGGCACAGGTCACGCGAGGTAGTTATCAGGTCGAGGCAAGATGTGCGGCAGGGCGACGTTCCAAGTAGAGCTTGACTGTGGCATCGGCTGGATACGAACCCGGTGGAGCACAAAGGCGGAAGTTGCGGGTGGTAGATGGCCATGACCCGCGAGTCAGACGAGCACTTGGCTAGATGCCCTTGTCAGACAGGAAGGCTTCGATTTTTCTTTTTTGCCCTGATATATATTTTTCCACAAATTTAATCCACATGTGAATAAATTTATAAAATTAGCATTATTCTCGACTACGGAACCAGCGCCATCACTATCGCGCTCCTGTACCGCAACAGTAGTCTCCACCTCAACACGTCTAGGCTACAGCTGCCCTGCCTCGGTAAGAACCTATCAATTAAATCGATTAATTAATCACTTGATTAATCATTAATTAATTGTTATTTAACTAACCATCGTGAGATTTTGTGCACATGCCAAAGAGTTGTGGCTCAACAGGGGCATGACAAGCCAACCGACTGCGACATCTCTTCTACCATAGTAGGCCCGATTTGCCTGCCATGATGAATTGCACTGCTACGGCACTAGTGAGATGCCGTGGTATAGGAGCGCGGCTAGCGCGTGTCGTCTGCTACTGCTTCTGTGGTCGGAGATAGGGCTAGTTTTAGAAATTCGTTCATATTAGAGCCAAATTTGCAAAAAAAAAATGTCAAGGACAAAAAAAGCGATAACTTCGTGAGATAGATAGAAGACAAGAGAGAGAGAGAGAGAGGAGCGATGCAAAGAGAGATTTAGTTGAGGCCATTATGTATCTTACCTTCGTCGACTTCTTATAAAAATATGAGTAAATTATACAAAACTGCAAATTTTATGTACAAACTATTAGAAAACTACAGATTTTAACTTTTATTTCACAAAACTACAGATTTTAGAAGAACTTGCGTTATAAACTATAGGTTTTAGAACTGGCTATTTCTTGTAATGGATATGACAATATGAGCCCACATAGTAGTCTCATATGCTCTTATTTTTCGTTTCACTCATACATGAGGCTGTTATGTGACTCACACTGTGAGGCCTATTAGAAGAAAGTCAATTCTAAACTTATAGTATTGTGATACAAGTTCTCTTAAAATTTGTAATTTTGCAAGATAGAAGCTAAAATCTATAGTTTTTGTATAGTTTTGTACGAGAAACATATAATTTTGTAAAATTTACTCTAAAAACATCCGGGAAGTTCTATAGGGCATATAAGTAATGTGAACATGCAGGGCATTGAAGCAGCAAAGGCCTTCGGTGTTTTTACTTGCGCCTAAATGTAAGGCTGATGAAAGGGAAAAGCAAACTTCGCATATATGTTTTTTTTAGATAGTGGAAAATTTTATTTCCACCTTCATCCCCAAAAGAGAGAATCAGACCCTAATTATTACAATACTCAACTAAAAGCCCCGTTTCGACAAGAAAACCAAAACTTCAAACAGGATAACCAATTCTAGCCACATAAGACCAACCAAAATTAGCAAACAACTGCAAAGCTACCAACTCCAGCTGACGACAAACAGTTATAAGAGCCTCTTTTGTCGCTTCACTTCGCTGTAATTTGGCCCATGTGCGAATCCAATGTGTTCCTCTGAACAAGACACGCAAGAAAGATTTTGGGAAACTCTTGTGAAAAAGAATCATTTCTTGTGAGCCACAATGCCCAACAAATCCTCTGCGCCTAATAGTAATCTGAAACTGATGAGACCCCCTGATTCACCCAACCATTAAATAAATCTTGAATATTTACTGGTGGGCCAATACCCAAAGTCATGTATACTATTCTCCACATAAATTTAGCATAACCACAATCTATAAAAAGGTGTTGGATAGACTCGTCTTACTACGAAACAAAGAAGATTTGTCACCATACCAATTACGCTTCGCTAAATTATCTTTTGTCAATAACACTCCCTTCTTGATGTACCATAAGAAGATTTTAATCTTCAATGGTACTCTAGTAAGCCAAATCTCCTGTGACACATAAATGCCATTATTAACCAAATAATTATATATGGATTTTACCGAAAACACTCCACTTCTATGGAGACGCCACTTAAAATAATCAATCCCTTCTTATAAATTCACAGTCATCAACCTCGCCACGAGAGACCCCTAGTTACGCAGATTAATCCCCACTAATGATCTCCTAAAAGACACGTTTAGAGAGGACGAACCAAGGACTTCAGCCACTGTTGCATGCTTTTTCCTAACAATATTAAACAATGATGGAAATTGAGATTTAAGAGGAACATTATCCAACCAAGTATCCTCCCAAAACCTAATTTGGGTCCCATCTTTTAAAATATAGGAACCTAGACTTAGAAATTGAGATTTTACCCCCATTAAACTGCTTCAAAAATGGGAATCACTTGGTTTCTTTTCAACCTGGCTAAGAGCCTTGCCTTTTAAATACTTGTTCCTGAGTAACTGTTGCCACATCCCGTGCTCATTACATAACTTGAACAACCACTTACTTAGAAGACTTTTATTTTGACAGTCGAGGTTAAGAATCCCTAACCCACCTTGTTCTTTTGGTTGGCATAGGATTTCCCATCTTGCTAGCCTATATTTCTTTTTGTGCTGATCATGTTGCCAAAAAAAACAGGATCTAAAATAATCAATTTTTTCAGAATTCCCTTGGGATCTCAAAAAGACATCATGAACAAAGGCGAGACTAGACAACACGAAATTAATCAACACCAATCGGCCTCCAGCCGACAACACCTTACCTTTCCAACCACTTAATTTTTTCTCAATTCTCGAACTACGTCCTCCAATCAAGATTACTCAACTTCCTATAGTGCATTGGAATTCCCGGATATCTAAAAGGAAAGGATCCTATCTTCTGACCAAACAAATTGGAATATGCTCCCTCATAATTTTTTGCTTGACCACAGCAGAATATTTCACTTTTATGAAAATTAATTTTGAGACCTGAAAGCCGTTCAAACGCACATAAAAGAAGTTTCATATTTTCCGCATCCTCTAAGTCATGATCCATAAAAAGGACTGTATCATCAACGTATTGGAGAATAGATAAACCCCCATCTACCAAATGAGGTATCACTCCTTTAATCTGACCGGCCTCTTTCGCTCTTGCCAGGATGATAGTCAACATATCCGCCACTATATTGAAAAGTATTGGGGACAATGGATCACCCTGACGAAGCCCTTTCCTAGTCTGAAAATATGATCCCACCTGATCATTAACCTTAACCCCAACATTCCCACCTTGAACAAAATGTTTAATCCAAGTACACCAAATCGGCGAGAAACCTTTCATTCTCAACGTCTGTTGTAAGAAATCCCATCTGACTTTGTCATAAGCTTTCTCAAAATCAATCTTAAAAATAACTCCATTCTGCTTCTTCTTATGCAACTCATGCAAAGTCTCATGCAGAATAACAGCACCCTCCATAATGTTCCTCCCTGGCAAAAACGCCGTTTGAGAAGGACTTATGACTTTTTGAGTAACATGAGATATTCTATTTGTAGCCACTTTTGTAAATATCTTAAAACTGACATTCAATAAACAAATAGGCCTGTATTGTTGAATCTGCTTCGCGTCCCTAATTTTTGGCAACAAAATTATATTACCAAAATTCAAACTATGAATATTTAGATTACCAAGATAGAATTCGTCGAAAAGAGCCATCAAGTCATTTTTAATAAAATTCCAAAAAACTTGATAAAACTCTGCCGGGAAACAATCTGGTCCAGGAGCCTTATTCCTGTCCATCTGAAAGATAGCCCTCCTAATTTCATCTTCTTCAAACCGAGCTGTTAGTACCACATTCTCCAGATTTGAAACTTGTGGGATATCACCTATCCTTGTTTCATCCAAATGAGATCTGGACAGGATCAGGCGAACCAAACAAGTTTTTATAATATTTGGTAATATACTTTTTTAAACTAGCATCACCAAATATTCTCCCTTCATCTTGTTCCAATTGAAAAATTCGAGTCTTACGATGCTTACCATTGGCCACCAAGTGAAAGTACTTGGTATTGGCATCACCTTCAAGAAGATTCTTCACTTTGGCACGCTGATACCACTTAATCTCTTCTTCCCGTAACAAACAAGACAACCTCTCATGCAGAACATGCTTCAAATTGAGCTCATCTGGCGACAGCAGCATACACTCCGCTTTCCTATCCAAAACATCTAACTTATCCATTAACTGCTTCTTTTCTTTCTTATACGAGCCGCTCACATTTTTCGCCCAACCCCGCAAATGTTGCCTAAGACGCCTAATCTTATTCTGCCATCTCTCTAATACAGTATATCCTGAAACAGTGCTATCCCAGATATCCTTAACCATTTCAAAAAAAACCCATCACGAAGAAACCAATGAAGTTCAAATTTGAACTGAGGTGGGCTACTCGACGTAGATGAGTCTCGATGTTAAGGAATAAGGGTGTATGATCGAAATTTCCACGTAAGTGCAAGTATAGTTGATTGAGGAAATTTAATTTCCCACTCGTGCTAACTAACACTCTATCCGTTTCTCAAAAGTCGATTTGGAAGATTATTCGCCCAAGTAAATTGTCTTCTGACATCTCTAATTCTCGAGATTAAAAGCATCTATAATTGCATTAAACAAAAAAGGCCACCTAGAGTTATAATTTATGTTATTCTTCTCATGCGGCCCCCTTATGATATTAAAATCACCACCTATAGACATAGGAATAGTTTCTTTATTACACACTGAACCATTTCGATCGAAGCGCCTCTTTCGAGCTTTGTTGTGCGGTCCATACACAGACACCAATAACCATTGGTAGCCATCACTCTTATTTCTAACTTTAAATTTCACGAAAAATTCCCCTTCCTCAATTTCTCCTATATCAAAAGTCAACAAATTTACCCCCACTAACATGCCACGGATCTACGGAAGGAGGCTTACAATGCCACAAAAAATCTTTTCGAGCACAAAGATTTTTAAGAAAAGACTGTGAGCACTCCCTCCTACCTGTCTCTGATAAAGCAATAAAGTCTAAATTCTTCTCTAGAGTAAGGTCCGATAAAAATTTGAACTTTTTCAGGTCAGCTAACCCATTACAATTCCAAAATACACCTTTCATTATCAAACCGTATTTTTATACCGCTGCTTTCCTTTTTTCTTCCTTTTCTTATCCCTGTGTTTATTAATGCGGGTACGAGCTTGCGGATCAGTACTATAATCCAACTCACCCTCACTATCACTCTCAGCCACCACCCCACATAAAGATTGTACAGCAAGTACTTCTAAATCACTGACATTAGAAAGACACTCCTCCCTATTATTGCACAACTCTACCACCTCCAGTCCATCCTGTAAAATCTCCATCTCTCCTCCCTTCCCAACTTCTAATCGTCTAAAAGATTTAACATTTTCCCTAATCACATCATCCGAATTACCCAAACAAATTCCAACCTCACTAATATTCCTAATAATATCATCATCAGAAAAAGACTTAAAAAGAGTGAAATTATTAATACCTTCGCCATCCAGATTGATCTTTGCCTTCAACTTTGCTGCCCGCTCCAATACATTTTGATCCACCACAGATGCCGATCTTTTACTAGAGCGAGGAGTAGCCAGTTGACCCTGAGACCACTCTTTTGTAACCAGAATTTTTCCTGAAGACCCATCCGAAGGAGACACAGCAATACGCTTTGACACAATTTGATCAATCGACTTGGCAGCAACTGCAGCCTGCTTCGGCATCTTCTGATACAAAACCTGTCCATCTGAATTAGGCTTGACCTGCTGACCCTCGCCCAGTTCACCAACCAAATGAGCAACACCAGGATTAGAGCCCAGGCGAGTAGAAGAAGCCTGCGAGACCTGCTGAACTTCACCCAGCCCACCAACCAAAGTAACACCTCTAGACTGAGAACCCAGGCAGATAGAGGGAACATGCTTGACCTGCTGAACATTGGCTGAAACTGTACCATTCTTCTTTTGCACTCCATCAGAAGTAACCGAACTGGTAACCTTTTTTTCCTCTTTGGCCTGATCAGCAAAATCATCCAAAAGATCTTCATCCATGTCCTGATCATCCCCATCTTCAGGTTCCATATCCATGTTAAGAAGCTTTGGATTATCATTATCCATACCCTTCTCCACACGAAACTGAAGCTCATACACATAATCCCCGACCACCACATTAACAAATTCAGGAATCACATCAGGGTTAAGACAAGCAACTTTGATTCTGGCCATATCATACTTCTTTACAAATTTCATGTCAACCATACGAGTAACCCCAAGAATCGACCCCACTGCCCAAAGGATTGAGAACACTCGAAGCTCTTGAGGTAAACCCCTAAACTGGATCCACACCTTTGGAATCTCATACCTAAATACATCAGACCCAGCCTTTTCTTCAATGCTCATCGTAGCCTTCACACTTTTAGTAACCACAGGGCCCCATTCCACCATTCGCTGAAGTTCAACTTTTGATGGTGAAAGTGCATCTAGGCACTTATGTTATTTTGGTGATTAATGACAAACACATATAATGACAATCTATGTAAATGTGTAAATGCTTAACTTAGTGCTTAACAAATGACAAACCTCTAATATGATTATATTCCTATGAGACTAACATGTTCATTGCCAAGTTGAGTATTAGTCTCATCTATTTAGAGGAAAATCAAGTGGATGGTTAAGCAAAGATAAGGTATGCAATCTCGGTATCCCTTCCATATTTGTTATTGCATTCCTTTTGTGCAAATGCATAGTGAACTCCAAGTAGTATGTTGATTGTATATATGCACATTGGTTCATGTCATATTTATTTGTGCATATATGTTCATTTGAGTTCATTATGTGCTTTGCTTTTAGTATGCATGTAATAACTAGAGTTAAACTTCACATTGCTATAGATTGACTTGGTGCATGCATGTCTTAGTTGTGTATCTTCTCATGCACTTCTCTTAGTGAAGTTTAATCTAGAGTTGGATCACATATTTACTCTTATTCCAAATATTATTTGCACATGTACAATTCATGTATATTTCATTATGTGCTTCAATTAAGTAAAGACTGTGATCCTAGCCATGATTTAATTGATTCATCATATCGGCAATTATCTCTCTAGTGCATATAGATCAATTACATATTCATCATGATGCACTTAGTAGAGAACATCTCTTATGTCAAGTGTTTCCAGTTATATTATGCTTCTTTATATGAAACACTTGTGGTACTTAATTGCTCACAAATATCAATTTATTCACATCTATTGAGCTTTTGGGACTAATGTCTTTCATGAGTGACTTGAAAAGAATTGGGTCCCTTGTATGCATGATGACCAAGGTAGTTTGAAGGATGATCATTAAGCCGAGGTCAACAAGACGGCGGTGTCACCAAGAGTTGAGGACTAAGTCAAGATCGATTTGGCGTGGAGATCGTCGGAGAGGATGATCAAGTCAAGATTGATAGGACGAGAGTCTCATGAGGCGATCGAGTCAAGTTGGACAAGGCGAAGATGTCATCAATTATATAGTGAAGGTCTTCATGCACCAAGCATTAAGAAAGAAGACGACAAGTGACTATTTCGGACTTGTATTATCTTTGATTTAATTGAGTCTAAGGATTGCCGTACTATTAAGAGGATCTGACGTTGAATGACTTTTAGATGTGTCAAGTGCTCAAGTGATCCATCCTTGTGAAATTTAGAAAGAGAGTGATGTTGGTGGTGCCGGAAAGTGAAAATTGTAGGTCTCTCTTGGATTCTTGATGAAATCTGGATTTATCCTTTGAGATTTGGGTAGTGAGACCTTGTTGGTTGTGTAGCCCTTGTTCTTAGCTTTCAATAGAGTCCAAAATCACTTAAATCGAGTCCGAATCAAAAGTTATGCTCGTTTTAAATCAATTTCTTTGAGTCGATCCGGAGTATCCGGACTTAAGTCCGGAGTATCCGGGTTGGGTCTCTTGGTTAGGTCAATCCGGAGTATTCGGATGATTCCGGAGTACCCGGACATTTAGTCCGGACATTCCGGGGTAAAAATTGTCCGGAGTATCCGGACTTCTTGCTTGATTCAAGCGGCTAGTTTTTGGGGACTTCTATTTAAAGCCCCTCTTGGGTAGCCGTTGGGAGAGAGCTTTTGGGCTGGTTCCTGGGTGCTTTGAGGTGCATTCTTAGTGATCTTAAGCTCCAAAAAGCCTCTCTAACCCTAGATCTTAGTGATCCCCTTTTGAGTGAAGGGTTGGGTGTGAGAGAGGGTAGTGCTCGGGTTGAGTGTGATATGAGTTGTTGAGCACTTGATTTCATCTCCAAGCTTGTTCTTCGTGAGCATTTGTTACTCTTGGAGGTTGAGGACTCCTAGGCGGCTAGGAGGTCACCTACAAGCCACCGGTTCCTCGTGTGGTTGGTCAGTAGGAAGTTTGTGAAGGTTGGATTCATCCTCACTTGACGGAAGGAATCAAAGAAGTGAAAGCCATGAGTGCAAGGTGCAACACCGGCGGCTAGCGGGTTGAAAGTGACCCCGTGTCTTGGGTGGCCAAGTCGCCGGCAGTGCAAAGTGCAACACCGGAGGATAAGGGTTGAAAGAGACCCGGCTTGGTGCGCCTCAACGAGACGTGGATCCTCAAGGATCCGAACTTCGAGTGAAAAATCATCGTCTCCAAGTTTGCCTTTCATTCTTGCTTACTTTTGTTCTTGCTTTAGTATTTGATTTTGAATCTTGAAATTGCCCGATCTATTTGATTATCGAGTTTCTCGCTAGGCATCTACTTGATCTAGGTTCTGCTAGTGTTTATCATCTTTGTGTTCAAGTAGATTGTTTAAAAGTTAGAGAAATTTCAAATTTCATCTCGAGGTTCCCAACTTGAACATCACAATTACCGGATAGTCCGGACATCTGGAATATCCGAGTAAAAGTCCGGAGAGTCGGGCTAAACCCTCGGCCATTCAAAGTCTCCAATCCGAGTGTCCGAACCTAAAACCGGATAGTCCGGACATTTATCTGAGTATCCGGATAAAATCCGGACACTCGGATGAAAACTTTGGGTGTTTTATTTCATTGCATGTTAAATTGTAAAATTGTAATTAGCCTATTCACCCCCCCTCTAGGCGACATCCCCTGTCCTTTCAATTGGTATCAGAACTAGGGCTCTCATTTTATTAGACTTAACCGTCTAGAGGGTTAAAGATGTCGACTAGAGGAGTAGAGCACTCAAATGATCTACTTGTATTAAATGGCTCAAATTATGCTTTATGGAAATCTCTTATGACTATTAATTTTAAATCCATGAGCCCCCAAATATGGTGGATCGTAGATGTCGGCTTTTCCTCTCCATTAAATGAAGTTAATCCAACTGAAGGAGAGATGAAATGCATACATCTCGACGCTCAAGCTACTTATGCTTTATCTTATGTTGTTAGCGATGAAATTTTTGACAGAATATGCAATCTCGAAAGCGCTCACGAAATATGGATGAAGCTTCAAGAACTATTTGAATCATCCACTTCCATCGAGGATTGCATTAAGGAAGAGATGTCGGGAGATGAAATCTCAAGCTCCACATCAAGTGACGAAGAACCGACATCTCCATCAACCTCAACCTCCGCCTCAAGCGACAATGAAGATTCACTCTCTTCTCGAATCCGTTGCTTCATGGCAAAAGGTAAGAATGAGGTAAGTGATGATGATGATGATGATGATGATGATGAGCTTTCTTGTGAAGAATTTGTCAATATGTTAAAGGAACTCAATGAATGTCTTGGGAAGGAGAAAAAGAAATATAAAATTTTGAAGCTTGAACATGAATCACTTCAAAATAATTATAATATGCTTCAAGAAGATCATGAATCCCTCCTTCTCAAAGAAATTCATAAGCCTAAGGTGGATATAGGAATTTCATGTAATTTAGTTGATGAAATGCAATGCTTAAATGTCAACTCTAATACTTCATCAAATAAATGCATATCCACCTCTAACGATGATTTACCTTGTTGCTCTAATAAAATTTCTTCTAGTTCCTCTATGTCTCCATATGCTAATCTTGTAGAGGAAAATAAAGAGCTCAAGGCGCAAGTCATTAGATTAGAAAATGACTTGAAGAAGTGCGTAAAAGAAAAAGCCATTCTCGATGAGATCTTGAGCAAGCCAAGGGCGCCTCAAGATAAGCGAGAACTCGGCTACAACTTCGAGAGGGAGAAGAGCAAGAAGAACCACAATGCAAGAATGAAGACGATTGTGTGCTTCGAATGCAACAAGAAGGGCCACTTCGCCTCCGTGTGCCCTAACAAAGTGGAGATCAAGCCACAACAATCAACAATGAGGCAAACCGACAAAGAGCAAGTCAAGAAAAGGAGACGCTCAAAGCACAATTGCTACAATTATCGGGAAAAGGGGCACATCGGTAAGGATTGTCCCAAAGGTATCATTCCTAAGCCTATTATTGTCAATGATCATCATTTGCTTAGGGAAGACAAAGATGGTAATGTGTTTACCAAATTTGACAATTCTTCTAAGTCTATGCAAAATAATGACAATCAATTGCTTAGGAGATATAAATCTAGAAATGTATTTGCTCATAATGCTAGATTTCCTAAGACTATGAAAAATCATGTTGATCATGTGCTTAGGAAAAATAAAAATAGCAAAACATTTGCTAGAAATGCTAGATCTTCTAAGCCAATGCATAATTTTAATAATCATATGCTTAGAAGAGATCAAACTAGAAAAAGTTTTGCAAAGTATCATTGTCCTCCTAAGCCTTGTTATAAAAATGCCAATCAATTGCCTAGGAGGAATAATTATCGCAAACCTATTCCTAGTCATGTTAGTCTTATCAAAAATGTTAATATTAGGGCCATTTGGGTTCCAAAATCTATTGTGACTAACATTGTTGGACCCAACAAGGATTGGGTACCAAAAGCCGCCTAAAAGATTTTTAGGTAATATGAGATGGATTGGACGCTTGGCCTCCTCAAGAATATAAGGACTTCATCAATTACAAGTTAGAACCAAGCATAAAGATAATCAAGTCCATCATGAGCCAATGCCATCTCGGGTAACAAGTATTTAAATGGATTCTTATAGCTTATAGCTTTGTGTAGGTTATATTGCATTATTCATGAAAATCAATTTAGATTGCTTGTCATATGCTTGCTCATGCTTATTAGTTGTTTTGATTGCAATCTTGAGCAAGTTTGGGATAGTGGCACATTTAGGGGGAGTGCTAAATCATAATCATGTATATCATGTCCCTACATGTGCCCATATTTATATAAGTGCTAATATATATATTCAAAATCCAGCCATTTAGCCAAAAGTTAAAAATCTTAGTATCAATTACTAATCTTGGAAAAACTAGTTCAAAAATGTATATTAATGTTTTCAAAAAGTTTTCCAATGGTTTTGGCTTTACAAAACTAATTTCAAAAGAAAATAAGTTTTTAGCCCAAAATCTAGATAGTAGTATCTTGTTTTGGATTTAAACTTATAATTTTCATAGAATTATATGTAAAATGATTTTGAAAGTAATTCCAAAATGAAAAACCTAGAGTTGGTCATTCTTAACAATTCTTGTGTTCAAAAGATTTTCAAAAGACCAACCTAGCAAAAGTTATTTGATTTTGAAACTCGCCGAAAAACTATATTTGACCAATAATGTTCATATTATTGCACTTAGTGAGTTTCTCCATTTGGACCGGATTTTGTGTAGTATCTTGGTTCAAAATGGTAATTCAAACTCATACATACCAATTCCAATCAAATATCTTCACATTTGCTTCATTTGATACTTTTTCAAATAATATTGAAAACCATATGCATGCATATCCTTCATATGAGCCACTTTGGTCAAAAAAAGTCAAAATTTTTGTTTAAAAGGCCAACATTTGTGAAAATCTTTATAAAAGTTCTCAAATATGTATTTCAAATGTTTTACAATGCTTTCGGAGTAAAAATTTCTATTTTAGAAAAAAATAGCAAATTTGGCCTCAAATGGATCTTATAGGATCTTGATTTTGGATTAAAAGAAATACTTTCATAAGTTAAAATCTATTGAGTTTTTGAAAGAATGGTCAATACAAAATTCGTAGGGTTGGTCATTTTAAGCATTTATCTAGTTCAAAGTTTTTCCAAACGACCAACCGTTCAAAAGCTATAGCCATTTGAATTTGGCCAAAATCATTCATTTGACCCAAAATGACCCATTCTTGCATATTGTGGTTTTTGCTATTTGAGATGGATTTCTTTATGTATCTCGACTTGAAATAGTATTTCCAACTCATACAGAGCTATGAAAATTCAAATCTCCATTAATTTCAATTCGGATTGCATTTTGAGCATTTGGTGAAAACTCAACTTCTTTTCATGCCATCAATGCGCAATCTGCCATATCTTTTGAAAGAAAATTCCTTTTGAGAAAATTCTTTTTGAGAAACCTTCTAAATAGTCCAAAGTTCATTTCTGGAGAATTTCAAATCATTTGGACTTAATTTAAAAAAGTTTTGACTTTTCTTCTCTTTGATCGAAAATCATACCTACAAAGCAAAATTTGGCATATCTTTTGATTGGAAACTCCTTTTTGGAAAATTCTTTTTGAAAAAGTTTCTCAGGAGTCCAAGGTATGTTTCTGCATGATTTCCAATTAATTTCAACTTAATTTGAAAAAGTTATGGCTTTTTCTCTCTTTTGATCTTATTTGGCATACTCTCACATTAAGTTGGAGTTTACGATTTGAATGGATTTAATTATGCAAATTAGCTTATAAATATCTCTCCAACTTATATAAAGCTATAGAAGTGCATATTTTCATTCAAAACTCATTTGGTTGCCATTTTGAGGAATTGGTGAAAATTCTTATCCTCTATACGTTTCAAATGCAAATTTCACCATATTTCTCAAAGTAAAATTGATTTATTGAAAATTTTTGTTGGAAAACCTTCTCTTGCATCCTAAGTTAAGATCTGGAAATTTCCAAATTTAGTTGAACTTGTTTGCAAGAATGTTGACTTCTTTTGACTTTGTGTCAAAATCAAACCTTCAATGCACATTTTGATCTAAGTTTTGATTGGAGGGTGATATTTGAGAAATTATTTTTGAAGAAGTCTCTTGGATGTCCATGGAACATTTCTGCAAAATCTCATGGCTATTGGACTTCATTTGATCAAGATTTGACCCAAATTCAAAATATTCAGTTTGCTGAAATTTCAGATTTAGACTGATTGTGGGGCTGTTTTGTGATTTTTGTTTCTCCAAATGGGTTCATAATCAGAGGAAAGTCTTATGACATGTTTTGATCCTCTATAGTTGGACTTCATTGTCTAATTTTTTCAGAATTTATGAACCTTATTTGGACCTTCTTTCAGTCCTGTCAAAATGCTTAAATGGAATGTCAAAACTGAATTTTTCAGCACATGGTAATTTTGAAATCTTGCCTACCTTTAAGATGGTTTGAGTATTTCCTTGTGATGAAAACTAAGATAACTCAATTTATTGCTCCATGATTCATCTAAAATTATTTGGGAGCTCATTTGATGTTGTTTTCATCCTAAGGACCATTTCAAAGCGAGATTTCTTTTTCCGAAACCTTCGATTCAGTATTCACTATTCTCAAGTTTTCGAGGTTTTCTTTTGCTCAAATGAATTTTCGGTCTTCACAGTCCTCAAAGAGAATTTCGAGACGGATCTTTTTCGTGTTGATGATTTTTGCATTTGAGCAATGGTTTAAAAGCTATAATCGATTTTGTGCTGCTATTTGCATCTTTTGAGATTTTGAGAGTTTTAAATTGGAATCTTAGCAAGCCTTTCAAAATGAAAACTAAGTGAAGTTATTCATTGCTCCAAACTTCGAAGTGGAGCATATCTATTTAAGTTTTCATTCCAATGAAAGTGCATCTTTTGGCTAAGTTCTTCTGGAATTGGATTTAATTGTATCTTAGCCTCAAAATGTTTCCTCTCTTGCATAACTCGGAGTTTATTATGGAAATGAGAAATTTTCCCTTGTAAGTTCAAGAGAGAGTTTGAATGTGTTTTACCCATTGTCTCTCTTACAAGTGGATGTCAAGATTGAATTTGAATGAGTTTCAAATATTTTCATTGTAAATTGGTATAATGAAATCTTCAATTGATATCTTGAACCTTTTAAATTGCGTGCAAATAGTATTGTCATGTTTACCATTTTATATCATGCATGTTGTACCTAGACATTATCAAACTAACTTGGGTCAAATTAGAAGATATTTGTTCCCGGAAATCGTGTGCTTGTCTATTGATGTTCAAGGAATTGGAAAATGGGTCACCTTCGACGGTGGGATGAAGGAAATGGAGAAGAGCTCCATAGTCCGAGGGATCTAAGGTCAAGCGGTGATCATGACCGATTCGAGCATGCGGTGGACAAAAACCGACAAAGGGACGTATTTTGTTTTGACCATATTTAATAATGTCCTTGCACACCATTATGCTCAATTGTCTTATTCTAAATGGTGTTGTTTCTTTTAATTGGTATCATCAATCGGTATATGTAATTAGTTTCAATTGGTATCATGATTTAAACATCACCTGTCATGATTTAAGCATCACTTACATATTGTGAATCATGACTACATTTAAATTGGTATCATTTCGAAAAATCTATTACCTAAATCTTGGATATAATTGGTATCATATCTTGCCTAGATTTAGGGGGAGCTTAATATTATTGTCCTATTCCTAGCTCCTTATTTTATTTTTATCTTGTTCTCCCTAATCCTTTTGTTGAGTGTGCAATCAAGGGGGAGAATTTATTGAATGAACAATAAGGATCTCTTAAGCACCTTTTTGGGATTAATGACAAAAGGGGGAGAATTTATGGATTTATCAATTGTCCCCTAATCGATCGACAAAAAGGGATATTTTGTAAGTATGGTCTCTTATTGTTTATTAATGTTTGTTTTTAATGCTAAATATCTTAATATTGTCATTCGGAGCAATTGATAAAAGGTTTGTCATAAATCACCAAAAAGGGGGAGACTGAAAGTGCATCTAGGCACTTATGTTATTTTGGTGATTAATGACAAACACATATAATGACAATCTATGTAAATGTGTAAATGCTTAACTTAGTGCTTAACAAATGACAAACCTCTAATATGATTATATTCCTATGAGACTAACATGTTCATTGCCAAGTTGAGTATTAGTCTCATCTATTTAGAGGAAAATCAAGTGGATGGTTAAGCAAAGATAAGGTATGCAATCTCGGTATCCCTTCCATATTTGTTATTGCATTCCTTTTGTGCAAATGCATAATGAACTCCAAGTAGTATGTTGATTGTATATATGCACATTGGTTCGTGTCATATTTATTTGTGCATATATGTTCATTTGAGTTCATTATGTGCTTTGTTTTTAGTATGCATGTAATAACTAGAGTTAAACTTCACATTGCTATAGATTGACTTGGTGCATGCATGTCTTAGTTGTGTATCTTCTCATGCACTTCTCTTAGTGAAGTTTAATCTAGAGTTGGATCACATATTTACTCTTATTCCAAATATTATTTGCACATGTACAATTCGTGTATATTTCATTATGTGCTTCAATTAAGTAAAGACTGTGATCCTAGCCATGATTTAATTGATTCATCAAATCGGCAATTATCTCTCTAGTGCATATAGATCAATTACATATTCATCATGATGCACTTAGTAGAGAACATCTCTTATGTCAAGTGTTTCCAGTTATATTATGCTTCTTTATATGAAACACTTGTGGTACTTAATTGCTCACAAATATCAATTTATTCACATCTATTGAGCTTTTGGGACTAATGTCTTTCATGAGTGACTTGAAAAGAATTGGGTCCCTTGTATGCATGATGACCAAGGTAGTTTGAAGGATGATCATTAAGCCGAGGTCAACAAGGCGGTGTCACCAAGAGTTGAGGACTAAGTCAAGATCGATTTGGCGTGGAGATCGTCGGAGAGGATGATCAAGTCAAGATTGATAGGACGAGAGTCTCATGAGGCGATCGAGTCAAGTTGGACAAGGCGAAGATGTCATCAATTATATAGTGAAGGTCTTCATGCACCGGCATTAAGAAAGAAGACGGCAAGTGACTATTTCTGGACTTGTATTATCTTTGATTTAATTGAGTCTAAGGATTGCCGTACTATTAAGAGGGATGCGACGTTGAATGACTTTTAGATGTGTCAAGTGCTCAAGTGATCCATCCTTGTGAAATTTAGAAAGAGAGTGATGTTGGTGGTGCCGGAAAGTGAAAATTGTAGGTCTCTCTTGGATTCTTGATGAAATCTGGATTTATCCTTTGAGATTTGGGTAGTGAGACCTTGTTGGTTGTGTAGCCCTTGTTCTTAGCTTTCAATAGAGTCCAAAATCACTTAAATCGGAGTCCGGAATCAAAAGTTATGCTCGTTTTAAATCGGTTGAGTCGATCCGAGTATCCGGACTTAAGTCCGGAGTATCCGGGTTGGGTCTCTCGGTTAGGTCAATCCGGAGTATCCGGACATTTAGTCCGGACATTCCGGGGTAAAAATTGTCCGGAGTATCCGGACTTTGCGCAGTTCAAACGGCTAGTTTTTTGGGGACTTCTATTTAAAGCCCCCTCTTGGGTAGCCGTTGGGAGAGAGCTTTTGGGCTGGTTCCTGGGTGCTTTGAGGTGCATTCTTAGTGATCTTAAGCTCCAAAAAGCCTCTCTAACCCTAGATCTTAGTGATCCCCTTTTGAGTGAAGGGTTGGGTGTGAGAGAGGGTAGTGCTCGGGTTGAGTGTGATTTGAGTTGTTGAGCGCTTGATTTCATCTCCAAGCTTGTTCTTCGTGAGCATTTGTTACTCTTGGAGGTTGAGGACTCCTAGACGGCTAGGAGGTCACCTACAAGCCACCGGTTCCTCGTGTGGTTGGCCGTAGGAAGTTTGTGAAGGTTGGATTCCGCCTCCGCACGGGAAGGAATCAAAGAAGTGAAAGCCGGCGAGTGCAAGGTGCAACACCGGGCGGCTAGCGGGTTGAAAGTGACCCCCCGTGTCTTGGGTGACCGGGTCGCCGGCGAGTGCAAAGTGCAACACCGGGAGGATAAGGGTTGAAAGAGACCCCGGCTTGGTGCCGCCTCAACGGAGACGTAGGATCCCCTCAAGGATCCGAACTTCGGGTGAAAAATCATCGTCTCCAAGTTTGCCTTTCATTCTTGCTTACTTTTGTTCTTGCTTTAGTATTTGATTTTGAATCTTGAAATTGCCCGATCTATTTGATTATCGAGTTTCTCGCTAGGCATCTACTTGATCTAGGTTCTTGCTAGTGTTTATCATCTTTGTGTTCAAGTAGATTGTTTAAAAGTTGGAGAAATTTCAAATTTCATCTCGAGGTTCCCAACTTGAACATCCGCACAATTACCGGATAGTCCGGACATACCGGAATATCCGGAGTAAAAGTCCGGAGAGTCCGGGCTAAACCCTCGGCCATTCAAAGTCTCCAATCCGAAGTATCCGAACCTAAAACCCGGATAGTCCGGACATTTATACCGGAGTATCCGGATAAAATCCCCGGACACTCCGGACTGAAAACTTTGGGTGTTTTATTTCCGCTGCATGTTAAATTGTAAAATTGTAATTCGCCTATTCACCCCCCCTCTAGGCGACATCCCCTGTCCTTTCAATTGGTATCAGAGCTAGGTCTCTCGTTTTGTTAGACTTAACCGTCTAGAGGGTTAAAGATGTCGACTAGAGGAGTAGAGCACTCAAATGATCTACTTGTATTAAATGGCTCAAATTATGCTTTATAGAAATCTCTTATGACTATTCATTTTAAATCCATGAGCCCCCAAATATGGTGGATCGTAGATGTCGGCTTTTCCTCTCCATTAAATGAAGTTAATCCAACTGAAGGAGAGATGAAATGCATACATCTCGACGCTCAAGCTACTTATGCTTTATCTTGTGTTGTTAGCGATGAAATTTTTGACAGAATATGCAATCTCGAAAGCGCTCACGAAATATGGATGAAGCTTCAAGAACTATTTGAATCATCCACTTCCATCGAGGATTGCATTAAGGAAGAGATGTCGGGAGATGAAATCTCAAGCTCCACATCAAGTGACGAAGAACCGACATCTCCATCAACCTCAACCTCCGCCTCAAGCGACAATGAAGATTCACTCTCTTCTCGAATCCGTTGCTTCATGGCAAAAGGTAAGAATGAGGTAAGTGATGATGATGATGATGAGCTTTCTTGTGAAGAATTTGTCAATATGTTAAAGGAGCTCAATGAATGTCTTGGGAAGGAGAAAAAGAAATATAAAATTTTGAAACTTGAACATGAATCACTTCAAAATAATTATAATATGCTTCAAGAAGATCATGAATCCCTCCTTCTCAAAGAAATTCATAAGCCTAAGGTGGATATAGGAATTTCATGTAATTTAGTTGATGAAATGCAATGCTTAAATGTCAACTCTAATACTTCATCAAATAAATGCATATCCACCTCTAACGATGATTTACCTTGTTGCTCTAATAAAATTTCTTCTAGTTCCTCTATGTCTCCATATGCTAATCTTGTAGAGGAAAATAAAGAGCTCAAGGCGCAAGTCATTAGATTAGAAAATGACTTGAAGAAGTGCGTAAAAGGAAAAGCCATTCTCGATGAGATCTTGAGCAAACCAAGGCGCCTCAAGATAAGCGAGGACTCGGCTACAACTCAGAGAGGAGAAGAGCAAGAAGAAGCACAATGCAAGAATGAAGACGATTGTGTGCTTTGATGCAACAAGAAGGGCCACTTAGCCTCCGTGTGCCCTAACAAAGTGGAGATCAAGCCACAACAATCAACAATGAGGCAAACCGACAAAGAGCAAGTCAAGAAAAGGAGACGCTCAAAGCACACTTGCTACAATTGTCGGGAAAAGGGGCACATCGGTAAGGATTGTCCCAAAGGTATCATTCCTAAGCCTATTATTGTCAATGATCATCATTTGCTTAGGGAAGACAAAGATGGTAATGTGTTTACCAAATTTGACAATTCTTCTAAGTCTATGCAAAATAATGACAATCAATTGCTTAGGAGATATAAATCTAGAAATGTATTTGCTCATAATGCTAGATTTCCTAAGACTATGAAAAATCATATTGATCATGTGCATAGGAAAAATAAAAATAGCAAAACATTTGCTAGAAATGCTAGATCTTCTAAGCCAATGCATAATTTTAATAATCATATGCTTAAAAGAGATCAAACTAGAAAAAGTTTTGCAATGTATCATTGTCCTCCTAAGCCTTGTTATAAAAATGCCAATCAATTGCCTAGGAGGAATAATTATCGCAAACCTATTCCTAGTCATGTTAGTCTTATCAAAAATGTTAATATTAGGGCCATTTGGGTTCCAAAATCTATTGTGACTAACATTGTTGGACCCAACAAGGATTGGGTACCAAAAGCCGCCTAAAAGATTTTTAGGTAATATGAGATGGATTGGACGCTTGGCCTCCTCAAGAATATAAGGACTTCATCAATTACAAGTTGGATCCAAGCATAAAGATAATCAAGTCCATCATGAGCCAATGCCATCTCGGGTAACAAGTATTTAAATGGATTCTTATAGCTTATAGCCTTGTGTAGGTTATATTGCATTATTCATGAAAATCAATTTAGATTGCTTGTCATATGCTTGCTCATGCTTATTAGTTGTTTTGATTGCAATCTTGAGCAAGTTTGGGATAGTGGCACATTTAGGGGGAGTGCTAAATCATAATCATGTATATCATGTCCCTACATGTGCCCATATTTATATAAGTGCTAATATGTATATTCAAAATCCAACCATTTAGCCAAAAGTGAAAAATCTTAGTATCAATTACTAATCTTGGGAAAACTAGTTCAAAAATGTATATTAATGTTTCCAAAAAGTTTTCCAATGGTTTTGGCTTTACAAAACTAATTTCAAAAGAAAATAAGTTTTTAGCCCAAAATCTAGATAGTAGTATCTTGTTTTGGATTTAAACTTATAATTTTCATAGAATTATATGTAAAATGATTTTGAAAGTAATTCTAAAATGAAAAACCTAGAGTTGGTCATTCTTAACAATTCTTGTATTCAAAAGATTTTCAAAAGACCAACCTAGCAAAAGTTATTTGATTTTGAAACTCGCCGAAAAACTATATTTGACCAATAATGGTCATATTATTGCACTTAGTGAGTTTCTCCATTTGGACCGGATTTTGTGTAGTATCTTGGTTCAAAATGGTAATTCAAACTCATACATACCAATTCCAATCAAATATCTTCACATTTGCTTCATTTGATACTTTTTCAAATAATATTGAAAACCATATGCACGCATATCCTTCATATGAGCCACTTTGGTCAAAAAATTCAAAATTTTTGTTTAAAAGGCCAACATTTGTGAAAATCTTTATAAAAATTCTCAAATATGTATTTCAAATGTTTTACAATGCTTTCGGAGTAAAAATTTCTATTTTAGAAAAAAATAGCAAATTTGGCCTCAAATGGATCTTATAGGATCTTGATTTTGGATTAAAAGAAATACTTTCATAAGTTAAAATCTATTGAGTTTTTGAAAGAATGGTCAATACAAAATTCGTAGGGTTGGTCATTTTAAGCATTTCTCTAGTTCAAAGTTTTTCCAAACGACCAACCGTTCAAAAGTTATAGCCATTTGAATTTGGCCAAAATCATTCATTTGACCCAAAATGACCCATTCTTGCATATTTTGGTTTTTGCTATTTGAGATAGATTTCTTTATGTATCTCGACTTGAAATAGTATTTCCAACTCATACAGAGCTATGAAAGTTCAAATCTCCATTAATTTCAATTCGGATTGCATTTTGAGCATTTGGTGAAAACTCAACTTCTTTTCATGCCATCAATGCGCAATCTGCCATATCTTTTGAAAGAAAATTCCTTTTGAGAAAATTCTTTTTGAGAAACCTTCTAAATAGTCCAAAGTTCATTTCTGGAGATTTTCAAATCATTTGGACTTAATTTAAAAAAGTTTTGACTTTTCTTCTCTTTGATCGAAAATCATACCTACAAAGCAAAATTTGGCATATCTTTTGATTGGAGACTCCTTTTGGAAAATTCTTTTGAAAAAGTTTCTCAGGAGTCCAAGGTATGTTTCTGCATAATTTCAATTAATTTCAACTTAATTTGAAAAAGTTATGGCTTTTTCTCTCTTTTGATCTTATTTGGCATACTCTCACATTAAGTTGGAGTTTACGATTTGAATGGATTTAATTATGCAAATTAGCTTATAAAAATCTCTCCAACTTATATAAAGCTATAGAAGTGCATATTTTCATTCAAAACTCATTTGGTTGCCATTTTGAGGAATTGGTGAAAATTCTTATCCTCTATCGTTTCAAATGCAAATTTCCCCATATTTCTCAAAGTAAAATTGATTTATTGAAAATTTTTGTTGGAAAACCTTCTCTTGCATCCTAAGTTAAGATCTGGAAATTTCCAAATTTAGTTGAACTTGTTTGCAAGAATGTTGACTTCTTTTGACTTTGTGTCAAAATCAAACCTTCAATGCACATTTTGATCTAAGTTTTGATTGGAGGGTGATATTTGAGAAATTCTTTTTGAAGAAGTCTCTTGGATGTCCATGGAACATTTTTGCAAAATCTCATGGCTATTGGACTTCATTTGATCAAGATTTGATCCAAATTCAAAATATTCAGTTTGCTGAAATTTCAGATTTAGGCTGATTGTGGGGCTGTTTTGTGATTTTTGTTTCTCCAAATGGGTTCATAATCAGAGGAAAGTCTTATGACATGTTTTGATCCTCTATAGTTGGAATTCATTGTCTAATTTTTTCAGAATTTATGTACCTTATTTGGACTTTCTTTCAGCCCTGTCAAAATGCTTAAATGGAATGTCAAAACTGAATTTTTCAGCACATGGTAATTTTGAAATCTTGCCTACCTTTAAGATGGTTTGAGTATTTCCTTGTGATGAAAACTAAGATAACTCAATTTATTGCTCCATGATTCATCTAAAATTATTTGGGAGCTCATTTGATGTTGTTTTCATCCTAAGGACCATTTCAAAGCGAGATTTCTTTTTAAAAACCTTCGATTCAGTATTCACTATTCTCAAGTTTTCGGGTTTTCTTTTGCTCAAATGAATTTTCGGTCTTCACAGTCCTCAAAGAGAATTTCGAGACGGATCTTTTTCGTGTTGATGATTTTTGCATTTGAGCAATGGTTTAAAAGCTATAATCGATTTTGTGCTGCTATTTGCATCTTTTGAGATTTTGAGAGTTTTAAATTGGAATCTTAGCAAGCCTTTCAAAATGAAAACTAAGTGAAGTTATTCATTGCTCCAAACTTCGAAGTGGAGCATATCTATTTAAGTTTTCATTCCAATGAAAGTGCATCTTTTGGCTAAGTTCTTACGGAATTGGATTTAATTGTATCTTAGCCTCAAAATGTTTCCTCTCTTGCATAACTCGGAGTTTATTATGGAAAGAGAAATTTTCCTTGTAAGTTCAAGAGAGTTTGAATGTGTTTTACCCATTGTCTCTCTTACAAGTGGATGTCAAGATTGAATTTGAATGAGTTTCAAATATTTTCATTGTAAATTGGTATAATGAAATCTTCAATTGATATCTTGAACCTTTTAAATTGCGTGCAAATAGTATTGTCATGTTTACCATTTTATATCATGCATGTTGTACCTAGACATTATCAAACTAACTTGGGTCAAATTAGAAGATATTTGTTCCCGGAAATCGTGTGCTTGTCTATTGATGTTCAAGGAATTGGAAAATGGGTCACCTTCGACGGTGGGATGAAGGAAATGGAGAAGAGCTCCATAGTCCGAGGGATCTAAGGCAGGCGCGGTGATCATGACCGATTCGAGCATCACGGTGGACAAAAACCGACAAAGGGCGTATTTTGTTTTGACCATATTTAATAATGTCCTTGCACACCATTATGCTCAATTGTCTTATTCTAAATGGTGTTGTTTCTTTTAATTGGTATCATCAATCGGTATATGTAATTAGTTTCAATTGGTATCATGATTTAAACATCACCTGTCATGATTTAAGCATCACTTACATATTGTGAATCATGACTACATTTAAATTGGTATCATTTCGAAAAATCTATTACCTAAATCTTGGATATAATTGGTATCATATCTTGCCTAGATTTAGGGGGAGCTTAATATTATTGTCCTATTCCTAGCTCCTTATTTTATTTTTATCTTGTTCTCCCTAATCCTTTTGTTGAGTGTGCAATCAAGGGGAGAATTTATTGAATGAACAATAAGGATCTCTTAAGCACCTTTTGGGATTAATGACAAAGGGGAGAATTTATGGATTTATCAATTGTCCCTAATCGATCGACAAAAGGGATATTTTGTAAGTATGGTCTCTTATTGTTTATTAATGTTTGTTTTAATGCTAAATATCTTAATATTGTCATTGAGCAATTGATAAAGGTTTGTCATAAATCACCAAAAGGGGAGACGAAAGTGCATCTAGGCACTTATGTTATTTTGGTGATTAATGACAAACACATATAATGACAATCTATGTAAATGTGTAAATGCTTAACTTAGTGCTTAACAAATGACAAACCTCTAATATGATTATATTCCTATGAGACTAACATGTTCATTGCCAAGTTGAGTATTAGTCTCATCTATTTAGAGGAAAATCAAGTGGATGGTTAAGCAAAGATAAGGTATGCAATCTCAGTATCCCTTCCATATTTGTTATTGCATTCCTTTTGTGCAAATGCATAATGAACTCCAAGTAGTATGTTGATTGTATATATGCACATTGGTTCGTGTCATATTTATTTGTGCATATATGTTCATTTGAGTTCATTATGTGCTTTGTTTTTAGTATGCATGTAATAACTAGAGTTAAACTTCACATTGCTATAGATTGACTTGGTGCATGCATGTCTTAGTTGTGTATCTTCTCATGCACTTCTCTTAGTGAAGTTTAATCTAGAGTTGGATCACATATTTACTCTTATTCCAAATATTATTTGCACATGTACAATTCGTGTATATTTCATTATGTGCTTCAATTAAGTAAAGACTGTGATCCTAGCCATGATTTAATTGATTCATCAAATCGGCAATTATCTCTCTAGTGCATATAGATCAATTACATATTCATCATGATGCACTTAGTAGAGAACATCTCTTATGTCAAGTGTTTCCAGGTTATATTATGCTTCTTTATATGAAACACTTGTGGTACTTAATTGCTCACAAATATCAATTTATTCACATCTATTGAGCTTTTGGGACTAATGTCTTTCATGAGTGACTTGAAAAGAATTGGGTCCCTTGTATGCATGATGACCAAGGTAGTTTGAAGGATGATCATTAAGCCGAGGTCAACAAGACGGCGGTGTCACCAAGAGTTGAGGACTAAGTCAAGATCGATTTGGCGTGGAGATCGTCGGAGAGGATGATCAAGTCAAGATTGATAGGACGAGAGTCTCATGAGGCGATCGAGTCAAGTTGGACAAGGCGAAGATGTCATCAATTATATAGTGAAGGTCTTCATGCACCGGCATTAAGAAAGAAGACGGCAAGTGACTATTTCTGGACTTGTATTATCTTTGATTTAATTGAGTCTAAGGATTGCCGTACTATTAAGAGGATCTGACGTTGAATGACTTTTAGATGTGTCAAGTGCTCAAGTGATCCATCCTTGTGAAATTTAGAAAGAGAGTGATGTTGGTGGTCTTGGAAAGTGAAAATTGTAGGTCTCTCTTGGATTCTTGATGAAATCTGGATTTATCCTTTGAGATTTGGGTAGTGAGACCTTGTTGGTTGTGTAGCCCTTGTTCTTAGCTTTCAATAGAGTCCAAAATCACTTAAATCGAGTCCGGAATCAAAAGTTATGCTTTCGTTTTAGTCGAATTTCTTGAGTCGATCCAGATATCCGGACTTAAGTCCGAGTATCCGGGTTGGGTCTCTCGTTAGGTCAATCCGAGTATCCGGACATTTAGTCCGGACATTCCGACTAAAATTGTCCGAGTATCCGGACTTTCTTGCAGATTCAAGCGGCTAGTTTTTGGGGACTTCTATTTAAAGCCCCCTCTGGGTAGCCGATTGGGAGAGCTTTTGGGCTGGTTCTGGGTGCTTTGAGGTGCATTCTTAGTGATCTTAAGCTCCAAAAGCCTCTCTAACCCTAGATCTTAGTGATCCCTTTTGAGTGAAGGGTTGGGTGTGAGAGAGGTAGTGCTCGGGTTGAGTGTGATTTGAGTTGTTGAGCACTTGATTTCATCTCCATGCTTGTTCTTCGTGAGCATTTGTTACTCTTGGAGGTTGAGGACTCCTAGACGGCTAGGAGGTCACCTACGAGCCACCGGTTCTTCGTGTGGTTGGTAGTAGGAAGTTTGTGAAGGTTGGATTCCGCCTCATTGCGGAAGGAATCAAAGAAGTGAAAGCCGTGAGTGCAAGGTGCAACACCGCGGCTAGCGGGTTGAAAGAGACCCCGTGTCTTGGGTGGCCGGGTCGCCATGAGTGCAAAGTGCAACAGGGAGGATAAGGGTTGAAAGAGACCCGGCTTGGTGCGCCTCAACGGAGGCGTGGATCCTCAAGGATCCGAACTTGGTGAAAAATCATCGTCTCCAAGTTTGCCTTTCATTCTTGTTTACTTTTGTTCTTGCTTTAGTATTTGATTTTGAATCTTGAAATTGCCCGATCTATTTGATTATCGAGTTTCTCGCTAGGCATCTACTTGATCTAGGTTCCTGCTAGTGTTTATCATCTTTGTGTTCAAGTAGATTGTTTAAAAGTTGGAGAAATTTCAAATTTCATCTCGAGGTTCCCAACCCGGAGCATCCGCACAATTACCGGATAGTTCGGACATCTGGAATATCCGGAGTAAAAATCCGGAGAGTCCTGCTAAACCCTCGGCCATTCAAAGTCTCCAATCCAAGTATCCGAACCTAAAACCGGATAGTCAGGACATTTATACTGGAGTATCAGGATAAAATCCCAACACTCGGATGAAAACTTTGGGTGTTTTATTTCCGCTGCATGTTAAATTGTAAAATTGTAATTCGCCTATTCACCCCCTCTAGGCGACATCCCCTGTCCTTTCAGATGGAAACATTGTCACAAAAGTGTTAGGGCCACCCTCCTCCACTTTCCAGTCCCAATTACCCGGTAACAATCTTTGTAATTCAGTTTTTACATTCAAAACTGACATAGAACCTTCAATCACATTTACTACAGCCGCTGCAGAATCACTTGCTACCTTCTGACTGCCCGAGTAAGGAATGTAATAGAATCCCAACCCCTCAACAGCATAACCACTAGGAAAAGCTATAGACTTTTGTTGCTTATGAGAAAAGCATGCCTTAGTAACATGTTCATCTGAACCTCAACTATCACAATTCAATTCTGTAGTACAATTCGTATTAATATGGCCCTTTGTAAGACATCTGTAACAATAAGGCTTATTTGTCCTGTTTTTCATTAGCTCTTTATTTGAAGACTCTATTCCAACCCCTTTGTTATCTTCAGTTTCCATCAAATCCGAATTACCAGATTCATTCACAGATAGTTGCTTACCTGCCATTGTCGGAGAACGACCAGCAGCGACCATCGGATTAACAACAGCATTAATGCTTTGACCTCCCCGAGCAACCACACCAGCAGAATTAACAACAGAAGAATTGACACCAGCATTGATGTTGTGGCCTCCCCGAGCAGCCACACCAGACGAATTGTCACCAGCATTGCTGCTGTGACCTCCCCGAGCAGCCACTCCAGAAGAAATGACAACAGCACCTTGGCGCCCATCAAAACCATGGCTAGCAGAATTACTAACCCCACGGCCGACAAGAGCACCTCCCCTGTTTCCAATACCACCATGAACATAACCTTCTCCACGACCGCCGTAACGATAATCACGGCCCCGACCAAATCCGCCCCGATAATTCCAGCCGCCACCACGTCCGCGATAGCCACGGCCAGCAAACCCAGGATTATAACCAGGCTTAAAACCAGGATCATAATGCTGGTTCGTCTGCCCCTCACTTCCCCGGCCATCTCCAGTTCCCATCCCCGGCTTCGACATCACCTGATCGGCAACACGAACAACGTCCGCGTAGGACCGGCGACAACGGGAGGAAAACTGGACGAGAGATCTCTTAGGGTTGCATCGGAATGAACCAGTACGGGAAAAAAGCGCCACCAGGCCTATGGTGGGCCGAAACCACTTTCCAGGCCCAATCAGAATCCTTCCTTCATTATATTTATTACGACGCCCCTTAATCACGCCATTATTTGAATGAACTCTTTCTTGTGGAGGTAAGGACTTGTCCACCCCACTACACCCGGCAATATCCATCGATGTTACAAAAGAATCAGTGAAATGACGTTTACCATCCGAACTTGTCATAGAAGACAGACTTGCCGGATTCAAACAAGGTTTAGAAACGCCAGGATTAACACGTTTAGCAGAATTCAGAACATCACCGAAGGTCCTTGGTGGTGACACTCGTGGAGGAGGCAAAGGACCCCTCCAAGGTCTCACACCAACCTTTCTTTGGACAATTGCAGAGACAATACGATTTGCCAAAGAACGCTTCCCTGAACTTGTGTTGTTAAAGTTACTGGGAGAATTATATACCGAAAGTTCCTTCTCAGCTTGCTGAAGATCACTCTCAGAGAAACCCACCGCCTTTGCCTCTGCAATAAAATCACGAGACGAAATTTCACCATCGTCCGAGGACTCCACATCCGAGCAACCATCTGCCCAAAATCTGGACTTATGCTCCATGCCATGGACAGGCCTGGGCCGAGAACAGTTTTCTGCAATAGATTCAACAACCGCAGACAACTCTGCTCTCGCCTTCTTCAGAACCTGTTCCGACATCTCCATACCACATACTTCATCTTCCTTGAGTTTCTAGGGCCTTAACCTTGCCAACGTCCCAGGCGCAAGCCGCAGATGCCCTGCAGTCATCTTTTACCGGATCTACATCTCTCGATCTAACACAGGCAGCCAAAATTCGAAAAGGAGAGATATTGTCGGACACAAGAACAGTGCCAAGAAACAGAACGGCAAGGAGAAGCACCACACCCCCAGAGATGCCCCACAACCGATCCGGCAGAAGGCAGCACCAAAACCAAACCAGCAAACAACACCAAAACCAATCCAGCAAACAACACCGACAACCAACGATGAAAACCGAAGGAGAAAACCCCGATCGCCGATCCGGAAAAATCAGATCCAGAACTTACCTCCCGACGGAGATTATGGCGCGATATATAGCTGAGACAGCCGAAAATACAAATCCATCGTACTGTATTTCTTTGATGCACTTCGCATATATGTGGATGTCCATATACTATCCTAATCATCTAAAGTATACCGATCTTTGTCCAAAACATTAAAATGATTGGTAGATCAGATAGTAGTTTGAATCTTACAGGTTTGCATCAATTTCGAGCCATATTTGATGATTAGGAATTGAGAAAAACTAACCAACGGTATACCGTTGGAGGCAAAAATAACGGTATACTTGTGAAACATGATCTGAAACTTGTGAAACATGATCTGAAACTTGATCTGAAACTTGTGAAACATGATCTAAAACTTGATCTGAAACTTGTGAAACATGATCTGAAATCTGAAACTTGATCTGAAACTTTCTGAAACTTGTAAAACATGATCTGAAACATGTGAGGATGGAGTGGGGGTAACGGCCTTTTGGTATACCGTTAGGATGGAGTTCAACGGTATACCGTGCATTAGTAGCTCTCTTAGGAATTTAGGATAGTGTATGTACGTCTATATATACGTGGAAAACTTATGCAAGCCACCATACTTGTGCAGCAATGACAAATTCGAGTAGGATATAATCCAGAAAAAGAATAGATCGAGTAGGATGAGAATCTAAAGTACGATGAACAGGCCAGGAAAAAAAACTGAAGGTCAAAAAAATGCTGGATTTTAACGCGGTTAGATTATTCTCAGTGTGTGCTTCCGTCTAGTGTCTCCACGGGTCAAGGCAGACAAGACGGTCGTATCTTGAGAAGTAGGTATCTAGGCCATAGATTTTATTTTCTTCACAAATCTCTCTTCTCTACAAAAAAATATATAAATGTAGCCCCCATTAAGTGTGAAAGCGCGAGACTGCCGTGTTTGGAAAGCGCGGAACCAAACCGCTGTTGTGGCAGGAGGCCAAACCGCAGGAGCGTGCATGCAGTGGCCACCAGGGATTCAAAATTCGACGAAATTTCGCCGAAATTTCGGTTTCGCCCCCAATTTATATATCCCGGCCGAATTCAAAATTTAAAAAAAGTCGAGTTGCTACAGTAACTGCTACAGTAATTTCGGGGAAATTTTGGGTTTGGAGTCCGGATTTGAACGGAATGGGTCCAATAACCCTTAAGAAAGTCTTGTTCCATGAAAATTTGATGAAAAACTAATTTTTTGAGATTTTTTAAAATTTGGGCAGAAACACTGTCAGATTTTTAAAAAATTTTACAAGCCTGATGATCATTTGAAAATTTTATGGTACCATCCCTAGTAGTTTAGGATCATAATAAAAAAACTTCAAAATAATTTAACATCATTTGTTATCTTTGAAAAATCAAAAACAGAATGGACATAATTGGGACAGTAATCTTGTTAGATATTTATAATTTTTCTCGAGTGTGATCATCATCTAAAATTTTTATTACAGATTAAAAACTTCCTTAGTACCATTCTGTAAAATTTTCAAAAAATTTAATCTTTCTTGGTTTGCTCAATAAAATCTATGAATACAGTAAGCACTAAACTTAATTTGTTGTATTATATTTCAAAAATCAATTCATTTGAGCTAAGGATTTATCAGGCAATTCAAATATTTTTATAACTTTTTGAAATTTTGAATTTCAAATTTATTTGAGCTAAGGATTCTTATGTAAAATTTTCAACTCAAAATATTTCTCCAGGAATTTATAAAATTCTGACATTCAAAGTACTAGTTTTCAATTCTCTCCGTTTTTGAATTTTTAAATGTCTTAAATTAATTTATTAATTTCTGATATTTTTAATGTTGATGAATTTATTATTGGGGAAGATAATATAAAATTTTCAGATTGAAATTATGAAAGAATATTTTCATTTAATTCTGACATTGAACTTAATTTGTTGTATTATATTTCAAAAATCAAACAGAGAAAGAACATAAATGGCACTGTGCCTTGTACGAAGTTTATAAATTTGCTGGAGCGTGATCATGATTCAAAATTTTTATGAGATATTAACCATTTCCTTGTCACCCTTATGTAAAATTTTTGAAAAATTTAAACCTTTCTTATTGCTAAATTTAATCTATGTATTGATCATCGATTCATTAATGTGGATAGTAGCACTGTTCGCATTTTTTAAAATTCATGACACTTGATCATCATATGAAAATTTTATGACAATATTATGGATGTGTCAGGACCATACAGAAAAATTTTCAAAATTTTACAAGCTCGTTTGTTCTAATTTTCATTCGGATGAAACTTGCCGCTCAGCGCTTTACTAAGACAGTACCAATGTTTGAATTTTTAAAAATTCCTCACATTTGATCATCATCTGAAATTTTTACATAAATATCATAAGTATGTCAGGAATCTCCACAGAAAATTTCAAAGTTTTCTAACATAGTTTGTACTATTTTTGATCCGGTTCAAACTTGCCGATCAACGTTTCATCTACATAGTATCAATCTTTGAATTTTTAAAAATTCCACATATCTAATAATCACCTGAAATTTTTATGAGAACATCTATAATGTGTCAGGAATGTACAAAAAAAATTTCAAAATTTTTCGATGTCGTTTGAACCCATTTTCACTCAGTTCAATTTGACCGAAATTTCGGAAAATTTCGCCGAATTTCGGGGTATTTTCGGCGAATTTCGGAGATTTCGGTGCCAAAACAAACCGGATTTGAATTTTGAAATTTGAATTTTGAATATCCTCCGGCCGAATTTACCGAATTTCGGATGAAATTTCAGATTTCGGCCTGGTCCGAATTTTTTGCTCAAACGAATTTTGAATCCCTGGTGGCCACAAGAGGTAGCCACCTACTGTGCCACGTCAGAGTGGCAGGGACTGTGGCAGAGACAATGCCTTCCGTGCTTCTTACCATCGGTTGGATGCTGTTGGGGCACCCGACGCAACGATTAGACTGCCTCGGCACATGTGACCGAAAGTGATGTCTCGCTAGCCCTGCCGAGGACCCACATCGTGGAACCATGGCCGGCAGCAACGCGACGTGCTGTCTAGCTCCCTGGGCGCAGTGCCGCCTTCTTGCTCTAAAAGTGCAGCAACGTTCTCGTCTCGATCGGCTTCCGTGCTGACCGCGCTGCTACATTGTTCTCGCACTAACCTATCGTGTGGTAGGCGATACATGTCACTTATAGGGTTTTTCGTGTTTAATAATGAGCTAATTTTTGTAAATAAGGACATAAAAGGGCTATTTCTGTAGATAAAGTTGAACCCGGGGGGGGGGCACTACGGTAAAAATATATTCGAGGCAGGCAACCTAGCAAAAGGCCTTCCTCGGCGTCGGTGGCTGCACCTGCACTGGCTCACCGAGCATAGCGGAAGACGGCTGGACGAGGCAAGCACGAAACGAAATGGGTTAAAGAAGGCGCCGACAGGTTGTGAGCCCGTGAAAGTGGGCCATTAGTCTAAAGTCGGAACAGAAGTAAAGCCCGGCACAAGCACAAGATAAGTGGTCTCTTTTTGGCCTGCTGGGCTCTCTATCGGGGTTTAAATATTTCTTGAAAACGCAACACTGTAAACATGCGCCATGAGCACACCAACCGTAGCCTCCATTTGGATGCATTGAACCGGCCCTGTAGGAGCGGACTTATCGATATCATTCTGCTACCGGCCTATAAAACTGCTGTGTACAATTTCGCGCTTAAAATAAACTGGACAGTGTAGCACGCTACACCACACCGAGTAAGTCTCACGTGAATGTTTTTTGTTGCAAAAAAAAAAAAAAATAGAAGGATCTAAATATAACTTTAAATATTTTGGGTTTAAAAAACCGGTACCCGTGTCAGCGTCGCGAAACCACGGTTTTTTTTGCAAAATAATCAGACCTAAATGTAATTTTAAATTTTTTAGGTTTAAAGAAACGGTGCCTAGGAAGACCTAAACGTAATTTTAAATCTTTCGGGTTTAAATAATCGGCGTCTATGTTAAATTTGCGGAATCACAGGTTTTTTTTTGCAAAAAATCCGATGCGGAGGTGCGCAAGGATTGTTTGCGGTGTAAGATATATATTATATAGAGTCAGTGTTCAAAAATTCGGTACTTAGCGGTGATATTGCGGTTGGCGGTTATAAACGCAATGAATTCAGCTCTTAGCGGTTTGTTTGTCGGTTAGACCGAAATTGCGGTCCTTGACGGGTCTTAGCGGTCCTTGGCAGGCGTGACGGCTGGCACAAAATTATGAGAAAGACCATTTTGATCTACTATTTACATGGCCTGATGACCATGATTGAAAGATTCATGTTGTCGCTCACAAAATAAGGTACACTAAGTCACTAACATAGTACTTACTACTTAGTTTATTACTTGATTAATTGAGTAGTATGTGTTCAAGTATTTTAGTTTAATATTCTACTTTAATATTTGATGTCTTGCCATTTGCAAATAACTAGAAAAGAAAACTAAAATTTTTATTCATAATAAAATCAATAATATATATGAATTATATTAATTCTCGGTAGTCGAGGTCAAAACACCGAGACCATAATTGCTGCATAAATCTGACCTTGGCGCTTGGCGGTGCCTAACCGCCACGAATCCGTTGAGCGAACTCTTGAACACTATATAGAATAGCTTCAAATTTCATACTAATTTCAATATTATTGGCTATACAGATAGAATTGATAATACTATCTATTAGACTCATTGAATTACATGTTATGTTTGATCCTATTGCTATGTATTTAAAGCAGGAAAAAGTTGATATAGCACTCTAAATTTTGCTCAAAAACTCCGTCTAACATTCTGAACTACGAAATTAGATATTAGACCTCCCGAACTTTGTAATGTGGTTTAGATAACACCCTAACATGGTTTTCTATAGTGATATTACCTGCATGGTATGATGAGTAGACGGTTTTACCATACGCTAAGCAAGTTTAGATCAATGATAGGTGAAACTCATATGGACTTCTCTTCTAAGTCGAAATAGAGAGAGAGAGAGAACTACAGAGGTCGACAGCCAAGAAAGCGTGATTAAGAGCTCGATGGAGGAGAAGCACGCGGTGAGCCGAATGACAGCTCGGACGGAAGAACAGTTTCTACACCGTAGACCAGGAAGAAGGGTGTTTCCCCAATCGCCTGATTGGGTGTGGTTCGAATGACCATAACACAGCTAGGAGTTCTTCCGTCCACCGCGCCCCCACTTATGGAGTCAGTCGAATGCTCTGGTCTTCAAGTCCCTCAACACCAGCGCATTGGCGCGCTCAGCTTGGCTATTTCTCCTTGGATGGGCGACCGAAGCGAAGCATACTTTGGTGCCCATCTCATCACAAAACTCCAGGAGGGTGCGCTAGTGAATTGAGTATCGTTGTCGGTGATGATGCGGTTAGCGACTCCGAAACGGGTGAAGATTCCGTCGATGAACTTGATAGCAGCGGAAGCCGTAATGGTACGTACTGCTTCGGCTTCGACCCACTTGGTGAATTTGTTGATGGCGACAAACAGGTGGGTGAAGCCTCCTGTGGCCCACGGGAACGGGCCTAGGATATCCAGCCCCTAGACCGCGAACGGCCAAGAGAGCGGGATGGTTTGCAGAGCTTGGGCTGGTCGGTGGATTTGTCTGGCGAAGAACTGATATGCTTCGCATTTCCTCACTAGCTCGCAAGCATTCTGGAGGGCAGTAGGCCAATAAAATCCTTGGCGGAACACTTTGCTGACAAGCATCCGGCCGGACATATGGCTCCCGCACATGTCTCCATGGATATCGGAGAGCAGGTTGCTCCCCTCTTCCCGAGTGATGCACTTTAGTAGAATTCCTTTTCTGCTCCAGCGGTGTAGGTCCCCACCTACCAGAGTATAGCACTTGGCCTGGCGCGCCCCTGTCGGCATATTTTGCCGGACAGGACCCCATCAACGGATAGGGTTGACTACTCCTAGGACGGAGGATAGGGTTCGGTAGAGGGCGTCTTCGCAGTTGGAAACCCTAATGACTTTCGCGCGAGGGATTCCGGGGATCAACAGATCAAGGAACACAATAATGTATCCAGATTTGGGCCCCAAGCTGGGTAATAGCCCTACGTCCTGCTAGATCGCTCACCTGCTCGCCAGGGCGCCACGCTGAACCGCTTCGCCCGTGAAAGGCGTGATCACCCACTGCTTGCGAGCCGGCTCACCCGTGGCGGGGCATGATCGCCCACCTGCTCGCTAGGCCGCCATTTGGGCCAACTAATATGCGGCGGAGAGGGTACCCCAGTGCAAAGTACACCGACAATGTTATTCAAAAGAAAGTAAAAATGTGATTTAGACCGAGCGAGAATAGTTGATTGGTGGGTGCATAAGGTACAAGGGTTGTGAAAGCCCGTCTAGTCAATTTAGGACCGATCTGTGTTACGCTAAATGTAAAGCCTTATCGTACTACCACTAGTTTGGAATAGGACGGACCTGACTATCCGTATTGTGACATATCATGGACAGTCGGCCATTAGGTTGAAAAGTGGCGGTGAGTGTAAGGCTGCCACTCGGCACAAGAGGGGCTTCTGGACTGGGCGGTTTTAACCCTACCAGCGGTGGAACCTTAGTGGGTATGACTATGTGGATGGAGCTTTATAGGGGCTTTATCGTGATTTTCTCTACCAACACACCAAAGGAAGTGTGAATTTGGGCAAAAGGAGATAATCATGTCTTATGGATAAAGTTGTATAACCTCTATAGAGTGTAAAACTAATCAATTAGCTGTGTCCGTGGTTATGGGCATGACGAGCAAGCCTTTCACGGACTAGATTTTGGATTTCAAAATGTTTTTCAGAAAAGTGGTTTATATGTGGAGAGAGTCCACATGGGAAAATTTGGGATGAAACTCCGGGTTGGAGCCTGTGCTGAAAATTGAATTAAAACTTAGTTTTTACTCTATCAATTACGCTTTAAAATTTTATTATTGTATTTGAAATATTGCTTTATGCTTAAATGAACAATATTATGCCTTCCTTTGTAACCCTTCATTGATACTGTATTTACTGTGTGACTTGTGAAGTACTTTTGTACTCACTCTTACTCTATCTTTTTAGAGGAGTATCTCTATGATGGTGAGGACCAAGATAACTAGACCGCTGTCCTAGTTGATTGCCTGTGACGAATCTATTGGGTTCTACTACTGGTTTTATTCTGCTTCCGCTGTAATCTTTTCTTTGGCATGTGTGCCATAATTATTGTAAACTCTGATTATTAATAAAATACGTTGGATATATTGTGATAATATTTCTGCTGTGCGTACTAGTTTTTTTGAAATAGCATAGGATACACAAAGGATTTTAAAAGCGTTTTTTCAGGATCCGACAGGCATAAGGTCAGAGCATAGGTGCGTGACCAAGCGGGCCGGTGGAGAACAAGAGACACGGGGATAGCGGCCAGGTGCAACTAGGAACAAACAACCGAGCTGCTCACTACTGTGGTGTGGAGACGAGAAGGCCGACTGCTTTGCTGCTTGCTGACCAAGCGATTGAGGCGTCCAAGACTTTAAAAACCGATCGATGAGGTACTGTGATGTCAATCGGTGGTGGTGTCAACCGCCGACTGCTCACTACTGTGTTGTGCGCTTGTGCTGGACCAGAAGAACAGTGGACATGCCGGCTGCCAACCTGGTATATATATTATACACAATAGTCAATAAGTTAATTTTTTTTAAGTTATAACTATTTATGCCTAATGTTATATAGTTAGAGGGTGTTTGGGACAGCTCCAGCTCCATCAAAATCCATGAAGTTGGTGGAGTAGGGTATTTCTAACTCTAAAAATTTACAAAGCTAGAGCTGTGGGTACATTAAAAGTGTTTAGATGGGTCATCTTGTTTACATTTTAGACTAAAAATATAAACTTAATTCACTTTATTGTAGCCTACAAGTTCCAGATCTGAGGTGTAGATGGGACTTGGAACTCTGTCAAATAGGACTTTAGTAATATAGTTGTATTACATATTTACAATTGTAATAATGGAGAAACAACTTTGTGTTATTATTTTATAAGCAATTCAAGTAGTACTTCTCCAACCGATGAGAGTACAACTCAACCAAAGATGTTTTGACCAGAATTTAATCCGAATAAAAATGCAGCCGATCCAGTGCCTCGCATACCAACAAAAGATTATACCAATGAAACTAGAGATCAAGTGAGATTGATATATTTATTGAATGGTCCAACTAAATCAACTAGCCATGTCTTTCCAAAGACATTTGATGGAAAAATATGAAGATCCCTTAAAAATAATGATTTAATAAGTTTGATTGGCTGTGTGGAAAAAGGATGCAATATTTTGTTTCTATTATTTTCTTTTCGAGAAATCGTCACTGATTAGGATTACTATTATATCGCTAATTTTGTAAATTTTGACATACAAAATGCTTTGCATTGGATGCTTATTCATGTGTTTTTGGATGTGTTTCCATTAACGAAGTACCTTCATTGTATTTTGCTATCTTGTTGTGCTTCGCTTTTATTATTGTATGAATTTTAGCAGTAGAAGACTATATTTGCTATATTTATAGCCCACTTTCTATTTTTATCCTAGCTCCGCCACTATACTCTGGACACTAGAATCCAAATAAAAGTGCATATGGACTACGTGGGGCGGATGCCATGTAGTAGTAACTCAATAATAAAGTTCAGCAATAGTAGTACTCCCTTTGTTTAGAAACATAAGATGAATTTTGACTTTGCATATGGATTAATGTTACGGTATAATGGTAAAAGGTACGAAAGAAAGTGACTTAGATACTCCACTTTGTTGTCATGGAAGACAAGAGATAATAGTTGTCATGGAAGACAAGAGATAATACTTTGTGTGAGTGGTAATGAATAAATACATATAGTTAAGAGAATATAAATAGAGGTATAGCAGAACAAACCTCATTAAATTATATATAAGACTTATATTTCTACACAAGAACAATAAAACCATATTACTTGTATTTGTGAATGAAATGGAGGAAGTAATAGACAAATAGAGTGACCGGTCATGTACTGATGCGTGGACCATGGCCGCTACAAGCCGAGAGAGAGCCCTGTAGCCCATCGAACTCCCAACAGATGAGCCCTGTATCGGGCCCACTCCATCATGGTGGCGAAGTCCAAATAGTCTCTCGTCTCCCCTATGTGACCGATCCTAAGTGCCTGTCCTCGATCAAACGGGCATCCTAGTATCATCGTTCTCCTAAACGATCGCCTAGCTCGTCTAGACGCTAGGCTTCTTCCTCCCGCCTAACTGCTACGATCAATTTTTTCTGTCTAGACAGTCATCTAGCCCGCTAAGACGACGATTAGATGTTAGACGTCGGCCTATGGCAGCTCCGTAGAGTTCACACAGGAGCTATAAATAGCACTGAGCGTTGAGCAGCGTCAGCTCGTGTCCTCACTCTCACCTCACGCATTCCGTACACTCCGTTTGGTCAGCATCTTTGCCTTTGCGAGCGCGAGAGTGAGACGAGTGATGTGGGGCCGAAGCACGGGTTCGGATCTGGGAAGGAGAGGGACATCGACGATCTGCCGCGGAACGGCGCCAACTTCACGCCGCTAACGCTGCTCTGGTTCCTGGAGTGGGCTGCCCTGGCGCAATCGGACAGGGCGTCGGTTGTGCACGGCCCGGCCGGTACACATGGGCCAGACGTACCGTCTGTGCCCCTGCCTGAATTTTTTTTATTTAATATTTATTTTAAAACATATTTTCAGAACTAGTCGCCCGCGGGAAAAATTTTCAAAAATACCCGCCCGTCGCCCCCAGGCGATCGCCTATGACGGCGAAAGGCGGGTCCCACTAACGATCATAATCTTGCGAACGACAGCGTCGTTCGGCGTCGCGTCGGCGATGGACCGCTGTCGCCGTCTGGGCGATCGTCGCCGAAGCGAAGCGATCGCTTAGGCGGCCTGACCAGGGTCATTTAAAATGCCCCATGAACAACAAATATTCATTTGTTTAAATTGCTTGGCATGAGAAGAAAGAAAGAGGAGAGGAAGAGAGGAAGAAAGAAAGAGAGAGAAGAGAGAAAAAGGAGGAGGGAAAAAAAAGGAGAGGAAGAAAAAGAGGAAAAAATATCCTTCATTTTTGTGAAGGTAAGTTTGAATATTTTGTACTCATATTTTTTGAAATGTTAGTATTGTGTAATTTTTGAAATGTAGAAATGTAGTATTTAGAAATGTAGAAATGTAGTATTTAGAGATTTAATGTAGTATTTAGAAATATTAGGATTGAGATGTTGAGAATTAATATAGTATTTAGAAATTTAATGTAGTTAGGATTGGATAGTACAAATATTAGGCAATGTTTAGAGATTTAATATTTAGTATTTGCGGTATGTAATATTTTAGAGATTTAATATTTAGTATTTACGGTATTTAATATTTTAGAGATTTAATATTTAGTATTTATGGTATGTAATATTTTAGAGATTTAATATTTAGTATTTATGTATTTAATATTTTAGAGATTTAATATTTAGTATTTATGTATTTAATATTTTAGAGATTTAATATTTAGTATTTATGGTATGTAATATAGGTAATCGAATTACTTATTTATAGTCAATGACCGTATTACGTTAAAATTAGTATATTTAAAAATATGGTAGCGCTCTTACAAATCGATGAGGGTAAAATTTGGCGACAATATATTGTGACATTTATATAGCGGTTAGGTGGAGAAATGATGATTTTTTCGGTTCGACGTTGTAGGCGGTATGTCGGAGACATTGTACTTTCAGATATTCTATGGAGATGGGGAGATAGCACGAGGGCGAATGGAGTCGATTTGTCGGGATTTTCAATGATCATCTGAGGCATATCTGGGCCGAGAGATAGGACATACAAGGGTTTGATGGAGTATATATTTGGATGTTCATTTGGATGCCCGAGTGTTAGAACAAGGGTTAGAAGCGATAGTAAGTCGTCTGCGAGACTTTTTATGGAGAGTGATTCCTATTAACGCGACGTCGGCATGGAGGAGCTATGTTGGATCTGTTGTAGAGCGGGGTTGGCGCTCATGTTCTTTGTAGATTGGTACGGTACCTCCATCGGTGTCGGAGGTGCGTGATGTCGGGGTAGATATTACGGAGGAGGGAATCTGAGATATGCAACAACGCGATGATGAAGGTGGTGGCGAGGTTGGCGGTGGCGGCGGGATCGAGGCGAGGAGCCACTGGAGGCGCGAGGTGGCCGACGAGGAGGAGGTGGAGCACATAGTTGAGTTGATGGAGGAGGAGGACCGTGCGGATGAGGAAGTCCACGATGGCGAGCAGCTCGGACGAGGAGGACAATACTCTTGAGGTGCTGTCCCGATGCGTGGACTAAATATAATTTGAAGACGACAATGAATGAAGGAACAGAGATGCATGGGAGTATCATGAGAACGAGGTCGTAGCGGGGCCATATATAAAGACAAGGAGGCCGTGATGGATGCGGTGAAATCTTGGTCAATGTCTCTTGGCGCCAATTCGAGGTAGTGAAGTCGACCAAAAAGACTACGACGTGAAGTCGTGGTTGATTCGTGCCCATGGCGGTGCATGCATACAAGGGAAGTGGAGGGACTCTTGGAAATGTTCCATAGTGACGGAGCATAAGCGCCAACCGGAGGAAGCGGGCGGAACACCGCAATCTGTCGTCCACTTGGGTGGCAAATGTGTTTATGGTCGGATCGTCGACAATCCGCTTTCTGACCTCGATCCATTATCGAGCCGTGGAGGAGAGGTTTGATACAAAGATTAGCTACGGAAGGCATGGAGAGCAAAAAAACGACTTTACAATCACGGTTCGGGACATACGAGGCTTCTTACGAGAATATTCCACACTTGCTCGTGGCAATATCAAGTAGGAATCGATGCGGTCATCGACCTTGCGGAGTTTCCGCGGATGGTGCGTCTTGGCGGTAAGTGGGTCTTCAATGGGCCTTCTTCGCCCTCGGCGCATACATTAATGCCTTAAACATCGTCGCTCGGTCATTTGCATGGGCGGCACATTCCTCACGAGAAATACAAGGGCGATTCTAACGCAATCGCGGTGGGCGCCAACAACCGAGTTCTACGGTCGCATTGGCCTTCGTGGAGGAAAACACGAGAGTGTAATGGTTTCTTGAAAGAGTCAAGATGGCGGTTGTGCAAGACCGCCCGATGTATGTGTCATCCATGACCGACATGCGGGAGTTCTTTGAGGCGATCGTGGATATGCAACAAGGATCCGGCGTCGTGGGAGCGACAAAGTGTCGGACTGAAGAGCGGTGGTGCATGAGGCACATGGGTGCCAATTTTTCCGTCGGTTAGAACAAGGAACTTATGAACATGTTCAAGCGGTACGTGCAAACAGAACCCGCGGAGGAAGTTGATCATTGTGGAGGGCGTTGGATGAACTAACCAAGAAGCAATCATGAATCCAGGGATGGCGCTAGTTCGTCAAGAACCCTATGGTGTACCACGAGCAAGGAGATGACCCCACGACCTTGTGTGCGCTTCCGGCAAGCGCGCCAAACATCCGCGTGGGCGGGCAAGCATAAAGAGTTTCACGGAGTGGATCGACCTGAGCCGTTGGAGAAATGGTCCATTCATGATCGAGCGGTTCCGCTATGGAATAATGACAACCAACTGGCGGAGATTTACAACCGGGTAATGAAAGCGCGAGATGCCTCCGTTGGTGGGCATTGTTGAGGTGTGTTACTAGGCACCCAAAGATATTTCGTTGAGCGGTACAAGGCCTCCGTTGCATGTATGTCGGACAATGCGCTGTCAGTACTTTCGGCGGTTGTCTCTCGTACATGGCAAACAAGACACGGAAGGCACGAGACACATCGCTTGACAGGAGAGTGGCGTGGAGCGGAGGTACCACGTGCCTTCGCGGTGACCGGGTCGAAGAGGTGCCCACCGCAGAGGACTTCCCATGCATGCGTACTCAGAGCTGCCGATTGCGAAGTGCTCTGCCAGAAGCCACGCTTGCACTTGCCGTGCTTTCCGCGTGATTGCCGCGCGAAGGCGAGACACACCGTCATGTCGTCCGTACATCTCCCACTATTACTATAAGCAAAGTGTTCTCAACACGTGGCATAACGAGGTGTCTGGTGCGGGTCGATGGATCGTTCACGGCGGCCCCCTCTAGGGCATCGATGGGTCCCGGACATCCGAATGTTGAAGCGAAGGTCGGCGTCGAAGGACCGCGCGTATTAGGAGCGATATGGGCGAGTCCGAGGCGTCGTAATTGTGGATAATTTTCGATTCTATGTACCGATTATTTGTTGTCTCCGTCAATGTATTTTCGATTCTATGTACCCGATTAATTGTTGTCCCCGTCAATGTATTTTGATTCTATGTACCGATTAATTGTTGTCCCGTCAATGTATTTTCCATTCTATGTACCGATTAATTGTTGTCCCCGTCAATGTATTTTCCATTCTATGTACCATTAATTGTTGTCCCCGTCAATGTATTTTCGATTCTATGTACCGATTATTTGTTGTCCCGTCAATGTATTTTCGATTCTATGTACGATTATTTGTTATCCCGTCAATGTATTTTTGATTGTATGTACCAGATTATTTATTATCCGTTAATGTAATATTTGAATATGGAACATTGCATTACTTTTCATTTAATTTTTGTAGTTACAACGTGTACCATGAATTTGCTTTCTAACCATGAATTTGCTTTGTAACCACGCAGTCAGAGCGACGATGGCGAGAGTTAGGCGTCTTCTTGACACTACTCTGAGCGCTAGACCAAAGCCGTGGACTTGACCCACCGGTCTAGGTTGTGTCTGCGATTGAGGCGGTATTTGGGGACATCTCGGTCTCGGTCTTGAACGAGTTTCTTCGGATCGACCATGCTGGGTTCCTGATGAAGTCTTGAGTTTCGCACTCTTTTACTTACTGCTAATGGAATTTGAGCGAGGCTACGCTACGTCGCAGATTCTGTTGTCAGCGCTTACTTCCGTTCTGCGGATGGTGGAAGCGACGGTATGGAGGGCCCGCCGTCACTCGGTTCTCATCTGACCGGTCCTGGCGGCCGCTCTCGTGGACCGGTGGAGACCGGAGACACGTTCCACTGCCGTGTGGAGAGATGGCTCCCCGCAGCTGCGGGGCGTGTCGTACCTCCTCGGCCTCCCCTGCACGGGTCGTGCGGTTGTGCCGCGACGCCCCCTCGATTGGGGTGGCGGTTGGGCGCGCCCGCCAGTGGACCGACACCGGCCGGCCCGTCGTGCCCACAAGGCGATGATGAAGCACGAGTCCGAAGCGTGGTTGCTCCGATTCACGGTTAGTACCTCGTTCATTGCAACCGCGGATCGCGACCGAGTCTGGCGACAATCTTTGCGAATCTTTGCAGGCGAGCTTCTCCACCGGAGGTCGACGAGGAGGACTCGCACGCCACACAGGCGCACTGCTAGTCCTATTCGGTTGGTTCATGTTCCGTCTCGCACGGGGACACGGTGGACCGGCTTTTGATCGAGTTCGCCCGCTTTATCGCCGACACCCCGGCGGACCGTAACACATTTCGTTAAAATCTCTTCTGACGGAGACATGTCTAACTTTGCCGCTGCACCACAGATGGTGCGATGGTCGTGGGAGCTCTGCTGGTGCTCGCGTGCACGTCTGAGGTCTGTCTTGGTATCTCCAAGGTAACCAAAGCGGCTGTTGACGAAGCTGCGTTCTACTCTGCACTGTGGTCTGGGAGCACTTCTCCTTGTAGGCCCGAGGTTGACCCGGCCAGTACTCACAGACACATACCACGGCCTCCCCAGATCGGCCGCCCACTATGGGCCTCTCTTGGGTTCAAATGAGTATGCCCCCTGTATCTAACCCCTAATTTGGACACTTTAATAAGACGACTACTTTTTGTTCCGCAGCGGGTGTACGCCCACCGCCAGACCAAGAAGTCGTACCGAGTTCGTTCGGGAGTTTGACAGTCGCCGACGAGGGCGTCACGGTGGACCACCCGTCTGTGTGGCGACGTCCAGTCCGAAAGCACCTCACGGGCTGTCCGAGCTTTCTTTGGGCGTGACCATCGGCTCACAGCTCACCCGTAAGGTCCTCCTCTTTGACCTTGTGCATCGAGGAGTACTCGCCGCACCGGTGTCTTGCGGCGATTCGGCCTCTTCGGACTTTCCCTTGCGGACTACTCACCTTGTCTCACGTCTGCCGCACAAGTAAGTGTCTGAGCACAATACTTACCATTCGGCGGAATGAATGTTGTATGTAAATTGCCGTTTTGCTGCGAGGATGACCGGTCGGGGCATGCACTAGGCACTCCGTTCTTTTGCGCATGATACCGTGGTCGATGCAAATGGGACCCGAGCGGGCGGAGCGGTGGGCGAGACCCGCCGTCTGGCCGCGTGCCACGTCACGACGATTATATGGATCGTTCGGCCGGCCGACTCGGCTTAGGGTTGGGTACACACCGTGAGTATGTCGGCTCGGCATCGGTGTCGGAGCGTACCCTTCACGAGATGTCCCGGAGGAGAACGTTGCGGTAAGGTCACCCCAAAACCCTACACGTATGTTTTTATGTAAATTAACTCATATCAAGTCGGCATTACTTGCGAGCACGTCTTGCGAAGCGATGTGCGGGGAGTTCGAGTCCGTGTTGGCGGGCCTCGGCGCGACGTCGTGCTCACCCCGTTCAGGCGAAACAATTAGTCGGTGGCACGCCACGATGGGGCGGATGTGCGGCCTACTCACTGCCGGGGGCCGAGGCGTGGTGCCCGCCACCAACACCTCCCCGCCTAGTGGGCGTGCCCACACCTCGCCCGGCGAAGTCGGCCCACTTGCCCGGCGTCACCCGATGCGTGCCTCGTGTCCTCCACAGCCGCGATGGCCTGCGGTGGGGTGACGCGGGCGATCTTCGTCTCGCCTGGCAAGACGGTCTTTATCGACTACTCGAGGTACGCACGACATTGGCGAGCATGCAGGTTTCGGCGTGGACGGTTCATGTCCACCGAGGAGCACGAGCCACCCCAGCGACACCCGAGCCGCCGACATACTCGCTACCCCTCGGGAGCGGGGCGGGCTAGGAGGGTCGTCCGTCGCCGTCGCCACTCACGTACCCCACCGAAGCGGATCGGGAGGCGTCGCCGTGATGACTTATTATGCAGTTGTACTTTTGTAATTTATTTATCTTGACACCATGTTGTCTAACTATCTGAACTAAGTGCTTGCATTTGCGTAGGTTATGTTTTCTTAGCCATGTCCTTGACTTATTTTTACGATTTTAGCAACCGTGTCGGGAACAACGTCCGATAGCTTCGCTAATATATAATTGGCTATTAATAAACGATGCAAAAATAGCCTCTTTGTGAAAATGTAAGGAGGCACACTTGCTGAAGGTAAATTTAAGCTCGAAATGGGGCGATAGCTACTGATATGTCAGAGGCACATCGCCTCAAGGTAAATTTCAGCCTGAAATGGGCGATAGCTGATATGTCGTGGAGCACACCTCGCCGAAGGTAAATTTAAGCCGAAATGGGGCGATAGCCCCTGATATGTCGAGGCACATTGCCCTAAGGTAAATTTCGCTCTGAAATGGGGCGATAATACTGATATGTCGGGAGCACACTTTCTCAAAGGTAAATTTCACCCGAAATGGGGCGATAGCCTGATATGTCGAGGCACATCGCCCCAAGGTAAATATCGCCCGAAATGGGGCGACGCTCCTACCCAGGCGATATCTACCCTTTATAATCTTCGCTCTCGCCGCCCCTCGCATACCCAAAGCAGGAGAGAACAAGAAAGAACAAGGCGAAGGAAGGAGAGAACAATGTCGTTCTCTGTCGCCTCTTGACAGCGAAGTCCTCCGCCCGAATATCCGGATGCGATGGCGTCGGCGCCCGATTCTGCGGAGTTGCCCGACCCAAATCTGATCGCAACCTGGCGAAGATGATGCAATCTACCCATGGAGAGACGGCCGCCACACTCACTCTCTTTGTGGCCGCCGCGTATAAGGTAAACCTCTCAAGCGTCCACACAATATAGGGTAACACTACCATCTCATGCATCGTTCTTTCTTTTCTCGGACGAGGGCGGTGTTGCTTCTTCCAATGGATCGACGGTAGGAACGGCGTGACTACTTAATTTCTCAACAAGCGCCACGACAACTACCCCGCTTCGCCGAGAACTTCACCCGGTGGGAGGGCCGCGGGATATGTCCTTTTCTAGATCGACGAGCTTAGGGCGGTGTGCAAGGGCCAACCGTCGGTGAGTTTCATGCGACATACTCATGTTGAACTCACAAAGTAGTAGTTCTAAACCGCTCATCGCACACGGAGTTCAAAAGGACACTTGCAAACATCAACAAGTCAAAGGAGGAACCTCCTCCGGGGCCACCCAAAGCCCCGGCGTTTATGTACATGGCCTCGAGCGATGGTTGATACCGCCACGGTGATCTAGCGGATGGGAGATTTTACCGTGTTCTTGGCCGAGGAGGCAGTCTTGGTACTTCAACTGGGTGGACCCGGAGACGTACCACCCACATCTCGAGCAACCTTGCATGGGATAAGCTGGGAGCAACCCTCTCCGTGGTGCCACTACCGCCGAAAAAGCCGGACCAGTCGCCTCGGTGTTATGCAACCACCAAAGCGGGCATCTTGCATTGATGCAGGGCACGCTTCGGTTGTCAAGCATAAGCCCAACACACACCTCCTGCACCATATAGTGGAGTCTGCGAGCCGAAACAGGCGTCTTCGCATGTCTCCGCCAACGGCCAACACAAAGAGGTGCCGGAGGTTCCTCCTCTCGAAGAAGAAGGGACAGGGAAGCAAGCGGCCGTGAGGTCCGCACCACGCAACAAATCCTCGGCGTGTTGCGCGGACCACCCGGAACCCGGTGGTATTAACATAGGGGCGCCGAATCGGGATGACATGCCCATATGGGAGGCGAAATCCATATAAACAACAACCAAAATTTAAGTCTTATACACGAGAGACGTCGGCATAGGCCACCCAATGGGCGGCAATTGGGAGAAGCTGCGGAACCCCATGGAGTTCTTTCATAGTAGGGATTGGCGGTGTCCGATGACACGTCGCAATATTAGAGCAGGTCGTAATATGCGAAAATGTCTTACATCATTACGTTTGTACCGAGATAGGCGGAACGATCATTTGTTCCACCACGACGAACAGATGCTTTCCTTATTAACCTCGTCAACATTGTAATGCCCATGTAATATAATATAATCTAATCTATTGCTTATTTTATCATCTGAACTTTCGATTGTATGTGCCATTATATATGTATTGTTTGAATTTTAAAAATTCGTCATATATTAAAATCATTTGAAATTTTTATGGTAATATCACTGATTTATCAGAACCTCCATAAAAGTTTCAAAATTTTCAGACCTCGTAAAAGTTTTCATGGTTTCGTGGCGCGAGTGCCTTTTCGATTTCGCAACAAAAGGCGGGGCAACGTCCGCCATCTCGCCAGTCGTAAGTGGTAGCCCGCATTGCATAGGCGCTCTTGATTTTTCCCTATTTTTTGACCATGTCCGCTTTGTCATGAGACTCTGAAACCGCTAAGTGGCCACGATTTAGTGGTTTAAATGGCGCGAGTGCCTTCGATTTTCGCAACAAAAGGCGGGTAACGTCCGGCCATCTTGCCCGTCTGAAAGTCGTAGCTCGCGTTGCGTGAGGCCGCCCTTGATTTTTTTCAGATTTTTTGACCGTGTCCGCCTTTTGTTCCGTGGGGCTACGAAAACACCCAAGTGGCCACGATTTACGTGGTTTAAATGGCGCGAGTGCCTTTTCGATTTTGGTAACAAAATGCCGGGCAACGTCCGGCCATCTGCATGCACTGAAGTGGTATCCCGTTCGCGTAGCCCTTCCGTGCTTTTTCGTATTTTTTCGGCCATATTCGGCGGACCCTTGAGGCTACGAAAATACCTAAGTGAGATCGTATACTAACGAACTAAAACAATTTTCCGGTTTATTACATGACAATAAGTTTTTTTCTAATTCGTCCCGATTCAATACAACAATTCTACAAACAATTTACAACAAAAAAATTCAAAAAAATTTCTCTGATCACGATCGCCCCTACGAGCGTACATTTATTATATTTTTTGGATTCTGCAGATTCGTTCATGAGTTTTGCTTGTTAGGCAACCCATTGATCGCCGTCTGATAGCGATCGCCCGGCCGAAGCGACAGGCGATAGTTTTGAAATTTTTCCCTTGAGCGACTAGTTCAAAAAACGATTAAAATTAAATATTAAATAAAAAATTCCCTGCCTTGCTCCACCTCGGCAATGATCGATCGACCACGGCAACATGATAAAATTCTCTTTTTCTCTCTTTATTTGAAGTGAGTTCGGTAATATATCCTTTTAATTAAAAAAATAGGAGAAGGTAAATTTTCTTTAATACTTAGTTTATGCAGAAATTTTAGTATAGAATGAGTTGATTTTAGTATATTTTAGAGGAAATGGACCCTATGTGTAACAATTGAAATGCACTTGTCCTGACCCTGCAGCCATTGGAAGATAGGACTCAATTGTGGTGCTTAAAGGAAATAGGATTTTTTAAATAATATTATTTTAATTGAAATTGTGACATTAATACTCGCATTAAAAAATTGCGAAATATTACACAGTCGCCAAACCGTTTGGCGATAATAGGAAGTAGTCGCTAAACGGCTTGGCGATAATCGTGTAGTCGCCACACGGTTGGCGACAAGCTATAATCCGTGTTGAACCGTTAATAGCCGGTCGGTGGTTGTCGCCATACTGGTTCGATCGCCAAGCAGGTTTGGCGACGACTAGTAGTCGCCGAACCGTTTGGCGACAACTAGTAGTCGCCAAACTGTTTGGCGATAATACTGTACAATTTTTATTTTTTGGGTAAATTTTGTTGTGAACTGTTTGTGCAATAATTGTTATATTAAACCGGAAAGAACTAAAAAAACTCTTGTCATGTAATAAACGGGAAGAATTATTTTAGTTCGTTAGTGATACGCATCTCACTTGCGTATTTTCATAGCCCAGAGGATAGGCGGAACATGGTCTAAAAATCTGGAATAAATGAAGGCCGGCCTCGCGGTCTGCGGCTACCACTTACTTATAGGCGAGATAGCGGACGTTGCTCGGCATTTTGTTGCGAAAATCGGAAAAACATCGACGGCTCTGAAACCACGGAAATCGTGGGCACTAAGGGGTTTTCGTTGCCCCGCGGGACAGGCCAGACACGGTCCAAAAAATACAGAAAAAATCAAGGGTGGCCTATGCAATGCGGGCTACCACTTACGTATGGGCGAGATAGCCAGACGTTGCCCCGGTCATTTGTTGCGAAAATCGGAAAAGGCACTCGCGGGTAGAATCAGCGAGCACGTATAAAAATTAAATTGGACAACCACGATGTCGAAAAATGTTGAAATTTTTTATGGAGGTTCCTGATAAATCAGTCATATTACCATAAAAATTTCAAATAATTTGAAGATCTGAACAATGTTTTAAATTCAAACAATAAAATTTGATTGTTATGAACATTTCAAAATTTAATTTTTATTGTTATGAACATCATAGATGTGAATTTTCAAAATTTTATAATTAAACAACAACTCATGTTATGAACACTTAAATTATTTGTTGAACATATATAAGGGCACACAGAAGGTTCGGATGAGAAAATAAGCAATATATTAGATTATATTACAAGGGCATTAAAACACTGACGAAATTGCTTGATGAACTAACTAACAAAGCACTTTGTTAAATCGTGGTGGAACAAATGATCGTTCCGCCTATCTGGGTACAAAAGAAAAAGGAAAAAATATGTGTAAGCACATGCATTGCAAATAAAATTTGATAAATGCAATTCAAGAAAAATTACGTCATGAGTCCAAAGCGAGCCCACGGCGGCGGTCGATGTGATCGCCCGTACATCTCGTGATTATCTTGTCAGGGAAGACTAAGGGTCGACCCAGGGAAGCGCCGAGCGACCAAAGCTGGAGAAGTAGGGGCATCGGTCGGGTTGGCGGTCTTGTTCGACTTCACGCACGCGTCGCAAAGGCGCGCGTGCAACAGAACCGCCGAACCCGGGACACCGGCGGACTGGTGCAGGTCAAGCGGCGTCGCGATAGCTCGCGTCGTGGGCTATCCACCGTGCATCCATCTTTGTCTCCGTGTGTGGTCGTGAACATGACCATCCCAAACAACCAGCGGTAGGCCTCGAAGTGTCGGGCCACAGTGCAGCGTGGGGTCGCCGCCATGTGCTGCACCTATGACAATTAACATATAGTAATATGTTAATAATGTTACAAAAATTAGAATAACATATACACGGAAGCACTCACCTCGGCCCGGGCCAACCACCTCCTCAGCGGCCGTGCTTCTTCCTAGCGGCGGTATCGTCGGGTCGATGTGAAACCACTCCAGGTGACCGTCACCTCCCCGAGCGGCGGTGGAAAGTGTCGTCTCCGCCAGCGGTCCACCAGACTAGACAATGAGGTCGGCCGAGCGGAAACGCCGTGACGCTACGGGCCGTCGTCGCCCACCGCGAGATCTCGGCCTCGGCCACGTCCTCGGTGAGGCCTCGATCCTGAGAGCGAGGGAAGCAACCCGGCCGTGCCAACCTATCGACATGTAAATTCAATTGTTAGGCGAAATGCAATTGTGCGAGCAAAAAACATGTAAATGTAGTGCAACTCACCGGGCGTAGAAAGGTGGGTGGGCGCCATGCCTGCCGGCACTGCGGACCGCAGCAGAGGCACCCTCTCAGCATACTGTGTGGCGTGGGCGAATGCACAGTGCCGTCGGTCCAACGAAGAGTCAAGGAGTGACTCGGGTGCTCCATCCTCGCAAGCAAACAGAATAACAATCACGATTAGTAATGTAAATGAAAAAGGCAAGAGTTCGACATAAATAAACAAGCGACAAACATATTCGCAATTCAATACAAAAAGATGACAAAAGGTACAATCATAGGCGTGTCTTGTTAAGCATTCAATACAACCCGACATTGATAAAATAGTCAATGTAGCCTCAAATACCTAGCATAGGATAAAATGATACATATTACACAATTCACTACAAATTACATAATTCACTACATAACACTACGGCATTGCGTTGCCTTGTGCCCGTACTCACCGTGACTTGAGAACACCTCCTAACTGGCGCCACCCAATTGATTCATCCATGTCATTGCGAATCGCCTAGGTGTGGATCGCCACCGCCGGTGCACACCTCCGCATATTTGCATCCGGTAGGCATATCGCACATCTCTGTTAATGGCGTTGAAATCACCGTGTGCTCGAAAACCACGGAACTCACGGACCATGTATTGTGACATGACCCTTGAGTAGAAAGGGACACGTGTTGCGTCGTGTTCATCCCAATTTGCCCTGAGCTGCGATCACATGCGAGCGAGAGAATATGAAGAAGTCTTGGCTTGTTGCGGTGCATTACGCCCACGTCGCTAATATTCACCTCTTCTCTAGAACGCCTTTGCACCAAAGATTACACATTCAAGGCTAGATCCCTTGCACCACATTAACCATTTATGCCACAAGTGCGTCCGATCTATTTTCTTCAACTCCCACAAAGCCGGGTCACCCTTACTACGGCGTGAATCGGCTTGAATGGTAACAGAGTAAACACTTGGATCAAGGAAAAATATTTGGTCAACCAAAGCTTTATATCACGGATGCTAACTCTATCGGGCATAAGTGTTCCGCCATTGTATTTAAAAAGCGCTCAAATCAACACCATTTTGCCCAATTTTTATTTCACCATCGCCATAATATACCATAAATTTCCTTGCATCCGACATTCTTTGCTGACGACATAAACAAAATTGATTTTTAGATCACCACTAATATCACTAACAAACAATGTTCAAAAAACCGCTAGGCGATAGGCGGGCGGAGCCCCGCTGCCTAGCGCCTATCCCGCCTAGGCGGAAATCACAAAATGGCATGTTGCAATGAAATAAAGAAGTGAATTCATACCATATTAGTAATGAAGCAGCTCTAGCTGATCTGCTACTACTACTGATGTACTGCTAGTCAGCTAATGCCTAATGAAATTCTCAGATTAAATTCTCAAATGAAATTCTCTGCTACTACTACTGATCTACTGCTAGCCAGTCGGCCAAATAAAATTCCCCACCCACATCGGCCAGGCGTGCTTGCCCCCCTCCCCATAATTTTCCTCTGTTTGAATGCCTGTCGTCCACTGTAAAATATGGCAAGCACAAGCCTCACCTCATAGATCGAGAGCTCTTTGGATGCTAGCGGTGCGGGATGCTCAGGCCTTGGCCTTGAAGGAGGAGGAAGAACAAGCTCGGATCGAAGTCGGGAAGACAAGCTCGCCCCTCGGGCTGGCGGGCGGGGATCTCGGATCTTGGCGGTAGGGAGGCGGGAGGATCTCGGGGGCACCAACGGACCATGATCTTCACCGTGAACACGATCTTGGCGACCTAGCTTCCCTTCCCTCTTCCCCCTTACGACCCGTAACCTAGCTTCCTCCCCCTCTCGAGTTTTCGTTTTCCTCTTATCCAACACAGCCACGCTGAGCTCGCCTTCTGCTTGGCAGGCGCCACCACCAAGTCCCGCTTGAGCGACTAGTCTAATGCCGCTTTTCATTCTCTAATATTTCTAAAATTTAAAATTTCTAATATCTAAAATTTCTAAAATTTTCTAATATCTAAAATTTCTAAATTCTAAAATTTCTAATATCTAAAATTTCTAAAATTTTCTAATATCTCAAATTTCTAAATTTTCTAATATCTAAAATTTCTAAATTTTCTAATATCTAAAATTTCTAAATTTTTTGCACTATATAAATTAAATAACAAAAATTCAAAAAATTACCTTTTTCCTTTTTTTTCCTCCTTCTTCTTCCTCCTCCTCCTCTCTCTCTCTCCTCTCCCTCCTCTCCCCGTGCTCTCACTTGCGCGCCTCGCTCTCCCTCTCTCCTTGCGCCCTCCCTCTCCTCCGCGCTCTCTCTCTCCTCCCTCTCCCTCTCCTCTCCCTCTCCCTCTCTTCTTCTCCAGACTTGCCTTGTATAGCTTCTTTCTTTCTTTCTTCTTCTTCTTCGAGCTGAGGCGAAGGAAGCTGCAATGCCGTTCGGATTAGTAGACAGTGTCTTGGGTTAGTCGCCACACCGCCGGCGACTACTTAGTAATCGCCACACCGCGGCGACTACCTAGTAGTCGTTAAACCGCTCGCGACTACTCCACGCTCAGTGACAAGCCGGTCATCACCGCTTCAAAATCTTGGGATTAGGCTATTGTCGCCAAACCGCTTAGCGACTACCCTATTATCGCCAAGCCGTTTGGCGACTACCCTAATATCGTAAGCGGTTTGGCGGCCAGGATATTATTTCGCAATTTTTAAATCGTGTATTAATGTCGCAATTTCAATTAAAATAATATTATTTAAAAATTCAAGGAAAGAAGAAAAAACATAGTGAAATGAAGTTACCGTCTTGTTTGTCTGCTCGGTGCTTAGTTTTTTTAGAACCTATCTACAGTAAAAAAACTTCTATCGCTTGGTTGTTCCATCAATCCATGTTGCCCTTGTAATACAGGAACATTGAATCTTCCCTTGTTCGAAAAAGAAAAGAACAAGCATAACGCTTAGCTCTGACCCTGATCAGCGTTAATAAAACCGAAATTCAAAAACCAAAAAATTTGGTTTCATGCGTCTTTGGTTTTCACGAAAATTACTCAAAATTGAAAAAAGAAGAGTTAAAAATCAAAAAATTTGAACAAAATTTGGAAAAAAAGCAACAGATTAGGTTTTTTTTAAAACCCACCCGACCAATTGAATGTTCTTCGAAAACGATTTGAGCGGTTTTTCAACAATTTTTGAACACATAAATTTTTTATTTTTTTTAATTAGACCGTTTTACCAAGCGGATTTGGATTTCGAACCGGAGCGGTAAGGTCAAAAACCGCGGTTTTCAAGTGGTTTTCACTAGTTTTGTTAACCCTAACCCTGATATACTGCAGTCCTATGAGAACCTAGTAGGTCGATCTTGTTAATAGGGAGTGAATATGCTGCAGATTTGTTAAGTCCATTCGATGGCACGTGGTGGGTAGAATAGAGGTGGGTATTGGGCCGGGCTTTTTCAGGTTGGCATGTGGCATAGTGGGCACGGCCCGACCCAAGGCCTGGCACGGTTATTTGGGTCGTGCCAAGCCTGCCAACCGGGTACGATAGACGGCACAACATAATGGAATAAGCCATGCTAGGGCCGGCACGGCACGCCATAGTGGCGATTGTGCCACAACACGACTCATCCTGCACGCGGTACGTAGCATGTGCACAGCACAGCCCATGCAACAGTGATAGGGCCAACAGCAAGGCACACAGTTGTCGGCACGACCCGTGGTAGGTCCCGTGTACTAAAGAGCATCATATACTTATGCAATCACTACAATATCACTCTGTACCTATACAAGAATGAATAAAATTTAGTTATTTTTCTCCCAATATTTATGTCACCGCTTTAGCTCTGTGTGTCTCCAGCTCCTTTCCTCTCATCGCAATAGTGCAAATGGATTGGACCTGAGTTGGCACAGCACAAAACTGGCACGAATCGTAAATAGGTTGTGCCTAGGCTAGCCAAGATGAGCCGGCCGGCATGGCATGGTTTAGGTGGGGCCTATGCCGTGCTGACCGGCTCAGCACAACACCCACCTCTAGGCAGAAGGTTGCCTCTTGGGCAATTATCAAGTGCTCGAAACCAATAGTATTGGCTCAGTAGATTTTCTCATTGTGGCGACCCACATATTTAATCCAGGGTAACAACAGTAACATTGTCATTACTTTGAGATAATTACATTGATATCAGCATATTAACTAACAAATATCAGGCTTACTTGATACTTTATCAGTTAATGCACCTCTTTTAAAGTGTTGTAGCAAAACAATAACTAGAAACTGAAATAAAACTTATTATAATCCATTGCCATGCAGAACTACAAGTCCACGAGTATAATCTCATACACTACATCTAGTACAACAAAAGTTAATATATATAAACACTAGAAAACCCAATGGATTGACGGTCACTACCATACGGTCCACTACTCCACCAATCCTTCTAGTAGTTCTCCACCTTCTTGTCACCCTGACCCTGCGAGTGATCCTCAACCCATGCTTCACAGTCAAATCCATAAGGCTCAGCTTCTAAGTAAAGAGGGAGTTAAGCAAGAGCGAGTACAACATATTTAGCAAGCATTTATACAAAATGCATCATATGAATTTTTTCATCATCCATCACATGTACATTTCTCTTAAAAATCCATTTTTATAAAAATAGGGTTTTATTATGAAAGAGTTAGTTTAGTATTTTAATTATTAAAATTGCTACTAGCACTCCTATATAAGGCAAACTTAGTTTTCATAGCTTCCAATCTAGGAGACATGCATGAATTCATGATTTTAACCTTGTACAGGTTTGTACCACTTTACCCATAGAAAATCCAATCTTAGTTGATAACCCAAAATGTTTATTATTACTCAGGTATTTGATCTCCAACCCTAATAGCTGATGAGTTGTGGTGTCCTCGATTGTTCTCCACCTACTTACACCTTCTAGTTGTACCACGACTTCAATACACATCAATGGTACTTATCTCATGGTGTTTAAATATAGTGCTCCTAGCCTTAGTGGTTCTGCCCCATGAGCCTTACCACTCTTGCCAGCATCTCTAGTCTTGCTGGTCTTGCCTCGACAAGTCTTACCGGTCTTACTAGTATGCCTCACCAGGTCCATATTAGTCTTACCAACCTAATTATCTATACATACCCATTGTGGAGATCATACACCTTCATAGGACAACCTTTTGTGGTTATTTTTGCATACTATGGTTGATACGAAATTATACGGCTCATTACCCGAGCGTAGTTTGTTCAACCTTATATTCTAGCATATGTAGAGGGGCTAGCTAGCAACTCAAACATTCACAACCTTGGGCACCCCTCTACCAACTCTTATATACGCCACCGGCTCCATTCATTAGACGAGTCATTTCAACACATCAATAATTAACTACTGCCACAACAGTTGATCATCATCAATCAAGTCTACCTACTCTCCATATTGTCTATTCTTTCTTTGCCACATTGGGAATACTTGGTTTCTAAAGTTAACGAAAGTATCGATTGAATACACCTGAATGCTGGGGTTTGGATGGGGATGGATAGATGATGCTATGATGATGGTGATGTGTTGGTGATTTGGAGCCGATGTCGATGTGGCTGGCTTGCTCCTCCAACTAGCCTCCTGACTGCCTCTTCCTCTTGGTCTTTGGTTGTTTGGCTTGCTTCTGACCTTGCCTTTGCTTAGCCTTGGCTTGCTCCTGGCCTTGCCTTCAGTTGGCCTTTGGCTCAGATGTGTGTGGGTATGAAGGAATGAAGTGGTTGGGGGCTGGCTCTAGCTTTTTGCTTGCTTGGCTTAGAATTGGTTCTAGAGGTGTTGGGCTTTGGTAATTTCTGGATGTGGGGAGGAATGCACTGGGGGAGGATGCTTTTGGCTCCCTTTTATCTGTGATAATTTTACTTTTTTACTATATGGATTTTTATGTTTACATTGCTTGATAATTTGGCACTATTTCGGTATGGCTATGGTTACTCGATGAATATATAGGTTTGTATATACCGAATGATGAAACCCTAACTAGCGAGAGGTGCCAACTGGCCCTAGACAGTCTAGTATATATCTTGATAAGTGTTACTAGGGTCTAATGGCACTAAATTTATTATTTAAATCTTCATTGCTTACCTTTCATCTATATGCATGATACTGATGATTTCAGGGAATTTGAGCTGAGGGTCTTCAAAAGATTAGATTGTATGTCACTTGTAAAAATTTTGTATTTCCTTCTGTTGTAATTGATATTTGTGTATACTGTAATGTATGACTTTATATGATAGTATTATTAATGAAGGGAAATGGTGATTACTTCTATTACATGTTTTATTTACATGTGTTATTATTCGGTTTATGATCTCTTTACTGTTTGCTAATCTTTCGGGTGGTTGCACTCATCAAAGAAACACACTGAACCGACACTGTTTCTGGTTAAATAAGGTATGCTTATCTCTTCTTTTTCTTGTGTCTCTGTCCATGATCCTTGTTGGAAATCTAGGTATTATTTTAATTGCAGATTTGAATAGTAAACATAATCCCAAAATAATCAAACACAACAGGCTAGATAGAGAAGATACCACATATTTCTGAAAAGTAGATCTAGAAATCTTTGTATGCGAGATGAGCAGAGGAAAATATGAAAATTCTTACGATGAGCTTGATGGCGCAAAGGAAGCGGCCTTGCAAAGCGACCGGCCGTAGAGGAAGTAGTCGATGTCGTGGATCGTGGAAGTAGTCGACGTCGTGGATCGTCCAATAGCTGAAACCTGCGAGCGTCGCGCGCTTCTGCCGCCTGAAACCTTATTGCCGCCCCGTGCGGGTTCTCGCAGCGGCAGCGGTTCGGAGATCCGCTCTCCTTGCCTCGCGGTGCACGCCGAGAGGAAGGTCGATGAAGAACAAGTGCAGCGAAGACACAACACAAGTCACGCATGTATGAGCGCGCGCAATAGACAAAAAGTCCCATCTGCGGGCGTCTCAGATTTTATAGCCTCGCACGATAACGGTCAATAAATTGACCGTTCTGGCAAGACGATTATCGCTAGTAGCTGCAGTCATTTCAAATGATGTTTCAATTAAAACCGACGCCATGATTGCAATTGAAATCGACGCCATAATGGAAGAAACCGAAAATTAAAAGGATTTATCGTGCGGGAATTTAATCTCTGACGCGGCGAAGTCACAAGTCACGCGGGAAAAACAGCGGTAATTCATAAATGGCAGCGTGCGTGTGACTTTAGCCGTGCTCCACCCCTCCATATGCCTCATTACAAGGCATGGTGGGAGCTCTCCTTTTAAATTGGTTTTCTCCTCTCTTAATTAGCAATATGGTACTAATTTTTTGTAGCTTTGGCATTAGAGATAAATAGACCACATGGGCCTCATTTCTAACAATCCTATCAGTCTGTCTGTCGAGAGAATGAGGTCAAGCGTATTTTGCCTGGAAACGCCAAAGAACCATGTGGAACGATGATTTATATATTTTTGTTTACTGATTTTTTTTTTGTGGGGTGTTGTAGTTGTACATTTGTACCAACACCCTTGAGATAAAGAGAAAAAAATCCACCTTTAACTGGATAATCCATTTATCTACTAACATACGTCTTGTGATTTTATATGGTTCATAGGCTGCTTTGGGTAGTACAGCGCCTTTCTAACATATTCGGATTAAATCGTAATTTAATTGGTTCTTTTGGCTTCTTATGTTGCTGTCATAGGTCCAAATGTCCCGGCAGTGTATGAAGCTCAGTTCGGCGTTCCAATGTCTGGAGCTGTGATGAACTGTGTCAACAACCGGCTAAATGCTGAGACAATTGCCTTCCTCCTTGATCATTCCGTGGCAGAAGTTGTGATGGTGGACCAAGAATTCTTCACCCTAGCTGAAGAATCCCAGAAGATAATAGCCTAGTTGGTTGTGTCGTGTAACTCGTGTTACCCATTATATCGAGTTCCTAGGCCTATCGTTCATGACATAAGTCAGGTCCGAAAACTGTACCATGCTTTAAGCCCTGCTGAGTGGCTATGGCTAGGACCAGCTGAAAAAACACGGTCTATTGCCCGGATCTGGGTGTCGTGTTGCACCACTGCGGCGCCTACCTGATGGCGCTCAGTGTTGCTGTGGTGTGGGGGAACGCCGGGTGGGGTTATGTATCTGTGGACTTTGCCCATGTTCTTCCATTGTAATGGTTGGTGTTATACTTGGCCGTTGGACTTGGCTGCTCTCCAATCTATTAAACAGTTTGTATTTCATTCTCATCTTTTCGAGAGTTACTTCTACTATTTTATTATTTAAGAAATACTTATATGACGTTCGTATGTTAATTTTGAAAATCTATGAACAAGTTAACACCAATAAAAAAAATCAACTATTTTCTCTATTCAACACATTAACAGTTACAATTAATAAAAAAATCATATATCAAAGAGGAGATCACATTACCTATTTGTTGTTGTAGTCAGCCACTTAGTCAGTTAGGCACTCCCTGCCTACTCGCATGTTCACTCGCCAACTCTCTGGTATCCACTCAATACTCTCGCTGTGCCCTCACAATCGCCTACTCCCTGCGACGCGCGTTAAACACCCCCGACTTGGTGGGCTAATATGTCCTTGCAAAGGAGAGGTGTCGAGCTACCCCCTCTCTATTGTCTCTGTGTGCATCTATAGTTCGAATCTAGTTTTGCAAATAGCAAGCGAAATTATCAATTGTCAAATTTGATCTTTAATAAGCAGTGATCTACCAAACCACATGATTCTACAAGCAGCTCACCACCTAGCAAAGTTTCTTCTTGCTTCAGCCACACCCGAGGTCATCGCTATACCAAAAACTAAGTGTCGGTGCTAAAAAGAATTCTTAGGATCCGGTGGCCCTCGAGCCCAATGGAGCCCATTGTTGACTACGACCCTAGCTGACATAATTGGCATTGTCTGCTAAGTCAAGCTAGCTGTCGAGGTTTGTTACCGACAATAATTAAAAGGGGGCTAAGCGCTGGATCGGGAACTCGATGGTAGCACAAGACACGGAATTATCTGAGTTCGGGCTCTCACGGTGGAGATAATACCCTAGTCTGTGCTCGAGATTATGATTGGCTAGCTTATTTCTTTGATGATCTTGTGTTCTCTTCTTAGTCCCTCCTTTATATAACAGTATGAGGCGGTTTACAAAAGAGAGTCCTACTCGGACTTGAGGTGGAGTTTTATATCTTTATATCTATTCCGACTTCATATTAGTTTGGATTACAATCATCCCCCCTATCGACTCGGTTTCCTTAGCTAGGATTTGTCATGATTCTTCACGCCTTGCTCAACCCAGGCTGCCTCCGGCCTCCTCTAGTCGGCCTGGCCCGGTTTCACTTGGTTGGGCCTCATGAGCCGCCTTGTGGGCCCGGGGTATACATATCCTGATGGCCCAGAGTGCTTCATGATCGAGTGCCTTCCTGCGATCAAGTCTTCCCGAGTGCTTTTAGCCGAGTGCTTGTCGCTTGGTGAGGAGGTCACGAAGAACTCGTCGAAATTCTTTGTACGTTTATTCCGAGCTGTCTCTGTCCTAGTTTACCGTGCTTCGTTACTTGGTATGTTTCTGTCTTTGTATTCAGCAAAGTGATATTAAGCGCATCCCAAGCATAACCCTTGGCCTTTTTACAGAGCGCAACCTCAGCCTTCCCATCTGGTATCCGTCGTCACCCTTCTTAGGGTCACATGATCCTCATACCTTGTAGGCATCTATTTTTAGAGTCATCTTTATGGTACCTGACTTCGTTCTCTGAACGTTATCAGCTTACGCCCTATCATGAGGCATACCATAAGAAGATGTTATTCCTTGGGTAGTACCCGTAATCCCGTGTGTCACGGGCATCTGGCTTTTGGCCCATCTTGGGGCATACCATTTCCCAATTCAATTTTTTGGGCCATTGACGATCGTGCACGACGTGCGTGTCCGCCGGCCCACCCTGAAGTGCTCCCTAGGGCGGCTTTAGGACATAGGAAGGGTGATGCGGTTTCCCGCTCGAGGCGAGAATCGGTGCCGCTTCCCTATCAATATGGAGCAAATGAAGTGGCCTTGCACTGTTCCCACTTGCCCCTTTGTTCTCCAATCTTTTTCGCTCGCGACCTCCGCCGCTAGGGTTAACTCTTCTTGTCACCCTAATCTCACGCGATCGCGAGGCTTCTTCATTCAAGGATGTCGTCTCCTTCTCCCGCAACCGTTCACCCGTCCGCTCGACCAAGGATTGGGCTACCTCGGTAACGACGGAGGGGCGACTAGAGGATTTAGTAAGTCGGTGTTTTTCGCCATTGGTGATGCTTGCCGCCTTTCTGGTGGTTCTGCCCTACCCCTCGTGCTGAGGAGGTGGTCGTCTTTGAATCCTTCTTTATGCGTGGGCTTGGTCTTCCGGCATCCCCCTTTTTCCGCGGCATTCTTAAGTTTTATGGGATCGAGCTAACTCATCTTAACCCCAACTCCATTCTCCAAATCGCTGCCTTCGTCAACCTCTGTGAGGCCTTCCTTGGTATTTGCCCCCACTTTAATCTCTTTCACCACCTTTTCCTTCTTAAGCCTTTTCCTAATAAGAACTCCCCCAAAGTGGTTGGGGTGCGGGGTTCCAGTGAGGATGGCATGAAAAAGCCTTACTTTAACATTCCTTTCAAGTCTTCGAATAAGGGTTGGCACCAAGAGTGGTTTTATTAGCCAATCTGATCCTCCATTGCCGCCTTCTTGGGGCGCCACCCAAGCCTTCTCTGTTGGACATCGCTTCCCAAAGATGATGGGATGGACCAAGTGATTGATCTCATGGGGCTGATTCTTTGAGTTGAAGGAGAATGGGCTCCTTTGGTATGGCCGTCGTTGCCAACTTTTGTACCCGCGAATTCAGCCTCTCAAGGATCGAGTTCATCCTGGGTATAAATATGAGGGTCCCAATGATCCTACACGGGAGGTTTATGAGGAAATTACCTCAGCGGCGTTCTTCGGTCGTGCCGCTGATTTCTTCGCCCCGAACGAGAAGATCGTTGTTCCCAGAAGCCCGAGACCTTTTACAAAGCTCAATCCTGTACCTCTGGTAAGGGATCTTCATCGTCTTCCCGTGCTGAATCTTCTGACTTTTGTTAGGACCTTGATTTGAATATGTGTCTTCTTTTTCGTATTTGCAGGGACGTGATGCTTCTTTTCCGATGCGCCGCTCCCTGAATTCCCCGTACATAAGGGTGACAAACGAAACTTCCCTTGCGCTTCTTCGCTGCTGCCCGTGTGAAGCGAGGCGAGTGAATGAACGACGATGATCACAGTCGGAAAGGAAAAATCCGGTTGTTACGCAAGGCTAAGAGGAAGCGATCGGCGAAAGATGTACATCAGCTGGTGGTCCAAAGATCCGGGACCCTCGACCGTCGGCCTCCTCCCAGACTTCTTCCTCTTCAAGCCAGTCTGTGGGACCCGAAGTGTTTAAGCCCCGGCTCATCCTTGATTGAAAGTGTGCCTTCGCTGCTTGCCCGACCGAGCTCCTTGTTTCTTTGCGCAAAGTATACTGCGAGGAACTCTTCTTTGGTAGTCCTTCCGCCCGGAGGGGTTTAAAGTGCAAAATAACAAGATCCAACAGGTTGGATTTTCTTGCTATCCCTTCCTTGTTCCCCTGGACCGTGTCTTGATCGTTTCTTCTCGTATGGATCCTGTTGATGAAGTCCTTCACGAACGCCAGATCTGGAGTCTCGGCGGTTGTCCACGGGTGACTCAAACACCGTGGAGGCCGAGAGGTTGGTTGATCTTTGCATCCATTGCTTCCAACGTTCTTGTGGAACGATCGGGCGGTCCTCCCAACAGCCCCTGAGGCTACAAGCAGCGAAGCCAATTTGGAGCCGAGTGGTTCCTAACCGCCTTTCCTTCTCGGACCGACTATCGCGCGCATCCCCGTCAATCTTTGTTGTTCCTCCTTTGGCCTTGAAGATCCTCCACCCCTCTTCTCCCATCACCACGCGTGAAAAATCCCCGCCTCCTCGCCGAAATCTCCGGTGCGAGGCTGCGTTTGTTGATGATGCGGTGATGTGATCCTTTTGGATGGTGAGGGCGAGGATAAGGATTGGGAGTCGATTACGCCGCCACGCCTACTGTTATCGTCTTGGCAATGTGAGTTATGCATCTTGCGCTTTCTTTAAGAGTCTTCTTTTTGTTTTGCTCGAAGCCTATCATTGCTTTATCGTCTTGGCGCTGTCGTCTTTTGCCAAGGACCGAATTTCCTTCTTGAAAATTACTCGAGGATGAAAATGAGGAAGGATTATCTTTGCGAAGTTGAGCAGATCCGTCTTGAGCTAGAGGAGCTCACACGCACCAGTGGAGAATCGAGAGGCTGGAAGGGCTTGTCGAATCCGATCTCTCAAGGCGGAGAAATTGAACCTGATTAATTTTTCTGACGGTATTCTTCTTGTCCGAGTGCCTTGAGCCCCGACTCTATTCTTCGTCTTCTGATGCCTCGGTCCTCGCCTTTTTTTAGATTTTCGGGAGAAGCTCGAGTCCTCTCTTTCCCGAAATGAAGAACTGAAGAGAGCTGAAGAAGATGCCAAGAAAGAAGTGGCCAGGCTGACAAGAGAATTGGAAGGTGCGCTCTCGGTTTTGTCTTTTGCCTTGTCGTCCTTCTTTTGGCGGTTTCGGGCTTACGGTGGTATCTGCGATGCATCGGGTCAACTCGCAAGCTCAGTACCAGGCTCTTAATGACAAGATCAACTATACTGAAGCACGAGTCGACCGTCTCCAAATGGGCTTTGAGAGGATGCTGCGAATCCTGAATCCTGATGAAGCCGGCACCAGCGGTGTCCCCTATGACGCCGATATCACAATTCAGAGGCTGGAAGAAGCCCTAAAACTTCTGCGCGCTTGGAGGACATTGCAATCCTGGCGCTTTGCCGGTGTTGGCGATCACCAAGTCCTTGTATCATGGTGGAGCTCGAGGTCGACAAGGAGGGTTTGCCGTCTTGTTGACAACGATCAGCGCTTCGCCCTTATGGATGAAGTCAAGGACAACTTTATTCTATTTTAGTTAAAAACTTGGACCTGGGTCCTGTGTAATCTTCTGTTTGCATTGGACTTGCACTGTGACTTTTTCTGCTCCTTCGGGATAATTATTCCAATATTGAAAAAATTCCCTCGACCTGAATCTGTCTTGCGAGAATGTCTAACTTCTGTCTTGATGCACTCGTTGGTTCCCGACCCATTAAGGGGCATATCTGGCGTCCTGGCCCGTTTTGAAGTCTTCGTTCATCATGGCGTCTGACCCCCCTCGAGACATGTGCGACGTTACATCTAGCACGCCCGGGAGGTGAACCGTTCCCGCCTCAACGACAGGCGTCGTTTTGAGCAAGAGCGAGTCTCCCTCGAGGACGAGCGTTGCCCGTATAAGAGTGAACTCAGCCTCGGTTTTTGTGATTTGCAGTGCACTACCGTTCTCCGCCGGCTCGTTTCTCTTCGTTCTTCAAGAACTTCTTCTTGTTTCTTTGAAGCGCTTCATCCGTTCGCCTTCTTCTTCGCCTGATTTCTTGTTTTTCGTGCTTATGGAATTGCGACCGCTGGTTGATCGTTCATCTTTTTGCAGGTTTCTTCCTTCTTCTTCCTCATGGATTCTCCGCCCGAGCCCCTTTCTCCGCTGCCGCTTTCTCCTGAGTCGGAAGGTCCAGAGATTCCACCCTGGATCGCCAACTTGGTCTTCGATTCCGGCGATGACGAGCCTGCGGAACCCGAGGATGACCTCGCGGAACTCTGGGCCGACTATGATCTTGCTCTGGCGGAGGCTGCGGAGCAGGAGGGCGTCGCCCGGGACACCGCCACCATTGACGTCCTGATCGAGGTTGTCCCTAGGCTTGCTGAAGCTAGGGACGCCCTCGTTGAGGCCGTGGGGCGCGCTCGCCGGGGGTAAAATTTTTTTATGTCTGCAAAGAAAGTTTAGGTAGCACTTTTGTTTGTATATAACCTCGGTGCACAATGTTGAACTTTTTGTAATATTGTTTTAGTTGCCTTCTTTTTTCCTTGTTTGGATCTTTTCGACTTTCCCGAGTGGTTTTCCTCCCTCCTTATGTTTATGCACCCCGTCCGATTAGTCTAGCCCCCGAGCATCGCGAGTTGGCGCCTGGCCCTTTTCCCTCGGTCATGCTTTTCGTCAGGTAACTAGATTTTTTCGTTCGGGGTTTCACAATCGAAGGTTTAGAGCGCTCGGACTTAGTCGCGACCATAGAGGAAAAAAGGATAGGAACTGGTTTGCACGCGGGGTTGCACATGTGTAACACTATTAGGTGTAGCCCCCGACTTACTGTTTAATTGAGTAGCAATTGAGTAGCAAGTTAGAATAGAAATTCTGGCATATGGCATCCCTTGAAACGAGTAATCTTCCCAGCAGAGTTGCACATGTGCAACACTATTAGGTGTAACCCTTTACCTTAATTGAGTAGCAATTGAGTAGCAAGTCTAGGAAAAGATTCAACACTCATAAAACATTTTAAGAGTAAAACGCAGCGTAGTCGCTCTATGTTCCATGAGTTCTTGATGATGGCGCCTGCCTTCTCGCTTAAGCCCTGTAAGCTCCGGACGTGTCACTTAAATCGACGATGTAGGGCCTTCCCAATTCGGAGATAACTTGTGCTCGTGCTTCTGACTCTTTATTAGGACCAAATCACCCTTGGAGAATGCTCGGTTTCGGACGTTTCGATCATGGTAGCGGCGCAGAGCCTGGAGGTATCTGGCCGACCGATGTCGCGACCTCCTTGCCTCCTCAATCGATCGATGTCTTCCATTCTACTTTCCTCCGACTCGGCCTCCTTGAAATTTCGGACCCGAGGAGATCCGAAGGTCAACTCGGTGGGTAGGACCGCTTCTGAGCCGTATACCAGGAAAAAAGGTGATTGCCGGTGGCCTCGTGGGTGGTTCTCGGCCCAGTCTGAAAACAATTCTTTTACCCATCGGGTAGCGTCTGGTTTGAGGCGGTGAAAATTCGCGCCTTTAAGCCTGCTGACACCATACTTGTTTGCACTTTCTACTTGACCATTGCTCTTTGGATGAGCCACGAGGAAGCAAACTTTGATGCTTAAGCTCGTCGCACTGATCTTGAAATTCTTCTCCTCGAATTGGGTTCCATTGTCGTGATAATCTGTTTGTACGCTAAACCTTACCACGATCTCTTGAAAAAATTCTTTGGCCTTGGTCATTGTGATTGTAGCCACTGGCTTTGCTTCTATCCACTTGGTGAATTTGTCGACGGTGACAAAGAGATGAGTGAAGCCGCCTTGAGCCTTCTTCAATGGGCCGACCATGTCGAGCCCCGGGCCTAAGCGACCAAGTGATCGGAATTGTCTGCGGCTTACGGCGGCAGCACGTGTATTTGGCGAGCAAAAAACTAGCATCCTTCACAGGTTCGGACGATGTCCTCCGCCGATCCGCACGATCGGCGGAAAAAGCCTTGTCGATATGCCTTGCCCACCAAGATGTGCTTGACAGCGTGATGCCTGATTCCCGAATGGATTTCTCTGAGTAGGTTTTTTCCTTCTTGCTCTGATATGCATCGCCTTAGAACCCCGGAGGAGCTTTTTCGGAATAATTCTTCTCCTACTACCATGTAATTCTTGCTACGTCGCGAGATGCGTTCTGCCTCTATTCGGTCTTTTGGAAGTTCGTCCCTTAACAGGTAATTGAGAAAAGGAGCCATCCAATCTGCGTTGATGACTAAGACCTCTTCTTCAATGGATGTTTCTTCCGATTTGCTTTGTTCTTGCTTTTGGCTTATTGAAGGTTTATGGAGCTCTTCGACAAACATACCGGCCGGTACTGTTGCCCGAGTGGAACCCATCCTTGCCAATTCGTCTGCTGCTTCGTTGTCACGGCGGAGCACATGAATAAGCTCCAGCCCGTCGAACTTGCCCTCCAGTTTCCATACCTCCTGGCAGTATGCTGCCATGTTGTCTTCGATGCACGACCAATCCTTTTGTACTTGATTAATTACCAACATGGAGTCGCCCCGAATAGTTAGTCGTCGGACACCAAGGGATATCGCGATGCGAAGCCCGTGGATGAGTGCCTCGTACTCGGCGGCATTGTTTGACGTCGTGAAGTGGATCTGAAGGATGTATTTCAGGCGCTCACCTGTTGGAGAGATGAGGACCACGCCGGCTCTGCGCCGAGCATGAGGATCGTCGAAATACATTGTCGATATTCGGCTCTTCGATGGTTGTCGGAGTTTGCAATTCTATCCATTCGGCGGTGAAATCGGCAAGTATTTGAGACTTTATTGCCGTTCACGGCTGAAGGAGATTTGAAGGCCCCGAGCTCATTCGCCCATTTGCAATCCTCGGTGGCCTCCGATTGTGGAGTATGTCCCCAGCGGAAAAGTGGTGACCACCGAAATTGAATGCTCTTGGAAGTAGTGCTTGAGTTTGCGAGAGGCGAGTAACACGGCGTACAATAGTTTTTGTACTTGCGGGTAGCGCACCTTGGATTCTCCCAGCACCTCGCTGATGAAATAAACTGGCCGCTGGATTTTCTGGAGGTGCCCTTCTTCCTTCCGCTCTGCCACGATTGCCGCACTGACTACATGAGTCGTCGCGGCAATGTAGAGCAAAAGGGGTTCTTCGGGCAATGGTGGAACCAGCACAGGTGGAGATGACAAGAATGTCTTCAGTTCTTGGCTTTGATGTGCTTTTGGTCCATTGAAAGTTACCTGCTTCTTGAAGTTTGAAAAAGGGCATTCCTCGTGATCCTAGCCGAGAGATGAATCTGCCAAGTGCCACCATGCATCCGGTGAGCTTTTGGACGTCCTTCTGACTGGTTGGAGGTTTCATTTTTAGAACTGCATTGATCTTTTCTGGGTTCGCCTCGATGCCACGCTGCGACACGATAAATCCAAGTAATTTCCCTAATGGGACTCCAAAGACATATTTTTTCGATTGAGCTTCATTTTGTAAGCCCTTAGGCTTTCGAAGGTTTCAGCCAAGTCAGATATGAGGTCTTCCTTTGCACGAGTCTTGACAACAACGTCGTCGACGTATGCTTCCACGTTGTGCCCGACCTGGGAGTGAAAACATCGCTGTATCGCGCGTTGATAAGTTGCGCCAGCGTTTTTCAAACCAAACGGCATCGTGACGTAGCAGAATGCGCCAAACGGAGTGATGAACGAAGTCTTGATGCAATCTTCCTCCTTTAGCCTGATCTGGTGATATCCCGAGTAGGCATCCAGAAAACTGAGGAGTTCATAACCCGCCGTCGAATCTACCACTTGGTCTATACGAGGCAGCTCAAAAGGATCTTTCGGGCAAGCCTTGTTAAGATCGGTATAATCAACGCACATGCGCCAGCTTTTATTCTTTTTGCGAACAAGCACTGGGTTCGCCAGCCAATCGGGATGGTACACTTCTTTTATGAAACCTGCTGCTAAAAGCTTCGTGATTTCTTCCCTAATAGCTTCTTTCCTATCTTGAGCGAATCTTCGGAGCCGTTGCTTGATGGGCTTGGCCTTCTCGTCAACATTCAAAGAATGCTCGATCACCTCCCTGGGGACGCCGGGCATATCGGATGGTTTCCACGCAAAGATGTCCCGGTTGGCCCGAAGAAAAGTGACGAGCGCGTCTTCCTATTTAGGGGTGAGGCTGTCCCGTCGTGAGTGTCTGGCGGAGTTGGGCGGTCGAGGATTACCTTCTTGGTCTCCTCATCGAGTTTCGAGCTTGTCTTGACACCTTCTTAGCTAGTACTTCTCCTTCGTCTTCTTGGTGTCGGTACTGCGGATCTTCTTTCGTAAATCGGCCACGTCTTGAGCTTCGGCCATCTCGCAGCTTTCTCTGTCGCAGACGAACGACTGCTTGACATCGCCACGGATGGAAATGATGCCCTTCGGCCCTGGCATCTTCAGGACGAGATAAGTGTAATGAGGCACGGCCATGAATCTGGCCAAGCCGGGCCTTCCCAAGATGGCATGATATGCCGTCTGAAAGTCGGCTACTTCAAAGTTGAGGTACTCTGTCCGAAAATTCTCCTTGGTTCCAAACGTGACCGGCAAGGTGATTTGTCCGAGTGGGATCGAAGAAGTTCCGGGAATTACTCCATGGAATGGTGATGAACCCGCTTGACTTGGGCGGGAATCTTCATATCATCGAAAGTTTTGGAGAAGAGAACATTGAGTCCACTCCCTCCGTCGACCAGCACCCTCTTGAGTTTAACATTGCGCACCACCGGGTCCAACACCAGCGGAAATCTTCCGGGATAAGGGATGTGATCCGGATGATCCGAGCGGTCAAAAGTGATGGGGACCTCGGACCATCTGAGGTACTGGGGAGCCGCTGGCATGACGGCGTTGACATCCCTGGCCGTGAGTTTTTGCTTTCGCTTTGACTCGTAAGCCATTGAGCCTCCGTAAATGTAGTTGAGCTCACGTTCCATCTTTTGATATTCGCCTTCATCATCTTTAGGGGATCTTTGTTTTTCTTCTCTTCATCTTTAAACCGCCTCACGGTGGGTCGTTTTCTAGATTCTTTAGCGAACCTCCTCAAAGTGAAGCAATCCTTCGCAGCGTGTTTACCTTTTGGATGAAAAGGACAAATAGCTTCCATCACCGTATCATAGTCGTCGGTGCGTGGCGCGCGATGCCGACCTTGCTCGGCTGCTGCCACTATTTCTTTAGGCTTCCGCTTCCTGTCTCGTTGTCTTGATGACTCGGCGTAATCCTTCTTATCTTTATGTCGTAGGCGATCATCTTGCCGTTCGGCCAAAGCATCTGAGGCCGTCGCATAACGATCCGCCAGCTCGAACATCTCCCTTACGGTGGTCGGCGGCTTTCGAGACATCTTCTTGATCAGGTCGGGGTCGTTGACACCCTTCTGGAATGCCGCGATGATTTGCGCCACTTCGAGATATCACGATCGTATTCTTCTTTTGCATGAAGCGCCGGATGAATTCTCGGAGCGTCTCATTCCTTTTCTAGCGGAGCTGGTACAGGTCCCATTGCGTTCCAGGTCGCTCGTAAGTGCCTTGGAAGTTGGTGATGAATTGTTCACAAAGATCCTCCCAGGAATCTATGGAATTTGCCGGAAGTCCTGTGAACCATGCTTGAGCCGAAGAGGTGAGCATGACTGGGAGGTAATTAGCCATCACATTGTGATCGCCCCCGACAGCCATGATCGCAAGAGAGTAAACCTGGAACCAAACTTTTGGATCTCTTTCTCCATCAAATTTGGTGATGCTTTTTGGATTGAATCCTTCGGGCCAAACCACTCGGCGAAGGCGAGGGGTGAAAGCCCGGATGCCTTCAATAGGACCGTCGTTGCGCCTTCGTGGAGAACGTCGATAAGGTGATCTAGCTCGGCGGTCTTCGTTTTCCCCTCTATTATGGCGGAGGTGATTTGGCGATCGTCCGGCCGTCGTGGCCAATGCCAAACGTTCATAGTCATCTCGCGCCTCGGCGCTCTTCATCTTCGGTCCGCGCCGTCGGGCGTTTAAATCCTGTGAAGGTCGGTGATGCTATGCTTGAGCGTCTTCCCCGTCGAAGCTCTACTTTGTGGACGATCGCGAGCCGTATTCTTTGCTAGTAGCTTTTGAGTTGAGGCGATGCGAGATGACTCCTTTTCCTTGGCTCCTCCTGGTGCTTGAATCGCCGCCGCCGCCACCATAGCTTTGAACTTGGGCTACGATCGGGCGGCCGGGCTATCGAGACCAGCGGTGGTCCTAAAGTATCAAGCGTCTTGGAGGCAACGATATTCTGGCGAGGAGTATGGAAAACCGATTGGTTCCCCATCTTCGTCGCAAGATTTCTTCATTGACATTGCGGCCTCGCTGCGGAGGAGTCTCGCGCGGCCTTCTTGTCGTTGACGCTTTCCTCTGCGGCGTTATTGCGTCCTTATTCTCTTGAGATTCCGTTCGCGGCTCTTCGATTCTGGCCGCAGCTCGGAAATTTTCCGCCTCATCTTGAATCGGAGGAACAAGAAGATGAGTAGTACTGACCTTTGAATCCGAGTGGTTTTCTAACATATTTGACCACTTGGAGTTCGCCATTAGCCAGTTCCAGCTCAAGACGGGGTTCAGACCTCTGGCTTACCGTCCAGGGACAGATGGCCATGCATGTTCCCGATCCGAGTGGTTGTCCGGCTAAGGGAACCTCAGGATTGCCTCCAGATTGGAACTGATCCGAATCCGAAAGGGAAAGATGACCAAAATCGTCGGTGATGAAATCCAAACTTCCGGCAGCTTTCGGGCGGCGAAGGTGGTCATGTTTTTGCTGAAGATCGCCATCGAGCTTGCTGAGATCGATCCTAGCGCAACCCTACCGGGCGCGCTAACCGCCGAGGTTTATTACCAACAATAATTAAAAGGGGCTAAGCGCCGGATCGGGAACTCGATGGTAGCACAAGACACGGGAATTATACAGGTTTGAGCTCTCATGGTGGAGATAATACCCTAGTCCTGTGCTCTGAGATTATGATTGGCTAGCTTATTTGTTGATGATCTTGTGTTCTCTTCTTCCGTCCCCTCCTTTTATATAACAGGGCGGAGGCGGTTTACAAAAGAGAGTCCTACTCGGACTCGAGGTGGAGTTTTATATCTTTACATCTATTCCGACTTCATATTAGTTTGGATTACAACCATCCCCTGCCTAATACGACTCGGTTTCCTTAGCTAGGATTTATCATGATTCTTCACGCCTTGCTCAACTCAGGCTGCCTCCGGCCTCCTGTAGTCGGCCTGGCTCAATTTCACTTGGTTGGACCTCGCAGATCCGCCTTATGAGCCCCCGGGGTATACATATCCCACACTAGCCTTCCCTGTTTTTTTGCATGCAATGCTGTGTATGCCGTGCAAATTATGCCGGAACTGCTAAGTTGTATGTACACAAAAGACAAAATTGCTTCATACTTCCAAAAGTTGACTTGCTGGGAGGAATTGGTAGTAAAACTTCTATGTTGGTGTTGCCCCAACTGTAGTCCACTATTTATCATCATGCTGTTCGTATTGCCGAGTGTTTAGAATACATTTTGAGAGATGTTTCTATGTTATTTTAAGTTGCATAAATATTGAAGCATAAACGAAGACTGGCTCCTGTCCCGGCCGACGGCAAGTCTTATGGGAGATCGTCATGAGGGGCAACGCAGTCATCAAGGGCTACCTGAAGAGCCCCAAGACCAACGCGGAGGCGTTTGCGCGCTGCTGGTACCACTCCGGCCACCTCGGCGTGAAGCAGCACGACGGGTACATCGAGGTCAAGGACCGGATGAAGGACATCATCGTCTCCGGCGGGGTGAAGATCAGCAGCCTCGAGGCCTCGGTCGTCGCCAGGGCCGACGAGAAGTGGGGGGAGTCGCCGTGCCCGTGCGCGTTCATCATGCTCAAGGAAGGCGCTGACAGCTCCGACGAGGCTGTGCTGGCGAACGACATCACGAGGTTCTGCCTGTTGGAACACAAAACGAAGAAAACCAAAAATTCAACTCAAAAACCTCGGCGTGAAGCAGCACGACGGGTACATCGAGGTCAAGGACCGGATGAAGGACATCATCGTCTCCGGCGGGGTGAAGATCAGCAGCCTCGAGGCCTCGGTCGTCGCCAGGGCCGACGAGAAGTGGGGGGAGTCGCCGTGCCCGTGCGCGTTCATCATGCTCAAGGAAGGCGCTGACAGCTCCGACGAGGCTGTGCTGGCGAACGACATCACGAGGTTCTGCCTGTTGGAACACAAAACGAAGAAAACCAAAAATTCAACTCAAAAACCATGCAGCCAGGAGGACTCGAACCGTGGCCTTCAATTTACACGCCAGCACAAGAAACCAACTGAGCTAACAAGCTCTTCTTATTGCTTCTTGTTCTCTCATTGCTCCTTCGTACAGGGTTTACTGCTCCTTTTAAAGTCTATTTAGACACACACAAACCGGACTCCGTGGCCGAGTCGGCTTAAGGGGTGTTTGGGACAGCTCCAGCTCCACCAAAATCTATGGAGTTGGTGGAGCAGGGTATTTCTAGCTCCAAAAATTTATGAAGCTGAAGCTGTAGGTACATTAAGAGTGTTTAAGTAGATCATCTTGTTTACATTTTAAACTAAAAATACAAACTTAATTCACTTTGTTTTAGCCTATAAGTTTCAGCTCTGAGCTGAAGCTGGGATCTGAAACTCTCCCAAACAGGACCTTAATACCGTAAGAGGCAGACTCAGGAGTCCATAATAACACTAAAACAAACTTTCCTAATTTCACTTTCCTATTACAAGATTAATTCCATCAATCACCCCTTAATCTTGTAACCCAAATCTAACTCATTAAGACAATCGGACGCAACTACGATTTGCCCAACTCATATTCTCGACATAGGATGGAGAACACATCTAAATCAACATCCCGCACTCATCTACGACAAACTTGACTTTGGGACGGCACACACCTCTTCAACGCCCCGAGTCAACTTTGACGGACTTGACACACCACACAGATGGCGACACACCTACTCAACATCCCATGCTTCACACCTTGATCTCGACTTCAGGACGGCAACACAACTACTCCACGTCCAGGGCATAACTCATCGAAACCAACTTCTTCGAACTCGACTTCAAGATGGCGTCTCATCTTCTCAACATCCCGAATTCAGCTCGTCGAATACATCTTCACATAATTGAGTCGATCGAGGGGCATTTAACACGCCCAGACACACCTCGTCGATCTCCTCGCCATTGTTTCAACATGACAGACAAACGACCACTTGCCATCTTGTCATGCCGATTTGTTGACAACCTTTCACACCTTTCACATGGTCACCTCGCCTTGACCGCGCTGCCTTCTCCGACGGCTGCACACCGCCAACGCTTCCTCAGGTGCCGCCCCCCGGGAGTCTCCTCCTCCCGGGGGCAGCGGGTTGAACCAAAATCTTAGGCTCTGATACCAATTGTTGGAACACAAAACGAAGAAAACCAAAAATTCAACTCAAAAACGCAGCCAGGAGGACTCGAACCGTGGCCTTCAATTTACACGCCAGCACAAGAAACCAACTGAGCTAACAAGCTCTTCTTATTGCTTCTTGTTCTCTCATTGCTCCTTCGTACAGGGTTTACTGCTCCTTTTAAAGTCTATTTAGACGCACACAAACCGGACTCCGTGGCCGAGTCGGCTTAATACCAGAAGACAGACTCCGAGTCCATAATAACACTAAAACAAACTTTCCTATTACAAGATTAATTCCATCACTGCCGGGAGAGGTTGCGGGCTACTGGGTGCCCAAGTCGGTGATCTTCGGGCCGCTGCCAAAGACGGCGACGGGGAAGATCAAGAAGCATGATCCGAGGGCCAATGCCAAGGAGCTTGGCCCTGTCAAGAAGAGCAGAATGTGAGTTCTTGTGCTGAGAGCCTGAGATACATTTGTCCAGTGGTTTCCTGGCGCCACGCCACCATGGATAAGGGCTGAGCTTCGATGTTTCTTTAAGGCATAAATGCCTGTTTCCCCATCATGTGAGGGTTAGGAAGACACAAACGGGACAAAGATTTAACGTGAAAAATCTCAAAGAGAAGGAAAAAACTATGAGACATATTCACTCATTTTTGTTCAATATTACATATACATGAGGTGGTTTATATAACTAAAAGAGTCCAAATTTATTGAGCTTGGATTTCTACAAGCTTTGGATAAAACTAGCAATCCGTTTGGATATTTGAGTTATCTCTAACAAATCTTCCCTAGCTAAAAAATCCATAATGAAATTATCTCATGAAAAACCCCGAAGAATAAGAAAAACTGGAATAATCTTATACAAATGATATTGAGCAAACCATTAGTAGGTCCAAATACACAGCTATCAACAAGGTAGATGAAGAAATATGAGTCTTTAATAATTTATAACCCTAATAAAATCTAAATCTGTATAACTGACCTTTTGAAATAAATGTTCAAATATCAAACACAAAAAACAAAAGAAGTTCCGGCAGAAGCTGATGGTCTGCAAGGACGAGGATGAAGTGACATCCGAGATCCTGCGCAACATTAGGATTCTTAAACTGCAGGTGTATTTTGGAATTAATTGGGTTTCATGTTAACTAGTCAGTAACGTGCTACGCTGTGTTGCGTACGACGATGCAACATGTAAAATTTAGAAAATTTGGTTGCATTTTCGGTTTTCGTATTTTTTTTAAAAAAATGGGCCGTTAGAACCCGTCGGCGAATCTATGACTGCTATAAAACTCCGACGAATATGTGTGTTTTTTTAGAAACCACGGTTATGACCCGTCGGCGAATCTATGGAAAACTTTCGACAAATCTGTGTTTTTTTTAGAAAATCACGGTTGCTTTTTTTTACATAATTTGGGAAATTTGGTCATATTCTCGGTTTTCATATTTTTTTATAAAAAAATAGGTCGTTAGGACTTGTCAGCGAATCTACGGGCTGCTATAAACCTTCGAAAAATCTGTGTTTTTTTAGAAAATCACAGTTAGAACCCGTCGGCGAATCTATGGGCTACTATAAACCTTCAACGAATCTGTGTTTTTTTTTAGAAAACCGCGGCCGCCTTTCTTTTATGTATTTTCGGTCTTCGCACTTTTTTTTAAAAGGCCGGTAGGCCCCGTCAGTGAATCTATGGGTTATTATAAGGCGTATTTTTTTTTTTTCGAGCGATTTTTTTTTTTGAGCTTTCTTTTCTTTTATGTATTTTCGGTTTTCGCGTTTTTTTTAAAAAAAGGTCGGTAGGCTCAATCGGCGAATCTATGGGCTGCTATAAACTTTCGACAAATCTGTGTTTTTTTTTGTCGAGACGTATTTTTGTTTTTGAGCCCACTTCTCTAAAAACCGCTGATAGGAGCCAAACGTAAATTGTAGAGGAATCTAAAGTAATCTATTTTTTAGTCCGTTCTGCTAAAAACCGCCAAGAGGACCCAAATGTAAACCGCAGATAGACCTAAACGTAATTTTTATATTTTTTGAGTCTATTTTATTAAAAAACCGCTAAAAGGATCTAAACACAATTTTTAATTTTTCGAAAGGCCTCTCCGCAAGGCTGGTGATGTGGCACCGGCCAGCACTCGCCAATCCTCAGCGCTATAATAGATAGTATACATTGGTGCCCTTTTAGAGTTAATTTTAAGCCATTGCTATTTCTACTGGTTGTAAAAAAATTAATGTGATCAGCTGAGGAAATAACTGAATTTTGTGTTTTATTTACCATTTGAATACGTCGCAATTTTGGATCACTTGCGCGATCATTATGAAGGATTTTTTTACAATATTAATTGTCAATAATTTGACGGCACTATAATGGTAGCTAGCATCACACTCTTCATAGTTTTGCTGTTTAAAAGGGAATATTTTGCTCCAATATCAATTTGAGATGTAGGATTAATGTGCAAAAAAAGAGTTTGATTCTACATGGATACTACAACGTTGTCTAGTTGTCATAGATTGATATAAGGGGTTTACTGTAATTTATACTCCATTGATGGTACAGAAGTTCCATATTATGGAATTTAATTACCTTTGAAGTTGACAGTTTGATGTACGTAATGGCTATAAGTGTAAGTTATTCTTTCAATGAGTATTGTTTGTCAAATTTTGTGTTCCAAATAGATCATGTCAAAATATCTATGATATGGGTTCTTTGCTATCTATCAAGCATTACATGTGATATCTTAGTTTATACTGTTTGATGATTGAGCATGTGTTTCAGAAGATTAGTTGCACAAACTCGGACTTTATTGGGGTTATAAATTATTGAAGACTCAGATTTCTTTATATGTTTTGTTGATAGCTGTGTATTTGGACTTACATATGGTTTGCACAATTTTACTTTATGAGAAGTGTTTGTACCCACTATAAGTAGTATTTCTCACTCAATAAGTATTTTGTACTTTCAGTGCTTAATTACCCTTCGGGGTTTTACGGATACAATATAGATTTTGAGTTAAAGGGAGGTTTTTTTAGAGATAATTCAAATATCCAAATGGATTGCTGGTTTTATTCAAAGTTTTTCAGAGTTGAATCACAACAAACTTGAACTCTTTTGGCTATATAAACCGTTCCCATATACATATAATTTTAAACAGAAATAGTAGATTGTCTCTCCTGGTTTATTTATCCTTCGCAGGGTTTTTCAGGTAATCTTTGTCCCGTTTTTACATCTCTAAACCCTAACACATCAGAAACAGGCACCCTCTCTGCTTCGATGCTTTGTGAGTCGTGTTCGTCGGATACGATCGCATGCGATATATGTGTAATCTCTTATGTGAGAACTGTCCTGTTTCTGCGTTTGCGGTAACTTGGAGCGAAGAATAGTGTGCCGAATGGAGTTTGGAGTTTCTTGGAAGAAGTGACGGAGAAGAAGGGACCGATCAAACAAAGGATTTCTTTGGTGATGCAAACTACTGCTTAGGGTTATGCGCTACGCTGTGTCATACGAAATTTGGTCGTGTGATACTGTGTCGTGCAAAATTTAGTCCAACGATTATTTCTAAAAAAAGGTAGTCAGGGTCGCGCGCTATGCTACGCTGTGCAAAACTTGGTTGCGCGACGCTGCGCCATCCAAAATTTGGTCCGATGGATATTTCGAAAAAAGGGTATGAAGACGTAAATGGGGATTAGTTTTTTCTCAAGAGTTTTTCCAAAAACATGCTAGCCAGGAGTCATCAGCAAATTTGTGGCACCACGGGTCCTCTATGTGCGGTGCGAAACTTGGTCCGATGGTTACCTACAAAAAAAAAGGATGAGGACATGAACTTATTTTCGTTTTTTGAGGAATATTTGAAATATGTGTTTGCATAATTCCGGTTTTTCTATTTTTTTAAAAAGGGTTGCTAGGAACCGTTGGCGAATCAGTATATTTTTGAAAAAAATGGGTTGCTAGGAGCCATCGATGAATCTATGGATTATTAGGAGCCGTCGGCGAATCTGTAGAATTTGTTTCGGGAGAAAACCATAAAGGGGCCTAGACATAATTTGGTTTTTTGCGCAATTTCTGTTTTCTTTTCTTTAAAAAAATAGGTTGCTAGGAGCGCTCGGCGAATATGTGGATTGCTATAAGCCATCGGTGAATCTATTGTTTTTTTAGAAAACCACGAAGAGATCTAGACGTAATTTTTTTTGGGTTCAGTTTGCTAAAAGGATTGCTAGGAGCCATCGGCGAATCTGTAGAATTTGTTTTAGAAGAAAACCGCGAAGGGACCTAAATGTAATTTTTTTTGTGTAATTTAGATTTTCTTTTTAAAAAAACCGGTTGCTAGGAGTCCTCGGTGAATCTATGGATTGCTATACACCATCGGCGAATCTGTGGGTTTTTTTAGAAAATCGCAGAGGGACCTAAACGTAATTTTTTTGGCTCTAGTCTGCTAATAGCAAATTTCTTGGGACCTAAACATAGTTTCAGTTTTTTAGGTCTATTTTGTTAAAAACCATCGGGAGGACTTGAACGTAAACCGCAGAGGGATCTAAACATAATTTTAGATTTTGTGGGTCTATTTTGTTAAAAACCAACGAAAGGACCTAAATGTAATTTTGAATTTTCTAGAGGACCTCATCGTGAGGGAAGCTGACATGGCAGGCGTGATTGAGCTCCATTCCTCTCTGGTATAATATAACCGTCGGGAGGACTTGAACGTAAACCACGGAGAGACCTAAACGTAATTTTATATTTTTTGGGTCTATTTTGTTAAAAACAGACGAAAGGATCTAAATGTAATTTTGAATTTTCCAGAGAACCTTGTTGTGAGGGAAGCTGACATGGCGGGCGTGATTGAGCTCCATTCCTCTCTAGTATAATATAAGGTATACATTCAAGGAGGGCATGTGAGCATAAATATAAATGATAAAATTGGCTCATGCTTTTGACTTATAGGGGGGTGAGACCAGGTGATCCACTATCTCCAATCATTTTTAACTTGGCTGCTGATGCATTGGCTGCTATTCTTGACTCAGCAAAAGAGAAGAACATTTTAAAAGGTGTGATAGCCCATCTGATCCCTGGGGTGTCTCTCATCTGCATACTCATCACAGTGGTCATGGTGGAGCCAAAGAAGAATCTCTCTTAAACTTGAAGTTTATTCTATATTGCTTTGAGTGGATGTCGGGTTAAAGAATTAACTATCACAAAAGTAAGGTTTTTGTGACGGGGGTGGAACAAGAGGAAGCTAGGAAGGTTGCCAACATGCTGGATTGTCAGCTGGGGACCTTTCCTATGAAATACCTAGGACTTCCTATCAGCGACCACAGTTTAGGGGTGTCATTGTTTGAAGGGGTGGTTAGTAAGCTAACAAAAAAGGTTAGATCCCTGGAATGGAAGGTGAATGTCTTGTGGAGGAAGGCTCATTATGTCTAACTCTTGCTTAAGTAACCTACCAACGTACTCAATGAGATTCTATTACCTACCTGAACTGTTCATAATAAGATGGACACCGTAAGATCAAGATTTTTTTGGAGAGGGGCTACAAGTAAATTCAAATACCATATGGTGAATTGGGATGCAGTGTGTAGACCTAAGGATTATGAGGGACTGGGGATCATTAACACAAGATGGATGGGCATACGCCTGCTCAACAAATGGGTATGGAAGTTGGTGAATCACAATGAAGACTCAGATCATCAGAGCTAAATATCTTAGGGGTGATACTTTTTTTCTGTATTAGACCTTGTCACAGGTTCAGGTTAAACCTAGTGATTCTTATTTTTGAAAAGGTCTCTTAGGGCAGTCCCAACCCTCCATCTTAGCTGGTGTCCATAGAATTAATTACGCTGCCAACTAAGCAAAAATCTGATGTGGCATAGGAATTAAGGAAGGGAGAGAAGGAAAAACGAAGAAACCGTGTCTCATGCAAGAAACTGGGTCGGCGCGGGTACCAAGACATAAGAAATGAGCAAAATCGGGGTTGGACGTTTCTGCGCGCTTACCAAGCTGTGTTTGTAGTGCATGCATTGGTTTATTGCTCTCTCTCTTCTCTAGACACTGCTCATGGAAACCATGGGTTGGGAAACTATGCATTGGTTTAGTGTTTTCTCTCTCCTTTAGACACTGCTCACAGAAACTATGGGTTGGGACTGCCCTTAAAGGTCAAAGACCATTTCTAAGTTGTGGGACTTTCAAAATTAAAGATGGCTCCAAAACTAGATTCTAGGAAGATGTTTGGGTAGGCATTCGTCCGCTTAAGGAGCAATTTCCTAACCTCTATAATATAGCTATTAATCTTCACATAACAGTGGCAAAGGTTTTGAGTAATGTACTACTAAATATTTCTTTTCGTAGAGCGCTAGTAGGTGATAAATTAAATAATTGGCTCAGCCTAGTAGCTAAAATAGCTCATATTTAGTTATTAGATGAGAAGGATATTTTTATCTGGGATTTACATAAAAATGGACAATTCTCAGTACGTTCCATGTATCAATATAAGATGAATCAGGGAACTCCTTTTTTCCATAATTTCATTTGAAAGCTGAAGATTCCTCTAAAAATTAATAATTTTCTTTTGTACCTTCAGCGTGGAGTTATTTTGACAAAGGATAACTTGGCTAAGCGAAATTGGGTGGGCAATCAAAAGTGTTGTTTCTGCGATTGCAATGAAACGATAAAACATCTTTTCTTTGATTGTCAACATGCTAGGTCTATTTAGAGAATAATTCTGTTAGCTACTGGGTTAAGACCACCTATATCTATGACTCATATGCTAGGGGAATGGCTTACTGACATAGGAATAACAAAAAAACAGATCTTTATAGGTGTCGCTGCTATTTGTTGGGCAATTTGATGTTGTCGCAATGATACTGTGTTTCAGAAGAAATGATATGTTTCTTTTATGCAGGCTACCTTCAGGGGAACATATTGGCTACGGTTCTGAGCGCTGCTACAGCGTGAGGATGCAAGGGAGACTATTCGTTCCGTGTGCTTATGATTGGAAGTTGTTGCAATGGAGCTTTTTGCCAATAACGGATAGAAGAATAACAGTAGACTTTGCTATCCTTAAATTTTTCATTATTTATGTAATGTTTCTTCCCATTAGATCAGCTGGATAGCTGAAAAACTCTGTAATAAAACCGGGTTGTGTGCTTTTGCAAAGGCCGGAGACAAATCCATTTTCTAAAATAAAGATAAGAAATGCTCGCAGTTCTGGCAGGGTGTTTGCAAAGCATGTAAATGGTTTAGGGTCACACAACGTGGTCAAGGATGGAAAGGATACTTTTTTTCTAGGAATATGTCTGGATAGATAGTGTCCCACTTAAGATTCAGTATGGGAAATAATATGCTGAGCAATATTTCTATGCTTTTTCTCTAAATACATGTTGCATAAATTTTAAAGCAAGTAAAAGGGTAAGTAATCATCATCTATCCTTCATTCATATTACAAGTGAAGATCAGAATGTTTTTGTAAAGGACTGTCATAAGGAGGAGAGAATGGTGAGCAGTACTTCAATACTTTTCTCTCAATATAAGTTGCACAAATTTTAAGTAAGTGAATAGGCAAATAATCATCATCTACTCTTTATTCGTACTTTAATATTTATGTAACCGTAAAAAAGAAAACATAGAAGCACATCTCGAGAATGGTCGATACAATCCAGAAGAACTTTGGGACAGGCAGAATACCATGATTGACAGCAGTGGAGCTAAGTGAAAGTGAAAAATCCTTGGTTTGGTGAAAGTGAAAAATCCATAGTTTCAGAATTTCCATATGCATCGTGGCGCGACAAATTGACAGCCGTGCCAGTTGCAACGTCATCGTACCTGAAATTGCGATCTGTTCAACGCGAGCCGTTCTCCCGGGATATTCTTCAGGCGTTGCTACTGGCTGCCTCCTACGATTATCTCCTCGGTGAATCAATCGTGACGCCCAAAAGTTCTCCATCCATCGCAAAATATCAGGCAAAAAGCGACGGGTGAGCCAATGCTAACCTGGCAAGGACAACACGGGTGTTTCGTCCGTATCAAGAGCTGGACAATTTGAGGTTTGAGGGAAAGAAATGGCGGTCACGTATAAAGTGTGCCTCGCAAAAGGTACAAGCCGCAGGATATATGCGGCGTCAATCGACCAAACGAAACACTACTGCTGTAGCATTGGCCGGAAGGAAATTAAGCAGAACTGAACGCTCGAGTACTAGCTAGCAATTTAGCGTCTAAGCAGCAGCATTGAGCACTCGAATTGCGAGGCTCGGCGGCTTGCCCACTGCCGCTAGACCTCCCTGCTAGTCTGCTACCGCCCCGTTCTTCCCACACAACATCATCTACGTTTTCTCCAACGTTGAGCTCCTTCACCTCCCACCACTACCCCGATTGGTCGACGATGTCGCTTGAGCCGTTGTCGTCAACCGTCACCTCCCAACCATTCCCTCCAAGTTGTTCCTGTGGCATTCACCACTGGCCGATCTCTCTTGACCCGTGGCCAAGGCGACACCACCCACCGCCAGTCTGCCACAGCCCTTAGCCCCCCTTATAAACCTGGAGGCTCTGGTATACCCAATTGAAACCCTAACTAGACCGGAAAATTGGGCCAGGCTCAAACGGGCTAACCCGAACACGGCACGAAATTGACAGCCCAAAGCACGACACGGCCCAAAGTATTATAGGCCGGGCCAGCACGACCCAAATGCCGTGCTGGGCTAGGCCTTGAATCGTAGCACGGTGGGCCACTCGGCACGGCCCGACAACGGCCCAACTAATTGGATATCCCTAATCATACACTCCCGGTACTAATTACTGACCACAGCTGACGCCATACTAGATAGTGATTAATTACTGGCTAAAAGTAGTTGGCTAATTAGCTTATGACCAGATAGTGATGGGACACAGAGAGAGAGAGGCAAGTGCGTCTACTTCAATCGATCTGGAGTAGACCTGGGCCGTGCTTGGCCCGGCACGGCTCGATAATGGCCCGACGGACTTTAGTGCCGGGCCGGGCTAGGAAAAAACCATTTCGAGCCAGCTCGACCCGACCCGATAATGCGTCCGTGCCGTGCTGGGCCGTCCTGAAGCGGCCCAAAGTACGATGGACTTAGGCCGTGCCGGTCTAGCTCTCGCCAAAGCCGGAGGAGTTGGAGCGCGAACCTCAATGCTAAATCCTACGATGAGAAAATCGAGTGGTCAATCGAAAAACACTAGAACACTAGTTAGCAATTTCCCAAAATGTTTTGTGCGTCCCTTAATAAGTACGTATACTGGACTAATATATCGCATACTGCATAGAGTTCATTTCATTCTTTTTTTGGGGCATTTCGGGTTTTATTTAAGAGAGCTTTTGTGTTCGGTCATCCTCCTCGACTATGCAGTAATACCACTCGGTTGATGATCCACTATTTCGTCACAATTGTACATAGACTGATGGACATATAGCACACTACTAAAACCGTTTCAAAACAGGTGTTGAGCTCAGTTAGGATAACCATAGTAGTACTATCACGTCCTTGATCGCATCGCACCAATGGCGGGCCGCCGTCACACGAGTACATACATGATCTGGCGCCCAAAATGGGCTGCCACCTGCCAGTACGATATAAATAAGGGAAGCATCCGGACGTTCGATTTCAGTATGTTACATCGAACGCTCGGTGCAACATTTTTTTCTAACGTCTGCGATATTTTTTTCACGCACACATTTCAACTGTTATCGAAGGAAAATATTTCACACATAGGAAAAAAATATTGCAGCGATCCGGATCAGCATTTCTACTGTTATCGAAGAAAAATATTTCACATATAAAATGAAAATATTTCATAAGTAAAAAAAATATTACAACATTTAAAAAAAGGAAAAAGTGCCGAATTGGTCCTCCAACTATACCCGCTGGACCACTTTGGTCCCTAAACAACAATGGGACTTGCGGCGTCCTTCAACTCCCAAAACCGTGCACAGTTCGTCCTTTGACCAGTCAAATGGCGGTTTTAGCCCACAAGCAACACTGTCAGATTTTTAAACAATTTTACAAACTTGATAATGATCTGAAAAATTTATGGTACTATTATTAGTAGTTTAGGATCATACATAAAATTTTAAAAATAATTTAACATCATTTGTTATCTTTAAAAATCAAAAACAGAATAGACATAATTAGGACAGTAAACTTGCTAGATTTTTATAAATTTTCTCGAGTGTGATCATTATCTAAAATTTTTATGACTGATTAATAATTTCCTCAGTACTATCCTATAAAAGTTTCAAAAATTTCAACTTTATTTGTTTTCTCAATAAAATCTTTCAATGCAGTAAGCACTAAACTTAATTTGTTGTATTATATTTCAAAAATCAAACAGAGAAAGAACATAAAGTTGAAATTTTTGAAACTTTTATAGAATGGTACTGAGGAAATTATTAATCTGTCATAAAAAGTTTAGATAATAATCACACTCGAGAAAATTTAGAAAATCTAACAATTTACTGTCCCAATTATGTCCATTCTATTTTGATTTTTAAAGATAACAAATGATGTTAAATTATTTTCAAATTTTTTCTATGATCCTAAACTACTAATAATGGTACCATAAATTTTTCAGATAATTATCAAGCTTGTAAAATTTTTAAAAAATCGACAAATGTTGTTGTATGGGCTAAAACCGCCATTTGACCGTCAAAGCGACGAACCGCAGACGGTTTTGGAGTTGAAGACGCCGCAAAGTCCGATATTATCTGTTTACCAAAGTGGCCCATGCAGATAGCTAGAAACCAATTCGACACTTTTTCCTTACAAAAAATGGGACGTCCAGTTACCAGCGATTCCTTATAAACAAACAGCAGAATTCACGACCGCACGATCCCAGCGGCTTCCACTGACCCACCCACCTATCGCCTGCCGGATGCGGCTGCGCGCTGGCCGTGGACGCCGCGCCACTTAAAAACTCGGCAAAACCCGCGCCACGAGACGGCGCCGGCGGATCCCCACCGCCCGCTCCTCATCACCACTTCCGCACGATCAGCCCACCGTGCGCCACGCCGGCCCTACCCATCAGGCCACCCATATATAAAACACAATCCAACCGAAGCGCCCCCATTTGTTTGGACTCTCTCGCTCCCTCCACCTCACGGCTCCGTGCCAGGTCAAAGTCGCACAACTCGTTCAGGAATCAGGAGAGGGAGGGGCGGCGTTGGTGGCGGTAGTGGCCAGCGGGGGGAAATGGCGGCGGAGAGGGACATCGACGACCTGCCGCGGAGTGCCGCCAACTACACGGCGCTCACGCCGCTCTGGTTCCTCGAGCGCGCCGCGCTGGCGCACCCGGGCCGGCCGGCCGTCGTGCACGGCTCCGTGCGCTACACCTGGGCCGACACCTACCGCCGGTGCCGCCGCCTCGCCTCCGCCCTCTCGCGCCGATCCGTTGGCCACGGAAGCACGGTACGGCGCCATCTGTAACCCCCTTCATTAGTCTAGTCCTCCCTCCCGCTAGCTACTTGTGCCCCTAGTGTTCCATCGGTGTCCTGAGATGGTGAATTGGTGATGTTAAAACACCAAAACATTGAATTTTTACGAGAGTCAATAATTGAATGGTATGCTGATAGATGGTCGTGCTACTCTAAAAAAAGTACTTAACTAGTTAAATATTTTAGTAAACTCGGCTTTCAATTCTGGATTGCTGGTAACAGATAGCAGGTCTTATCATGTTGGTAGACTGGTAGTAGCTGGGTGGATGAAGAATACACTTCTTCAATCTTCGCAGGAGTACATCCTAAAAGCTTGTCCTTTTAACTCATGTGTCTTGTCCATCTCAATTGCACAAACGCATGTCCAGATCTAATGGATCACATGCTCTCATAAATGGAGTGCCATACTTCTTCAGTTCTTCTCGATGCAAACTAAATGATGCCATATCTTGATGCTGGTAGGGGTGGATCGAGAAAAATAAGTTACTGGGGTCATTGGGGTTATCACGCACCAATGTTACTTGAGTTTATAAAATAACCTCTTCTATATATAGTGTGCTATCATGGATTGTACATAAGGTCGTCTGGGTCACATGACCCATGCCAATACACTTGGATCCGCCCATGGATGATGGTGGGAACAATCCAAGTGCAGTAAGACATCCAAATTGATGGGCGCACAAGTGCCCGATCTTACGGTGAGAGGATAACTTCGATTAGGTGGAGAATGACTTTAACGATCCTGTTACGAACCTCACAAGGATAAGCGCCCGCAATCGCTAAACCACACTCCTAATTGTTATCAACCGTGCCGAAAGCCCGGATGACCTGACCACGAAGGTCTATTCTTGCAAACAATCGAATAACCAGCAAGAACAAGGATAAAGCTCACACTAGTATGATTGAGGTTCTGTTGCTCGATCCGATTGGCAAACCAGCACAAGGGGAACCGAGGGTGTTTCTCCAAGGGAAAACAACAAATGAACAAAACCTAAGAAGATAGAGAGAGAGCTTGTCTAGAATATAGCCAAGGAGATGGCTGCTAGGAGGTGGACCCACATCACTTTGATTATATGGGAACTCAGCCCAAAATAATGGTGGCGCAGCACCCCAAAATACTGAGACCGTCGCACGTTTTTGACTGCTGTGGTCAGCTCGAGTGGAATTTGATGATGAGGTCGGATCCGTTGGAAAGAGCACGAAATTAGCTTTCAATCAAGTATTCACTCATCCCGAACGGACTTCGAATGCAAAAGTTATAGCCAGTTGAATGTGGACTGCTCCTGGGTGGACGATTTAGCTTCCATCTCGGGAATAGCTTGTACTCTAGCTTGTTTTGATGAGGGATGGCGTCCTTGCTGCTCTAATCCATGATTTCTAAGTACAAGCACATTATTATGTAGTGGTCTATCCTTTAAAATACAATTATACAACCCAAGAAACGAGTTCACCTGTTGATTTAGCTGCCGTGCACGTGCCCTTGTGATAGGACCTTGCATAGGGGGTGGTAGAGTTGAGGTCATGGATGCATCCAGTATAGTGATGTCCTCATCACAAATAGTGCCCACTACTAATGTTTGGGCAGTAACAACATACTCTGTTAGTTTCTGAAACTGTTAGATACTGTATAGCTGATTTACCATAACTTCAGCATTGTGCTCTAGGAGCAGATCTGGACCATATAACTTTTCTCACCTGCGTACATTTAGAGATTAGAAGCAGTACTAGCATATATGGTCATAGTTTCTAAATTATGATAGGAAATTATTATTTCAACAAAGCTTACATGTATGACATTGCTGTTTTTTGGAGTATTTTTAGGAGTTTCTTTGGTTTTGATCTTTGCGATGTAGTATTGTATAAAAATGCGTCAAAGAGCTGGTGTCCATAAATAGATCATCATCTAGCAATGTAGAACGAAACTTTGTGCAAGTTGCATTTAGTATTGTTCTAATGAATGATTAATCGATTCACCTTGTCTGCACTGAAACTTTTGTTCACTAATACTAAATTTTAATACACTTGTGTTATACAGCAGTTTGATTGCACAAATAATTTTGCAGACAGTAATGTTTGTTCATGTGCAATATTGTATTTGATCAACTACTTTTTGCCAGGTAGAACTTCTGCTAGTTGCATGCACACAGTATATTTAACATTTTTGTATTGATTCTTAGTTTCTCCTATTAGGTTGCTGTAATAGCTCCAAATATCCCAGCAATATATGAAGCTCATTTTGGAGTTCCCATGGCTGGAGCAGTGGTCAACTGTGTCAACATTCGATTAAATGCTCCCACCGTTGCATTTCTCTTGGAGCACTCGTCAGCTGAAGTTGTGATGGTTGACCAGGAATTTTTTTCCCTGGCAGAGGATTCTTTGAGGATTATTGCAGATAAGAAGAAAGGTGCTTTCAAAGAGCCACTTCTAATAGTGATTGGTGATCAAACCTGCGATCCTGCAGCCCTCCAAAATGCTCTGAGAAAAGGAGCCATTGAGTATGAAATGTTCTTGAAAACTGGCGATCCTGAATTTGCCTGGAAACCACCACAGGATGAATGGAAGAGTATTGCCTTAGGTTATACTTCTGGGACAACTTCTAACCCTAAAGGTGTGGTATTACATCACAGGGGAGCTTACCTAATGTCACTCAGTGGTGCTCTGGTATGGGGAATGAATGAAGGCGCTGTTTACTTGTGGACTTTGCCGATGTTCCACTGTAACGGCTGGTGCTATACATGGACGCTTGCTGCTCTCTGTGGAACAAGCATATGTCTTCGTCAGGTATGCCTTTATATTTCAAAACTAAGCTTCAGTAGGGACCTTCTTACTGCCACATGCCTGTGGAGCATTAACCCTGTACAAAACTGAAGTAGTACACATGCCTGTGGAGCATTAACCCTGTACAAAACTGAAGTAGTAAACCTCCTTTTAAAATGTACACTTGAAACCTATTCATGAAATCTCATGTTTCATGGAATATTGTTTCCATATGAATAGAAGGTATATGTTTCCATATGAATAGAAGGTATATGTACAGAACAGTAAGTATGAGAATACAATCATGTCATTAGGAAATATATACATAGGTTGATTCAACAACCTCCACAAAATTTTCATATATATTTTAAAAAATGATGAATAGGAACAGTGAATGATAGTTATTGAAAGAATCATTAAGTATGAAGAGTTGAATACTCGCAAACAAATTATAACTGGCTTTATGCTACTATATCAACGTTGCTTTGCACTTTCAAGAGCAATGCAGTTGAAAGGTAAAAGATGTTACATGAAAGATATATATAAGGAGATAAAAAAGAGTATCATTTATTGCTTGGGTTGGAGTTTAGGATGATTATTTGGGTTGGTATAAGCAGGATATCTTGAATTTTATTTGGAGGACAATTCAAGGTTCATGTCTCTTTTTAACTGCTAGCAAATGGTGGAGTTTTTTCATGTATACAGATGCTCATTTAGCCTTCCAGATGAAATGGATCATGAAGATATAATGATGGACTTGCATGTGATGCAGTTGCCACATAAATGAATGAATAAGTTCATAAGTTGACTTATATTATTTGTTAGGTTGAACCATTGTTGTTCATGTCTTGTGATTAAGTACCCAGTTCATTACCAGCTTGACGTTGGACCATTTTAATTAGTTTCATTGCCGATAGGGGCGCTGACCGCGTATTCTACAGACGCGGCCGCACGGCCAGCGCCCTTGGCGCCACAGGTGTGCCGTCCCAAGCACACTAATGCCTCCATAATTCACCTCCTTCCTATTATTAGCTTTCCTATTTTCTAGCCAATTAGTTGCTTATTAGCTAAGTCTTTACCCTTTCCTAAATAATAGCCCTGATCATGGGGATTTGTTAAGCTTGAGGCGCATGAATAAAAAGGGAAAACAGAGAAGAGAAAAGGCACGTTTAGTTGCCATCAAATTGATCTCAGGCGCTGCCGACGATAACCGGACGGTGGCTCCGTATAGCCAACTTACCTCGGTGGCGAGCAAAACCACCAGCTGTGTCCTTAGGCGGGGCACTCGCGCATTCTCTAAGGAAAACCCGTATCAACTGGTATCAGAGCCTACCGATCCTCCGGCCATGGCTGGGGCCGAAGAGCGCCTCGTCAAGCTAGAGGCAACCGTGGAAGGCCTTAGAGGGACTATCAACCGCGTGGAGCAGATGATGGCAGACCTACTCAAGGTGATGGGCAAACGACAGAACCTCGAAGCTAGCGATCAGGAAGACAAGATGGAGTCAAGCAATGCTAGAGGCCGCCGGTGTTTGTCTCCGCCGCGAGGCAGATCGCGCACCTGGCACCGGAACGAAGGCCAGCGCGACCATGACGACCGCCGTCGAGCGCCCCGCACACCCCGATATGAATTGCCGTTGTACGACGGATCTGACGACCCACTGTTGTGGCTGCGCCAGTGCGAATGTTTCGTGTGTGCCCACGACATTCCGGAGTCGAAGTACGTCGAGATGGCAGGCCTCCACCTCCGTGGCGAGGCACAGGAGGTGTTGGATAATTGGGAGCAGGAAGAGTGGTTCATCTCATGGACCGATTTCTATGAGACTTTCCTCCAGCGATTCACCCGCCATTCGTCGGTGGGGCCCTTAGGAGACCTCATGAACTTGAAGCAGGGCGAATCCCACACAGATGATTATGCGAAGGAATTTCAGAGGCCGCTGTCGCGTGCGCCTAGGATGAAGATGGAAGATCAAATTGAGATGTTCACGGCGGGACTATCCGCGACCCTCGCGGTAGAGGTGCGCCGCGATTGTCCGCGCGATCTGGCGGAGGCCATCGGCTTGGCACAGGAGGCAGAACGCAGAGAGGAGCAGTGGCTCGCCAGGGCCATCCAAGCCTTACCACAAGGAGCCTGCTATCGTCCTCCATTTAGCAAGGGCGTGGCCGCCTCCACCGTGATTGGGGGTCCTGGACCGTTAGTCGCCCCGTCCCAACACGCACTCACATCCACGGCCTCGGCGACACTACCGCCCCGCGCAGCGACTCCTGCGCCAGTTGCGTCGAACCTAGGAGAGGGCCGACTAGCTCCGGCCAGCTCGCAGGGCTCCTCAACCGCCCCCGGCCCATACCGGCGTCGCCTTAGTCCCGAGGAAATGGCGGAACGGCGCAAAAAAGGCCTCTGCTACAATTGCGACGAGATCTATGCCCGAGGCCATCACTGCAAGAAGCTCTTCCTCCTCGAGGTCTTGGATGAAGAGGAGTGGGAAGTTGAGGAACAACGGGACGTGGAGCCGGCGCTCTCGGCCATGGCCCTGTGTGGTCCCATCAAAGGAAGCACCATGCAAATTAAGCTGATGATTGCAGGGGAAAAGCTATTGGGATTGGTGGACAATGGAAGCACGCACAACTTCTTGAGTTCTCTTGCCGCCAAAAGGATGGGAGTTCCCCAGGAATCAGGGGGCGGACAGTAGGTGTGGGTGGCAAATGGCGCCCACCTGCCATGCTTGGGAAAGATCTAGGACTGCACCTTCTTCATTGGCAAACACTCCTTTGACGCATCCTTCCTGGTTATACCATTGGAAGGATTTGACGTAGTGCTAGGGGTGCAATGGCTGCAAAAGCTAGGTGATATCAGTTGGAACTTCGATTCCCTTCACGTCTTTCAACTGCCAAGGAACCCAGGTGGTTCTCTAGGGCATCGGGCGACTGACCGAGCCGTAGGTACCAGGGGTGGCGACGATTATGAAGGAGGCCGACACAACCACCCTCCTTGCTGTCTTTGACGACCTCTTCCAGGAACCAAGAGGGCTGCCGCCCTCATGTACTTGTGACCACCGCATATGCTTGAAGAAAGGAACGGACCCGGTGGTGGTTCGGCCGTGCCGGTATCCTTACCGGCAAAAGGATGAGATTGAGCGGCAATGCAAAGAGATGCTCGCTTAGGGCATTATTCGCCCTAGTCCTCTCCGTTCTCCTCTCCCATCTTGTTGGTCAAAAAGGAGGATGGTTCGTGGCGTTTCTGTGTTGACTACCGGGAGCTCAATGCTAGGACAGTCAAGGACAAGTTCCCCATTCCAGTGGTCGAGGAACTTCTGGATGAACTGCACGGAACCAAGTTCTTCTCCAAGCTGGACCTTCGTTCTGGGTACCATCAAGTCCGAATGAACGAGGAGGATATTGAGAAGACGGCGTTCCGTACACATCATGGCCATTATGAGTCCTTGGTGATGGCTTTTGGGCTATGTAACGCCCCTTCCACCTTCCAGGCTCTCATGAACGAGGTCCTCGCTCCTTTCCTTCGAAAGTTCGTTCTTGTTTTCTTCGATGATATCCTTGGGTACAGCAGATCATGTGCGGAGCATCTCCATCACCTGCGGGTGGTTTTGGAACAACTGCACCACCACCAATTGTACTTGAAGCATTCCAAGTGTGCCTTTGTCCAGGGCACTGTGAGTTATTTGGGACACATCATCTCCGGCGAGGGGGTGGAGGCTGACCCCAACAAGGTCCAGGATGTGGCTCGGTGGACGCCACCGAAATCAGTGACTGGCATCCAGAGTTTCTTGGGGCTCACTGGCTACTATAGGCGCTTCATTCTCCACTACGCGACTATTGTGGAACCCTTGACCAACCTTCTCTGTCGCCAAGAATTCAAGTGGTCGGCGGAGGCCGACCGCGCCTTCCAATAGCTCAAGGAGGTGCTCATGACGGCACCGGTCTTACGCTTACTCGACTTCAATTAGACCTTCGTGGTTGAATGCGACGCCTCTGGTGTTGGCATTGGTGCGGTGCTGCAACAAGAAGGCAAGAAGGCCATCCTGTGGCCTTTTACAGCTGACGGCTGGCTGAGCGCCATGCCAAATTGGTAGCCTGTGAGCGCGAGCTCATTGGCCTCTCCAAGGCGATTAGGCACTGGCGGCCGTACCTTTGGGGGTGTCCTTTTATCGTCCGGACCGACCACGCAAGCGTCAAATACCTCCTGGATCAAGCCTTGATCACTCATCCGCAGCAGCATGGGCTCAGCAAACTAATGGGCTTCGATTTCACTGTAGAGTATCGGCCGAGACGCAGCAACAGAGCAGCCGACGCCCTGTCACGCCTCTACAAGCCACCTGCAACTTGTTTGGCGCTCTCTAGCCCGTCCCAAGAGGTGCGCACACAATGGGAAGACGCCCTCTGCCACAACCCGGAGGTGCAGCAGCGGTGCTCCCAGCTACTGCGCATGACAGCCTCACTTCAATACCTAGACGCGACGCCAGTACCACCAACAACCCAGACTGCGGGGTCTACTCACACGGGACCAGCGCCAGCAGGGACCTGGGAGGCACGAGGCGGTCTCCTCTATCAAGATGGTCGCCTCTTCATACCGTCCACGTCGCCACTTCGAACTCAGGTAGTGGCCGCCGTCCATGATCTCACCCATGAAGGCATCACCAAGACCTTGCACCGTGTGAAGCAGCAGTTCTATTGGGTTGACATGCGCAAAATGGTGGAAGATTATGTCGGTTGGCACAGCACCTGCCAACAACACAAGGCCACCACTCAAGCACTTGCCGGCCTTCTCCAGCCCTTGCCCATTCCGCACCATATCTGGACTGATGTGTCCATGGACTTTGTGGTAGGGATTCCCAAGTCACATGGCAAGACAGCTCTCTTGGTGGTGGTAGATCGCCTCTCCAAGTACGCCCATTTCTTGGCACTCAAACGGCCAACCACAGCCCCCCTTGTGGCGGATCTGTTTTTTGATCAGATTGTGTGACTCCATGGCATGCCCGAGTCAATTGTCTCGGATCGCGACTCGGTTTTCCTCAGCACCTTTTGGCAAGACCTCTTCAAGCGTTGTGGTATTAAGCTCCTCATGTCCTCCGCTTACCATCCACAGACCGACGGTCAGACGGAGGTGGTCAACCGCACGATCGAGATGTACCTTCGTTGCCTAGCCACCGACAAGCCTTCTTCATGGGTCCAGTCGCTGCCTTGGGCGGAGTTCTGCTACAACTCCTATCATTCCGCCCTTCGCATGACGCCTTTTGAGCTGGTCTATGGCAGGCCGCCTCCACCCTTGGTGCCATACTGTCAGGGCGCCACCCCCATTGACGCGGTGGACTGCACATTGGTAGACTGTGATGAGCTTCTTAGTCGTGCACGCCAACATCTCTTGGCTGCCCAGAACCGAATGAAGCAGCAATACGACCGTCATCATCAGGAGGTTTCCTTCGTAGTGGGGGATTTGGCATGGCTCAAATTACAACCCCACTGCCAGCTCTCTATGCGAATAGCTGCACAACACACTCTCGCCCCGCTCTTTTGGTCCATACAAGGTGGTGGGGCGCATTGGCAAGGTCGCCTACCGCTTGGCTTTACCAGAGATAGCCCGTATTCATGATGTCTTCCACGTCTCCATGCTGAAGCCTTTTCGTGGCACTGCTCCAACTAGTATCCCGCCCCTGCCGATAGATGCCTCGTCTCCATCTCCAGCTGATGTGCCGGCCACTCCCTTCCGCTTGCTAGGCCAGCGGTTCGTCCGTGGGTGCCGTCAATTCTTGGTCCAATGGACAGGTGAGCCACCTGAAGCTGCCACATGGAAGGATGTCGTGGAGTTTCGTCGAGCCTTTCCCGACTTCCAGCCTGAGGATAGGCTGGATGTGGAGGGGGGGGGGGGAGTATTGATAGGGGCATTGACCGCGTATACTATAGACGTGGCCGCACGGCCAGTGCCCCTGGCGCCACAAGTGTGCCGTCCCAAGCACACTAATGCCTCCCTAATTCACCTCCTTCCTATTATTAGCTTTCCTATTTTCTAGCCAATTAGTTGCTTATTAGCCAAGTCTTTATCCTTTCCTAAGTAATAGCCCTGATCATGGGGATTTGTTAAGCTCGAGGCGCATGAATAAAACAGGAAAACAGAGAAGAGAAAAGGCACGTTTAGTTGCCACCAAATTGATCTTAGGCGTTGCCGACGATAACCGGCCGGTGGCTCCGTACAACCAACTTACCTCGGTGGCGAGCAGAACCACCAGCTGCGGCCTTAGGCCGGGCACTCGCGCATTCTCCAGGGAACACCCGTATCAATTGCACACTTGGTTGGATAGTAAACTTTGTTGCTCAGATGCGAGTAACAAGAACTAACTTTGCCGTGAATAAGTTTGCCATACTAGATTGTAGTTATCTCCATGCAACGGTGTTCATAATCAAAATGTGTAGCCTTGGAAACCAAGGGACTGATTGGTTCCTTTTCCTATCTTGGCTAATGACTTGAGTTGTGGAATTATACATATCAGTACACTTTGAGCAGTTTTTGTTTTGACCTTTGAGCATAAAGCTTTTTAGCAAATGATTCGAATTATTGAGAGGAAAAACCTTTTAATTTAAGTGTGTTTGGTATAATGAACAATTACAGATCACAAGGAACAAAAGATAAGTTCTTCACCATTCACCCACTAGTATCATGTGTGAGAGTGGAAGCACCAGCAGTTCAACTCTCATCTCACCGGCAACTGATTTACTATTATTGTCTTTTGTTGACTCGTATCACAGGTTACAGCGAAGGCCATCTTCTCAGCCATAGCCAACCAAGGTGTGACTCACTTCTGTGGGGCACCAGTCGTCCTCAACACCATCATCAACGCTCCTCCGGCTGACACCATTCTCCCCCTGCCTCGTGTTGTCAACGTCATGACGGCTGGCGCTGCGCCACCACCCTCAGTCCTCGCGTCAATGTCGAAGCTCGGTTTCCGCATCACTCATACCTACGGCCTGTCAGAGACGTATGGACCATCCACGGTGTGTGCATGGAAGCCAGAGTGGGACAGCCTGCCGACCGACGAGCGTGCCCGCCTCCACGCACGGCAGGGCATTCGCTACGTAGGCCTGGAGGGCCTCGACGTTGTCGACCCGAAGACGATGGCGCCAGTCCCAGCCGACGGTTCCACCCTCGGGGAGATTGTCATGCGAGGAAATGGCGTCATGAAGGGCTACCTGAAGAATCCTAAGGCCAACGCGGAGGCATTCGAGAACGGCTGGTTCCATTCCGGTGACCTCGGCGTCAAGCACTCCGACGGCTACATCGAGGTGAAGGACCGGGCCAAGGACATCATCATCTCCGGTGGGGAGAACATCAGCAGCCTGGAGGTGGAGAAGGCGGTCTACCTGCATCCGGCGGTGCTCGAGGCATCGGTCGTCGCGCGAGCCGATGAGCAGTGGGGGGAGTCGCCGTGCGCCTTCGTGACGCTCAAGGACGGCGTGGACCGATCCAACGAGGCAGAATTGGCGGGTAACATAATGAGGTTCTGCCGCGAGAGGCTGCCCGGCTACTGGGTCCCCAAGTCCGTGGTGTTTGGGCCGCTGCCGAAGACGGCGACAGGTAAGATCAAGAAGCACGAGCTCAGGGCAAAGGCCAAGGAACTGGGTCCAGTCCGGAAGAGCAGGATGTGAGGGTAAAGACCTGGCTCTGAACGGATGCTGTGCCTTTCTCCTTGCTTGTACTGTCATTTGGCGTCATTGCCTCGTCGGTGTATTCTGCATTCTTAGGATGGAGTTGCATACAACAAATTATATTTCTGTTGTATAATTTACTTTTGTACGAGCAACACACACGGTGAATGGATTCTTATATATTGGTTGCTATCTTCGTGTATATGGCTCATGCATGCATTGGAGTTTTGTCACTCTTCTGAAGGCAGATAGGAACGAATTTGTCTAGGACATTCCTCTCTTGCTGTTTGGTAGTATACCATGGGCGTATTTGCCAAGGCAGAATATCTCAGTTGTCTTACACTATACATCCCCTACTCTGAATATCAAAGGATAATTATGATTCACTCCAAATATCCTCCCACCAAGTAGAACCGTGTGAGACTGCAGTCCAGACATGCAAAATAAAGATCAAAACAAAAGTGAGGGCACCTCAAAATCCAATTTGAAAAAAAAACCCTGACGGAACAGCAGTATCTTTGTCAACTTTTGCTTTCCGGCCTAGGATCCAAAGCAGCAGTAGGGCTGGAAATTTAGCTCGCGGCTCGCAGCTTGGCTCGGGCTCGGCTCGGTTAGGCTCATGGTTTTCAATGATGCCCGGCTCGCTCGGCTCGGCTCGCACTGCTCATGAGCCGCTCGTTCTTTTTGGTTCAATTAGCCTATATGAGCAAAACCCTAAGCGATACTTTCTGAGTTTTGAATACTTGAACCCTTGATGATGCAATGTTAGTGTTTCTGTTTACTAATTATTCTATTGAACCACTAATTCTGAATGCAATGTCAGTGTTTACTAATTCTGAATGCAATTTCTTGAACTCTTGATAATGAATGCAAATGCAATTCTGTTTTTTGTTAGTAATATCTTGACTTTATTACTTGAGAGCTATATTGTTTAGTCATTTCTGAAGTTTTATATTAAAACTTGAAAAAAAAACTCTTATTGGTCTGGCTCGGCGAGCCGACGAGCCAGCTCGCGAGCTGACCTCGAGCCGAGCCGAGCCGAGCCGAGCCGAGCCGAGCCGACTTTTTAGGCTCGCCTCAGGGTCGAGCCGAGCCTGGCTCGGCTCGTCACTTGACCGAGCCGCACCGAGCGGCTCGTTTCCAGCCTTAAGCAGCAGTAGCTAGCCCGAAATGAACAGCCAGTTCGGTCACAAAATGAGCTGTGCCGGTTTTTAGCAGAAAGGCACAAGGAACAGCATCCATCAACCTTGCTGCGCACCCTAGGAAAAGCGCCAACGCGGCTTTTCTTTTTGCAGACCTGCAATGCCTCGTACCTGTGGTTAAGGATGCTAGCATGCATGCGAGATTCTCTGAGGTAAATTCCCAAGTTTGTCTCCACGGAGCGGAATAGTGAATGCCCTAGTGCACTGCATACCTTGCCGACAGCGCAGCAGGAACATGCAGACGCAGAAATCATTAAAGAAAAAAAGACCTGTCTGTTTTTCAGATCATACATGACACGGTGAAAGCCTCGGTGAAAGCCTGCACTGCAGTCAAGTCACCGTTCACTTTTATAAGATTTATTTTTTTAATAATGTTGTTTACAAATATAAAAGTTGTATGTAGATTTAATGAGATCTTTTTTTTCTATATTTTTATTTATTCCCTCTCAACTATATGCATTTATTCATTACCACATACAAAGTATATCTTTTATCTTCCAAGACAATTAAGTGAGGATATTTAAATCAGTTTCTTTCCTACCTTTTTCAATATCAATGTAACTTTAATCCTTATGAAAAATCAAAATACGTTTTATAAAAATGAACGGAGGGAGCAGTAGTAAAAGACCGGGAAAAGGATGCATGGAGTAGTAGTAAAAGACCGGGAAAAGGATGCATGTACTCTACTGACGCGAGCCCCAGTTTTACCCAGCATGGAGTCGCATACCTGGAGATTTCTGTATGCTGGTATGAACAAGAACAAGCTATGTTTCACAGATGTGCGGTTCGAACTCTCTATCTACACGGTAAATGAATAGCCTATTTGACTATCTCTTTCTGAAATAGGACGGTTTCTTACTCTGCTCGACCCAGGTTTTTAAGACTAGGGCAAGTTGGAGGTGCAATCTTGCGGACAGATGCGTTTTATTTTCCGGGCCCAGTACCTCCTAAGTTCCTAGCAGTAGCACCAGAGAGACATTCTTGTGGTCATCTCGAATCGATCTTTGTCATAAACAGATCTAAATCAACCACGATTTTCTGTTTTGCACACTTCATCGACAACTTTTTATCACATAAGAGTAGCTGTATCTACGAAACATTGGAGCGACTAGTCTGCTCAAAGGTCCTGTTGTCTTAGGAAGAAGCAGCTGCTGGAGATGCAGGGAGGTTGGATGAACTCACACCTTTCTGAACGGGTAGATTATTCAAATATAAAATCAAAATTTTTTATCCCGTAATAAAGATATCACTATAAGTTATATATTACGAAATTACTACTGGATGCACAGACACATAGGAAAAGTATAGTCGATGTAGCGCGTTTTAACAGTTGTAGTCATACTAGCCACGCGCTTCCTTCATCAGTTCATCGTGACCGTCACAAGTTGTGGATCGTCTTTGCCATCGTCTCAGGTTTCCGGATCGTCCTAGTGTTGAAATTTTGTAGCAACGCCTCCAACGTATCCATATGTACGGGATAGGGACATCATGCGTTGGAGTGCTAACGCCGGACTCGTAGTTTTAGGCAAAGGAGGCGTGGTAGCTAGGATTTCAAGAATTTTGAATTCCTATGGTGTTTATTAACTCTAAAACCACCACCCCTTCTCTTTATATATACGCTTCACAATGGGTTTTTACATTAAATACCTATTATGAACTCAAAGCTCATCAAAATTCGGATCACCATCCGAATTAAGTTCCAACTCTTTAAGCATGCGACCCTATAGGTTCACATATACTTGGATATAGCCCAGATACCCTTACTCGACCATTAATTAATAACGATCCCTAGCAGGACATACTGACTTCAGAGTATATGTAAAGATCACATCAAACAAATCTTAATAATGCTTAGTTATATATATTTCCCTTTGCCTCATGATATTGGTCAAATTAAAGGAAAGTATGTGCCATCCTTGTTTAGTTAGCTCGATCAATCTTTCTTGATTACGTGACTCGGAATTCCTAACTACGGTTAATTCTTTAACCGCGAGTAGCATGGCCATGCATTTCTGGAATATGACCACTCGAGAGGCCTAGAGATATCTCTCCCGTTGTATGGAGGGGCAAATCTCATCTTGATCGACTATGTTTCGCAACATGCTTCATGACAAATCCGAAAAGCTATATTTATAACTACTTAGTTATAGAGTAGCATTTGGCAACACCTAAGTAACTCATTACACATCTCTAGTACATGCATCAACCTCTAGCCTAAGGATGTAACATACACATTGTAATGAGACCAATTGATGACAAGTAAAATTACAACGCTCTCACAGTGTCTCAAGGTGGATCGATCTAACTTCATATTCTCTAACATGTGTCCATATTATTAGTTTGATATCTCCATATCCATGACCCGTGAAACATAGTTATCAACCAATATATATACTAGTCTATTCATATGTATCCTCGTATGTTTATTGATTAGGAATCACTTTTAAAATAATTATCACAAGGTCATATATAGAGTTTCACAAGCAAGTTACATGCTTGCTAATAAATAATAATATTATTCAAATGCAGCGAGATAATAAATCATGAATATAAAGAAATATAATCATCTCTATAATTATTTTCAAAGCATATCTCTAACACACCTAAATAGTGGCGTAGCCACTAGGCAGGCTTCATAGGGCTTAAACACATCCTCCATCAACGTCAATAATCTTGTGTGAGATATTTGTATTGTATTTCTTTCTTTCTTTTTTCATTTCTCTTCAATTTGTATATGAATTTAGATTGTACAAGACTATGTTTGTCTTGATTTTGCTCTGTTTGTTTTGGTTTCTAGTAAAAAAAATTCTTAGTCCTTTTAAGCCATTTCTCTATATTCATCCTAATTTTGCTACAGCAACTAACTAGCTGTAACCCTCTCCAAACTTCCACGTGTGGCCATGACATACACACTTATCTACTACCGTACTGCTCATTAGGGCAGTCTCAACCCATGGTTTCCATAAACAGTATCTAGAAGAGAGAGAGAGAGCAATAAACCAGTGTATAGTTTCCCAACCCATGGCTTCCATGAGCAGTGTCTAGACGAGAGAGAGCAATAAACCAATACATGCACCACAAACACACCTTGATCAGTACGCAGATGTCGGCGTATTCCGCCTGACAGACCCGGAGTCTACAGACCGGGTTTGGTTCGGAAGGAGGGCGTCTTCGCGGCTGACTAACCCTAGAGGGTGAAAACCCTAGAGACCCCCACGCGAAGGATTCCGGCATCTATGAACTAGGGATGACACAAAGATTTTACCCAGGTTCAGGCCCCCTTTGCCTTGGGTAATAGCCTTACTTCCTGCTAGATTGTTTATAGAGTGTTTTTGAACTAGTACAGTACAGAGTCTTTGGGTTACAAGTTCTTCCCTAGGCTCTACTGCGGAACTCTTGCTTGCTCGACCTGTCGTCCCCCTTTCCCATGCACGAAGGCCCATATAGGCAGGGCTAGCAGGAGTAGGTAAAGGGAGGTCATCATGCTGATCCTTATGCATTTATTACTCCTTCTGTGTTGTTAGTTCCTCCAAATTTCATTAAATGCCGACGACGATGGCCGCTTTATCCGCCCGGGATGTGACCCTTTTGACGGGTTGGTGAGGCGTCGGAGGAATAGACTTATAGCAGAAATCCTCGCAGTTGATAGATCTGACACCGCAGTTCGCCGCTGAGGCAGTGCGATAGGGGAAGGAGACTTCGAGGCGAAGCCACCTCGCACCACCTTTTTGTTTTGTGGTGGGGCGAGCAGGGTGCCCACGCCCACTTTGCCGGGCGCCACGTGGGTAGCCGCGGGCGGCGGGTGTGCTTTCGCCCACTCGCTCACGGACGCCATGTGGGTCCGCCACGTTGATTCTTTGTCGGCGTAAAGGTGCCCAGTAGCAAATCTGTTGGCAAGTAACGTCCAACCGGATTTTGCTTTCGTTTCTTGCATCTTGATTCTCGCGCCGACCCAGTTTCTTGCATGAGACACGGTTTCTTTGTTTTTCCTTCTCTCCCCTCCTTAATTCCTATGCCACATCAAACTTTTGCTTAGTTGGCAGCGTAATTAATTCTATAGACACCAGCTGAGGTGGAGGGTTAGGACTTCCCTTAATCGCCCTAGCCTTCTTGATGGCGAAAAAAATACTACAGTATATAAGGCTCACAGGTTTCCCGCCCGCTTATCGTGCCCATGTCGTCTTTGACGCAGCATAGATGCAAGCCCTCGCACTGCATCACGCGCGTTCGCCCGCACGGTCTATCGTTTGTATGGCTCGTAAATTGTTCAGTCACGTCGTCCGCGTAACTCAACCGTTGGTTTGGCTTATATATTTTAATGCTGCTATTCGCCAAAAACATTCATGTGGCGCGGCGGTAAGACCCCTCGCCCTCTCGGCATCGGTCGTGGGTTCGATTCCCCGCATGTGTCTGTGGCCATTTTTGCTCGCACACATGGCTCGGGCGCGTGGGCGTGATGCGTGGCTCGAGTAGCGTGGCCGTGGCGCGAGCCGCCAGTTTTTTTGCGAAGAAGCCTAGGAAGCTTCAAAAATTACATCTAGATCACTTTTTTGCGAAAAGGGTCCTAAAAATTTGGATTTTGTTTTGCGGGAAAGCCCCCAGAGTTCTGAAATAAATTTTCTAGAATTACAGCTTAATCTTTTTTTTTTTTTGCTAGAAGGCCCCAAAATTTTTTTAATACTCCACAACTTTGGATTTTTTTGCAAAAAGGGGCCCAAAATAATTCTAAGATTGCAGAATAGTCCGTTAAAATTCTTTAATAACCTGAAACTTCCAGAATTTGTTTTTAAGTGCCCTAAAAAATCTAGAATTTTGTTTTTTTACGGTAAGGCCCCTAGAATTCTATCAGGGATTGGATAATTTCCATAAAAACCATCGTGCCCGGCCCAATCTCGTGAGCCATATTCGCTCTTGGACGGTGCCTCCAAGGAAGATCCTCGGGCAGACCGGCCGATGAGTCTGCCCCAATTATGACCAAGCTCATCCCCGAGCATGCACCTTTGTTTCCCGAGCGTGCCTGCTCGGAGGGATGCGACGGTCGGTCAAGGCTGGAGGAAGATCCCGGGCATGATCGACAGGTCGTGTTCGGCCCATGAAGACGACGTGGCATTAATCACACGACGGCTCGAAGGACCGTACGGCCACGTTCTAAGCCCACTACGCCCACGTCACGGCATGGCGAAAAGTAAGGGCAGCAATTACACCCACGTCCGATCATGTGAGTGGCATGTCATTCGCTTATTAATGATGTAAGAGTATGTCGTCTATAAATGCCCCTTGTGAGAAGCGTTTAGGGCTCAAGAGTCAGAAGAAGAACACCCAAGCACATCTGAAGAAGGAGAAAAGAAAGAAGGGCACGGCACATATTCATGAGCCCCTTGTAAACTTTTCGATAGTAGTGAAGCCATTTGTCATGAGAGTTGTTATCTCCTTCGTGAGAGGTCCAAACCAGATAAAAGTTCTTGTCTGTTGTCCCTTGAACCTCCGACCATCCACGCCCTAACTCAGCGGGTCTTGGACGCTAACACCTTCGGAAAAGAGGCCTTGATTGATCTCTCATTCAATAAGTAAGCTTGGCGGGGGATCCGTTCCCGAAATGTCGACAAATTCTAAAATAGGTTTTCTAGAATTACAGCTTAGTCTGTTTTTTTTGCTAGAAGTCCCTTGAATTTTTTTAATACCCCACAACTTCTTTTTTATTGCAAAAGGGAAGCCCAAAAAATTTTAAGATTGCAGAATAGTCCGTTAAAATTCTTTAATACCCTGGAACTTCCCGAATTTGTTTTTAGCACATCATTTTTCTCGAAAAACAGGCTAAAACTTTCTAAGATTACGTATTACTTTAGTTTTCATAGCTTGTCATGTGATGACTGGCGCGGTGTAAGCTGCGCCCTCGCATCTAGTTAACATGATGGCAAGCTAATTTGTAGTCCTAGTATAACATTTGTTCTTTTGACGGAGAATTTTTTTAGGGACTAGTATAGCATTTGTTAAGCACTTTTAGTAAGTAGAGGATCGCGCGGTTGCTCAATAGGTGTGGGAGCTGTGGAACTCCCAGCCGATCGTGGGTTTGAGCCCTTGTTCGAATTTCTCGAATTTTGCTTAATAATTTTCAGATCCGGATACGCATGCGAATGTGTTAATTAAGATAGTTAGTTTAGAGGCTAGGATCTCTACAAAATTTCCTTGCATATATAGAGAAACGTATATACGCGCGCGTGTGAATATGTTATATGTGTCCTCGTACACTAAAACTACACTCTTAGTAAGTACTCAATTTAAACTCAAGCTGTGCAGGCATATATATATATATATATATATATATATATATATATATATATATAGCAAATACAATTGTATTTCAATAATTAAAAGTAGAGTTGTACATCAAAGAAAAGATCTCCACCACTTATTTTAGTGAGATCATATTATAACGGTACAATATTTTCATTATTGAAAATAAAGTTATATATCAAAGATAATTATATTATAATATGTAGAAGCGCAGTTACACGGTAAATCTCCTAGTCATTACCGATGAATGCTCGCAATGCGAGACAATCTCGTACGGTTTGATGGTCTGGTGGATGTGTCGCTGACGAAAAGCTAGAATCAAATGTGCACTCCTTTCTGTCCGAAGGAAATTCAGAACATATTCCGGACAATTTCTTTTGGGGTCAATTCATGGGTACGGCAAGATACGAATGAACTTAGACAGAATCACTCAGACGTTAGGGAGTACCGGAGAAGAGATAGAAAGATTCCTCGTTTTCGCAGCAGACATAGGAGGATAACAGCATGTATTACGAACCACGGCCTATCCCGTTTGAAATGTAGGAATTTTGTTGGGAAACCGATCAATTTCTTAACGAATCCTTTGCTTAAGCGGCTAAGCCCTCGTTGCGATAGTAACATGTTTGTTACTTGTTAGCGGATCAATGAGAATACATACGACGTCTGCAGCCAAAATGTTGTGAACAACTTGTGATTGCCTTTTTAATTGCACCCTAGATTGAACCCAAACAACAAAATCTGCAACCCTTAAGTACAACTCACTGAGTCCATAAAGGATAACAGTAGTATTATTGTGAGAATTTTTACTATTCCTAGGAGATATCATAAGGTATCAATACCTCCGCTAAATTATTTTAAAACTCTTCGTACCTCTTGGCGCCTTTAACTTTTAAACTTTAGAGCAACTACAGAATAGTATATTATTCAGATCTAGCATCCAACCGTCCATCCTGACTCCAGGTGCACTTTCCTCCTATTCCGCCCTCTCCTTTCTTCTTCCTCTTCCTTACCTCCACTATCTCCCTCCTTCGTCACTGTCGCCATCGCTGCCATAGCGGTCGCATCTCCACGCGCCTCCTCCGCTACCCCTGCCCCTATCTCCCTTATGGCAGACGGCGAGCTTGCCGTCGCCGCCCACCATCGAGCCACCACCGCCCTGACTTTCCTCTGCACCTGGGGCATAGTGAACATTTTGGTAGTGACAATAACGACACAAACCGTATTGGCCATTAATGTGGGAGAGTGAGCGAGAGAGATAGAGTGGGAGTGAGTGAGAGACAAGAAAATTCTGAGAAAGTTTCAAGACTAAGTGTCAATAAGTTCCTTTCAAGACTAAGTGTCAAGAAGTTCCAGATTTTTGAACTCAAGTTTCAACCCAAAAGTTTCAAGAGGTTTTAGCGGATTTCATTAAGTTTCATCAAATTTCAATCCAAAAGTTTCGAGAAGTTTCATTAAGTTTCGTACATGTTTCATCAAAACAAACAAAAGAAAAAAAATCTCCAGCTTGCTCACCTACGGTTACCAGCATCACTCGCCGCATGCAGTGCCTAGGCTTTGCCCGACCACGTCTAGTCAATACAGCCTGCACGTGACGGCTCATCCGCACCCACCCGCTGCCTCTCGTGCACAATGGCTACTCGTCGCTCGATGCCACTCCCTGCACACTAGACCCACTCGTTGCGCCACGCTACTCTTGCAAGCAGATTGATGGAGGAGGGGATCCTCGATAGAGGAGATCAAGGTAGAAAGAGGTGAGAATTTCATTTGGAGGAGGAATGGGAGGATGTGGATTCCATTTTGAGGACAAGAATAGTTTGGAGAACAAGAAACAATAGTATAGAGAAGTCTAGAACGTGGATAAGTTTGGATAATTCCATCGGATGGTTTCCACCACGCATGCTTGTGCCTGCTTCCATTACACGCAGAGGATCCTTCTCCCTGTCGCCGCTGCAAGGTGGCTCAACGGAGAAAGCCATGATTGAGAGAGGAGGAGGAAAAAAATGGTGGGTTCGAATGAGTTTGTGAGGTGGAGCGAATAAGATTGTGGTGAGCATCAATAGATCGTGAGGATCCAATGGTAGATTGATATCCCATTAGATTGACTTCCAACACTATAGGGTACCGTAGTTTTTTGTTAAATTTTTCGTACCTCTTGATGCTAGTTCAATAGATAGCTTGATATCTCATAATGATAATAAAAAATCTATTATTATACGGGAACCTGTCATACTCTAATCACGTGTTTTTGTCCACCCAAATCACATATATAGCGCGGTAGCGCCACACGTTGCACGAGAGAGATTGGAAAGCTTTGGATCTATCGACGTCCCCATAAACCACGATTTTGCGTAATTTGATTGGCATGCATGATGTGCCGACAAGCAATCGCTCGAGCTGCTTAGCGACATCCAATTAAAGTAGTACTAGTTGGTTTGGACGTAGCTCCATTCATTTAAGCAGAAAGATCTGGCTAGCTAGAGCACCTTTCTTAAACGCGACAGTTGAACCTCCTCGTGAAAACGAGAGACGCGAGACTTGGAAGCACAGCACGCAGCAAACGCCGTGCCGAGTCGTGCGCTCATAGTTGCCCTATTGGCCAGCGGCAGTCACGATAAAAATTTAGAGATGCTAATGAGACTTGCAAACCAACTTACTGACACTATTAGAAAATGCATATCAGAGATTCTCAATGGCGGTTCTCAAACCGTTACTGATAATATTGTTAACTTTAGTGGTGGTATGATCACATTTAACATATAATGCGTTTCTTCTCCTCTTAATCCCGTGAAGCATCTGAACATCGATTTTCAATTATTTCAAATTAACAAACTATAGAGGTAATTAGCAAAATTTAAAACTTTCAAATTTATTTTCTATACTTTTGACTATTAATGATGCTTATAGTATATGTGCCATTACTATTAATGAAATTTGTAAAAACACCGTAACTTTTGACTCGTACCTTCGATTATGGTGTTCTTGTATTTTTCGGAATCATCACATGATGAGTTTTCCAATTATATTCTTTTAGGCACAAATCTAGTTTACAAATACGAAATCCAAATACGTTTGTTAAAATAGCCATAACTTTTAACTCGTAACTTCGATCGGGGTGTTTTTTGGCTCGTTGGAAACATAATGAAAAGTATCACCCGAATTTCATAAGTGTGCGAAAATCAAATGATCGGATCCTAATGTTTTGTGCGAGTGTGTGCGCGACGACGGAATTCCAAAAAAAAATCATTTATGGCCTCAAAACGGCCTCCGAAGTTTTGAATCTATTTCGATCGTTTTTTTCAATTATTGCAAATGAAATATTAGTTCCAATTATTTCAAATGTAATATTATTTAATTTTAGTTCTTTCAAGTTAGAAGGCAGGAGAGGTAATTAGCAATATTTAACATTTTTTATTTTTTATTATTTGTGGTAGTTTTAAATTAAAACCACTACATATAATATTATCTGTGGCAGTTTTAACCAAAAACCGCCACAGATGTATTTGCGACGGTTTCAAAGAAAAACCGCCACTCATAATGCATTATTTGTGATGGTTCCAAATAAAAACCGTCATAAATAGTATTATCAGTAGCGGTTTTAAAAAGAAATAGCAGGAAGACTATATGTTATTTTGTAATAGTGTGAATACCGAGTTGCCGGTCACTCGGCTTGTGCCGGCTGCCGCCAACCACCCTACATCCTTGCCCCGCCAATATTGCCTCGACGGGGACTCACCGCTCACGCCCGCCTGCCGCTCAATGCACACCCATCGCCGGCTCGCCGCTCGGTGCACGCCCGCCACCCTCGGCCCCTGCAGCTTGCCGCCGGCTTGCACGTCCGCACGTGGCACATCACTCGGCTCCTGCCGCCTCGCCGCTGATTGTCAGATTGGGGATTGACAGGTGGCGAGATTAGGAAGAAAGAGATGGGCTTTTGTGTGCTATTAGGCTTATGTGTTATTGGCCCAACAAGAAGGAAACGACCCCTACCTAAGTTTTCTTTGACCTTCTTCTACCTTTAGTGTTGTTCTTCTTCCTCTAATCTCTATGGCTCGCATTCATGACGTCCCACAAGGTTATGATGGTAAGAGGTACCCACGGTGCTGCCGGTAGTAGAGTTTGTGCCATCTCCTTCATCCACCGTTACGTACACCCCTGGTATGGGCAAAAGTACAACCAGCATGCCGGGATTACAGCCGAGTGCATAGGCGAGGTACAACAAATCAAGAAAGAATCGATATCTGCCCACTATACAGCTTGAGAATCAAGAAAGGGATACAGATATGACGATTCTATACTTCAACATCTCGAATTAAGTCTGGATCTTGGAACTCCAGACACGAAAAGTCTCTCTGCAACTAGTAGTCTCGACCTAATACGATTAGTACTATTCCCCTAAAGTTAGGGCATAAATATCAAAATATAGTGCATCCCTTTGTTTGTGCTGCATATCAAGATGTAGAAGTAATGCCTTAATGGGATCTCATCACAGGATGGCTTACCGGCTTGTGATGATCTTATCCAATCCAACTACCTGTTGAGATATATAGATCTTCCTTCCGTGGCTTCCAAGATCATATCATGTCGGTTGCTTCGCGTGTGTAACTCAATTTGGAGCAAATGGTTTTTGTTAATGGCATTACAGACTGATTGATAGGGTTAGCCTACCAAGCCACAGAACAAAATGCACCGTCAGTCCGTCACAAGATTTGCCCAAATCATACATTTTCCCTGGTTTACTTTTCCCTACTTTACTTTTTTTTAAAAGAAGAGGCAGGAGCTCTGCTATGCCCTAGTTTACATTTTCCCTAGTTTACTTGAAGAGCTCTTTTACGGTGGATTAAAATCAATATAATTCATCCATTCCTTTAAATCTAATGGTTGAAATCAATTTAGATCTAATTATACTACGCCTGTAGTATTAGTAGTAAAATTCAAAGAGAGGTAAAAAGGTAAAAAATTCTGTCGTACTATTTGTCCTTTACAGTAAAACACGTTGTGTGATCCTGATGAATAGCGGATGAATGAATAAGAAGCCTATGAAGATCATCAGATATTCAGTGAATCCAAAACTGTGAACGAATTAGAAAAAATCTAAAATACCCCTGATGAATGGATAGAAAAAGTCTAAAATACTTTTGATGAATAAATGGTTAAATTTGATTTCTACTGTCACTACTTACTACCTATGTTATCTACCTAAAATTTCTCTACATGAAAGGGCCAGCGTCTTCGTTGCAACGCGCGCAGGCTGAAAAAGGTTTCTAGAACAGATGCCCCATGCAACCGTTCACTTTTGTCAAATGGAACACTTTTATAGTCAGATAATTTGCTACAGTTAAGAAGAGTTCCAAGAGCCAGTGTGTAGTACCGTGCAATTAATTTTTTGCTATCACAGAAATATCTTTACCACTTCTAATAAGATGTTGCCGAAATAGAAGTGCTTATATACTACAAGCCGCCACAAAATGTCAAATTAAGTCTAGACCTCTAACCGCGAATTGCTTACTACTTTGGATGGTTCATCCTTGGCTTCGATTATTATTCTGGCAACTTTCCACTGGTTTACCTGCTTTTCTTTTCCCTCTTCATTCTTCGTGAATGAATGGGGTAGAATGATTATACTTTCGATAACCGCACTTTGATCTTTATACATTTTATTATTACAAGATTTGCAGGATGAAAAGGCCACACACCAAGATAGCCACTCACCAGAATTTTGACCGGGAGGGCAACAGCATGATTGGTCGGCGAACCGAGCAAAGCTGGAGCAGCCATCCATCCGGGGACACAGCGCCATACATGGAGCACGGGTAGGGGGGAACAAAGCACTCACGAATTAGATATGAGAGAATATATGAAGGCTGCGGCGACTAGAATCCGAGGGGATGTAGGCAAGCAAGGTAGGGACTAGGGAGCAATTGAACTGAATTTTAAAAGAAAACCTCAAGCAAGAGAATTTTGAGGAGAAGAGGGAACTGAGAAAATGCAAAGAGAAAAAGGGGAAATTGCTACTGGAACTAAAATCCCTGACAATAATAAAAAGGAAGAAAGGTCAATGGAGCGAGGGAGAGAGAGAGAGAGAGAGAGAGACAATGATAAAATGCCGGAGAATTTGCAAGATTCGCTGATCAGTATGTAAAATTTGCTGTCTTTCCCTCTCAAATTAAGAAAGAATTTGTGCCATTTAGAGACATATGACGCATATCGAAATTTTTCTCAGACATGCCAGCACGTCAATCCAACTACGTGGAACTTCGAAGGAAAGGAAGCGTCCATTGGTGCGAGTGGATGTGCGGTTGGTCTCTATGAAATTTTAGTGAGCACCCCGCGAAACTGTCCGTCCTCGGTGCTCTTACTAATATCTAGAAACTTATAACATATTGGTCGGTGAATTTACATCCTAAGTTATTCCTGTCCTCTAATTAGATCCACCTGACGGCTGACGCACACCTAGATTTCACGGTGCGTCCCACTCAAATCTTCATGGCTCATTCATTGGATTTGCAACCATCTCAGTGTCACTCGCCAAATCGTTCTTACTAACAAGCCACACCTAGATTAGCTACTTGTCTAAAGGGCGGCCTTTATGGCTGGAAAACAGACACGCATTTGTAGTTAGTAGGAGTGATACAACCGTACATGAACGATACATGTCTGAAGCACCTGCAAATTGCTGTCATGTCATGCATCAGGCAAACAAAAATATCAAAAAAAAAAGTGTATTTGAAGTGTGTGTATCCTTTGCCTCACTAAAGTATGAGCAGCGCTACAGTGCGTGTCTTTCTCAGATAGCCATGGGATTAAGAAACTGTGGTTTAGATTTGCTCCTGGCGTTGAAGAGAGCAGAGGATTCCTCGTCTGAATTACAAAGTTGATACAGTAGGCATGTATGCGATGTCCGTTGTGCACTAGGTCTTTATGGTTCTCTCCCGTACAAGGCTCTCCATATATATCGGTGTACCTCTCTGCTCACACTCCACACTTTGCCATCCTTCTCCTCGTCTCCGTCTTCCCATACTGGGTGCGTAAGGTTCTTCCTCTCTCTAACTACCCAACGTTTGCAAATTTTATTTCATAGCACCGCACAAGTTTTCGCACCTGTTGCCTCCTTCTTTTCATGCCAAATGTTTTACCTTCTTTGTCGCTTATTTGCTTTAAGTCAGGCACTGAAACTAGCGGTATTGTTTCTTGCAGTGAAGACAGAGAGAGAGAGAGGGGAGGAGGGCAAGAGATGGCAGGCTGTGAAGAAGCTAAGTCATCGGCTTCTATGGAAGAAGAGGTAATTTGCCATAACTTCTGTGAATTGACTACCCGCAAAACGATCAAAAATGGTGATTACAGTTGAAAAGTTCTGTTCGAGTGTCTCTGTTTTTTTCCCCTGCTTTGGATGCAATTGTTTCTTGCTTGAAAGGATCTCTTGGAACTCGGTAGAGATGTCGATAGGGAGCTAACACTCTCTCGAAGCAATGCTTGACTTAAGCATGACATGAATTCAGATATACACGAAGGCCAGCGATGCAAATCGAAGAAATTTGAAGTTTTAGAAAATCTAATTTTAGAACCGAATTTGTTAACGCAGTTGTTCTTAATATTAAAGAAATTTTATAGTGTATTATACAGCCGGAAGTATATAGTGGATAGTAAAAATCAAATCTAGCCATTTATTTATTAAGGGTATTTTTACTACTATGCTATTGGAGGAAGTATAAATAAATATTAGCTAAACTAATTCATTAGATTGGAAAGAATGGATGGTCCATAAATTTAGTGTACCTAAAAGAGTTATAATATTATCATGTACTCCTGTTCTCAAGTTTCCCAGATAATTATGCAGGAAAATCTCCTGAATTATCTTTTTTGATCCCCTGCAAACGAGTGAGTAGCATCATAACTCATAAGAACCAGGGGACAAAAAGAGGAACTTTCCTCTTGAGTTTGTAGTGTTTGCCTATTTCATCTCTCTTTGTCTGATGAAAAAGAATTATCTCGTCTTTAGTGCTAACTGCCGAGACTAGTTAATTTCTCACCGAAGAAGGAAACCTTCAGTTTGAGAATGTCCCTTTGTTGCATCTTAATTTGATCTTAATTGGGCACTTAACTACTTGAGCACTTTTGATCTGGAGCCTGCTGTTTTAACCCTTCAAAGAAAGTTACTGCAAAACATTACCTAACGTGCTCCTTAAATTAAGGTGCACTTATCTTCAACACCTACTTAGCAAAGCTGCCATGTCCCAAGGAATTAAAGATTCTGCACATCTGTTACTGCTAGTATTACTATAGATTATGTGCATCCATAGAAGAATGCTTTTGAAGACCACGCACGACAACGTTATTTAATTACCCATAAGGAATGAAGGATCAAAAGCAGGCTAAACTTTACGCAACCTGTCCTGTTCAACCCAAGAATCTATTGAGCGAAATTTTCTGAGGCTCTGAACAAAGATGAGGTGTGTGCCTTGTACTGTCCATGATAAGCTAGTCCAGTACGTGCTTGCCTTTAGCCACTGCTCCCAGGTTTTCACTACTGATCTTACTGCCTAAGAATCTCACCTTTGAAACTGCATCTGCATGGATTATGCACGAGCTATGAACAGCGTCCTCAAGTACTAACTAGCTCAATTGTGGTGGGGTGGGTGTGTGTTTGGGGGCAACGCGCCGAGCGTCTTCTGGAATCCCATCATTTTCATGGCCTTGTTAAGGGATCGCCATCGCTAGATAGCTCACATGCTTTTAGTGGATCAAAAGTATCCACATAGTGGCATAGTGCAGCAGCTAGGAGACTGCATTGCTGCTGCGATGATTTATTGGCTGTTGTGACCCCTGATGAGGCGATCGAAAGGGATGGTGTCTTCTTGTGGATGCATGCCAACATGATTCGTGAATGCTGCCTGCTTTTGGCCAATCTTCTTTCAATCGTGGATCATGATTAATATGGCGGTCAAAAGAGGGAGGGCAGATGCTAGAAACATGGTTTAGTGTGTCTGTCATGCGTCATGTCAGTCCACTAGAGAAGTGTCCATCTGTACCGGCAGGTTGTCCTGACCCCCGAACTAACGGATAAGCCTTCCTATGTCCCCGGAAGAGTTCAATGTCTCGCTCATATTGAGAACCAGATAATTTGGCTTTTTATTACATGTTAGGTAGAGAGGATTTTCTCAGGCATTTCTAAAGGAGTATCTTGATTTTCAGGCATACATCGAGAAGAAGTATGGAGGAATTGCTCCCAAGAAGCCTTTGATATCGAAGGTATGCGAGTTCAGAAGAAGCAACCACAATCCAGAGATTTCATAACTAATATTTCTTGGCTATCTTGAATCTACTTTAGTTTTGCTTCACTTAATAGCTAAAATCCCTACCTAAAACATTTATTTGCTCCAACTCCACTTGTAGTCCATGTTTGTTTGTCCTAACACTTAATTAAAAATCTTGTTAAAAGAACAATTTATCCTGCATAGCTGCATGCTATCAAGTAACCAGTTAACAATTAGTCTTTTCTGAAACAAGAAGCTACCAAGCAGCTGTTGTTAGTTCACAAAGCAGGCACTATCTAGTATTACGAAATATCTCTGAAAGAGAATCTGATCTTGCATGCTTGCGTGCTAATGCAGGACCACGAGCGCGCGTACTTCGATTCCGCAGACTGGGTCCTTGGCAAGGTAAGAAGAAAAAAAAAGAATAAATCATGTTGGTCCAATATTCAGGCATGGCATATCTTCCGAACTGCATCTAACCCTGCTTCTTGTTGTCTCTTCAGCAAGCTGCGAATAGCGGTTCGAGGGCTGCAGTTGAATCTCTGAAGCCCAAGCTAAAAGTCAGTAGAACAATGGCAAGCTTACGTTCGACTGAACAACTTTGCTAGATTTCGTCGGTGTAAAAACCTCACTAGTTGTATGTTTCCTTTGTGTTTTCAGAGAACGCCTCATCACCAGCTTCCCCCTCGCAAGCCGACCTGCGCATCTAGCTGAGACATAAGGTAGGATTACACCTCCAAAAATAACAATCTTTTTCAGCTAGCTTACGGAGTCACATGACCATTCTTGCTTGCTATTTCAGGCCTTCCTTCCACTGCAGCAGCCGAAGAGCTCGAAGCAAGGGGGCAAGTGAGCTCGGATTAGTGTTTTGCTGGTCCTAAATCGTAGGAAACAAATCAGAAACTCTATATGCAAGGATTCGTGGCTGTTGCAGCCTATATGTCTATCAGAACGGATTAATGATCATTATCATGCTTTCATGCTAAGTCAGATGGCACTTGGTATTTAGAATCTTACTAGATTCACCAAAACAAGAAAAAAAAGAAACTGACGGCTACAATTAGGCCGTGATCCAATTGGGCTGGGTCCATTTGAATCTTATCTGGGATACCGAATCGGTTATTGCCGTCAAGCCAAAGCCCATCTAAGTGTTCTTACTACTGGACTGCCCATCAACTTTCAGGTCAGTTATTTTCTGCCCTAAACTTGCTCTGAAAATACGAAATTTCACAGGCATTGGGTTTTGATCCGTACCAATCTAACCAATCGACCGTAACAAACGATTCAATTGATCTACACCTTCAACTTTCAAGTGGTACATCATCTATTCAGTCAAGTACTCAACTGGTTCAGTCTCAAAGAAAGCTTCACACCGCTGTGCCTTCATTTGTCGTTTGCCTGCGTTTCACTTGCACGTCCCGTTTCTCTACAGGCTGCTGCGGCGGCAGCAGCAGTATACTTTCCTAGTTTCTAGTACGCAAGACGGCAACGGCATATATACCGCAAAGAACACCTCTCGTGAACGTACCCAGGTACCATGCAAGTAATGCAAGACTTTAATCTGAGCTGTACAGAATGGTACAGACAAAGGGACGAGCTCTGCACTGTCGAGTTTGCAAGCTTAGATGGCCAATGTACAGCGAGTACAAAGTACTACTAGTCACTACATTTGCTGAGTTTGCAAGTTGCAACGCACACTCCCTAATCCTAGTCATCCTTTTTACACCTGTATAGCTAGCTGTCTACCTGGCCACCTATATACTACTTACATTTCAGCCTCTCTTTTCTTTCTTGTACCTTTTTTTTTTCTTTTGTTGTTGTTCCTTTTGATCACCCAGTCCTGCTAAGTAGGAATCTATCTACCTTTCAATTTTGTCAATACCATTATGGTACCAATCTAGATCTGGACACAGCTGCACAGGACTCCTTGGACCAGTAGTACCATACTCTCACACATACATACTTCGTACAGCCTTGGATCTTCTGGCTTCGCTCTTCCATGCTCTCCAAAAGATATTCTTTTCTTAGTATATATCATCAGTTCAGCTTAAGACTCTTTTAGTCTGCTGTTACCTGCTACATACAATTTAAAACCCATCCATGTTCAACACATGAATGATTTGATAATCTAAGTGAAATCACAGTAACTTTCTTGCTTCAGATCGAGTGGGGGAAAGGTACAGGCTTGATGTGACTATCTACTTTATTTACAGGCTTCAATCTTAATAGGAACCACGGATTCGTATGACTAAAATTAACAGGTCATGATCATGTCATGTGTCCTGGCTAATGGGCTTCTAAACCAGCAATATTATTGTCAAGCAGTCTGTAGATAGCATGCTCTCTGAAACCGCAGGAACACTTTATAGAAGCATTATGGGGCATTGCCGTATTTGAAAATCACTCAGCCTGACACATTTCATTCTCAGTCAACAGAGTGTGCCAATATTTGCAATCTCCTACGGGTGATCACTGGTCGGCTGTGAAATGTTCTAAGATATCTGAAACATGCCAGTGACATGGGGCTGCACATCAAGAAATCAAGTTCCACCTTACTCAGTGCTTTCTTAGACTCTGACTGGGCAGGATGCCCCGATGATCGACGATCCACAAGTGGTGTTATTGTAACTGTTGTATTATTCATCATCTGGCAATATAAAAACTGAGTCTGCCGCAGCCAGTTGGTGCACGCAGGATCAAAACAATCTTCAGAACTCTTCTTCCTTCTGCTTTTCTCTTCAATTATTCCTTGATTGACCAGGTTGATTAAGGTCACCCTTCTTTTTGCCTTTAGTGGGATGCTGATTAGGTTATTGGATAGCATGACCTATATAAAGGTGCAATGATGATTAGGATAAGATCTTGGTTTCATATTTTTCTTCTCAGTAATTTAAATGGGTTGGCATGCATGATGCATGATGCAATGGTGGATCCAGATGCAAATGCGTCCATGCAAAAGTTATGTATGTCTGGTTGGGAAAGTCGGAATGGAGCCCATTAAAGCGGTGAGACCCAGTCACCCAGCATCATGGAACCAACTTCCCAGTTGAAAGAAGGGGGTAGCAGGGATGAAGGGTGTGATGGCAACCATGAAAAAGAGCAAGGATCATCAATCGAGCTCTTGTTATACTTAATTACTTATCGAGATCAAATTAATAGGTCCCTACGCCCACGTGTCGTGAGCTGATTGAGGTTAGGGAGAGGCGGCATGAGGCCCAGATGTCAGCGAGTTACGTTAGAAGGAAGATGAGTTCTACCAGCATACCTGAGGGCCGAGCTTGGCGCGGTTGGATCGCGCCGTCCGGGTTCGAGCGTCGCTTGACCCGGGGTCTGATAGGTGTGTGTTTGTAGTTTGGCTGTTGTTCCTTTTTTTAAATGAATGCTAGTGCTCTGGTTACTTTTTTTAAAGCTTCAGTCGGCTGAATGCATGATTGAGAGCAACGTAACCGCAAACGTTTGTGCAAGCTGCAAGTTGCAGTCGCAACGTATGAAGATCGATGGATGCATGATGATGAGGCAGGAGGGCCCTGACGCTAGTCGCACAGCACAGTGTGGACCAAGAAAACGCAGGAGCAACTGCTGTTACACACCGCATGATAGCTGGTGTACGTAAGTTGGGCTTCGAGCCTTGCCAAAATTTCATACTTTGGCGACCTACCTACGTGTGTGAGTTCATCCAAGACCTTCCAGCTGCTACACTGCGCTACATGTCACGCATGCAGGCATGCAGATGGATCAGATCCCTCCTCTCGTGCCTGCCCTGTTAGCTAGGCATCTCTGCATGCAACTTGCTAACCATTCATCGATCGATCTTGATGGGATACATGGGCCAATGGTTGGCCTGGTTCATCAGGATTCCGTTTCAGACTAACCAATAAATTACTATCAGACAAAGCTACGCGAAACGAAACAAATTAAGCACCCTCTCTATCGCGTTGGAGCATGGACTATATCGGACTAGTGGTAGACAGGGAGGCAGGCAGGCATAGCATCAACGGCCACCGCCAGCCCGGCCCCACCGGCCCACCCCATGCAGCACAGCTCGACATTGACCGGATCTATCTCGCGCCCTGCAGCAGAACAGCGGAGTCTCTCTGCAGTCGAGTCCAGACTCCAGACTGTGTGCATATGTATAAACCAAAAAACTATAAACTGCCCATGCAGCCGGGTCGCACACGACAGACGGACAGACAGCCATGTATAGATGGTACGCACCCTTCGAGCGCGGCGGATCATGAATGAACACCTAATCAGCGCATATATTTATGCTTAGTTAGTGGCGGCATAAGTCAAGCTTATGACTCTTTACATATGCACGCTCATCTCTATCAGTTAATTAAGAAATCATGCACATGACACCGAGAGAGAGAGAGAGAGAGAGGCCGGGCACATGACAAGGACCTCGGCATGGATCCACTGACACGCAAGCGATGGCGCCAAAGAATTGAGAAAAGCGGGGAGCTAGCTCAGCTCGCTCAGCCTATCATGGTGCAACAGCCGCTGCTGCTGCATGGCCACCGGGACAGCACTACGTCCCCTACTGCATGTCAGCTCCACCAGGACCCCTCCTGTTTACTCTCTTTCAGCAGCCCTTCGCTCTCAACCCTGGCATTGCCCAGATACATAGAGAGAGAGAGATAGAGAAAGGCTCCTTATGATACCAAGGAAGATAAACTCCAGCAAGTCGGGGTCCAAAACTACTGCCAAACAAATAGCGTCTCACCGACAGGCATGGCCCACATGATCGGGCCCGTCTGTCGGCTACGCAGATCGCCGGCGGTTGGATTTCGAGACAGTGCAAAGGGACGTGCCATCATTATTCGCCGTGGGGGCACTGCTGAGTGGGACTCACTCGCCTCTGGTATTGGACCTCGGCTAGCCGCTGCGGCTGGGGCCACCTGGTCGTTGCCGTTAGTGGGCGTGGGGGCCATGAGTCCCCACCCCCCCGGGGTAGTGGTAGGCTTTGCAGCGTGGGTGTAAAATGCCACACGCATACGCACACTCGAGCTGGGCCTGGTGGTCACGTGGGCCCTCGCGTGCAAGGTCACGTGCCCCCTCCAGGTGGGCCCGGCCTGGGGACAGCGAGCTGGGCTTCCCCTGCCTGACCGCCACCCTCCGCAGCCATGGAACTCTGCTTCTGTGCTTGACATGATCCATAGATTACCTCGACTGATGCATAGGTTCTATTTGGCACAGCTTCTACACAGCTACTGTTTAAAAAAAGTAAATTATTTGCTAAATGGGAGAATTTAAGATAACTTCTTTCACAATTAGAAAATGATTTATACACAAAATCAAAAGCAGTCACCCACCCGATTCTACGGATTCTGACTTAGATTCTGCGGGTTCCGTCTCTCCACGAGTCACCGCAGGCCTGAGAACTTCTGCCGCTGGCCTGAGGCCCCTTTGCCACTCTCGTCCGTTCGTCCGTCGCCGACGTCGATCAACAATCAACACATATAATCAGGATCACCGAACGACCAGATTCTTCAGCCAGCAGATTTTTCAGACAGCCGCTTCTCTAGATAGCTGACTACAGTCTATAATCTGCACATTTAAAAGCTGTCCCCAAAAGACCATAGTCTGTATGCATTAACTTATGCTTGTGTCGCAAATTAACAGAGAGCATCAGTTCGTGCAGGGATGCATCCAGTGACAACTGAGAACCGGCAATTTCAGTGCAGTTGCCACTGGAAAACTTTGTTACTCCCTTTACATGCATGTAGTGATCAGGAGATGGACGGGCTAGCTGATGCAAGTAGGGTTGGAAACGAGCCGTGGCTGAGCGAGCGAGAGTTAGCGAGCCGAGCTTCGGCTTCGGCTCAGCTTCGAGGTCGGCTCGCCGAGCAGCCGAGCTAAAACTAGCCAGCACATTAGTAGTTTCATATTCTAAGTGAGATTTGGTATCCGGTAAGTACATGCCACATACTGGTAATTACACATTTCATAGTTTCATATGATATCCGGTAAAACACATTTCATAGTTTCATATGATATGATATCCACCATCCAGCCATCCAGGTAAGTAGTAACTAGTAAGTACATGCCACAGGCCCACATTGCCACATACAGGAAGCAAAAGGTTGTACATGCCATTATACTAAGACATAAACTGCCGACATAAACATGATACAAAATTCTTGCATTCAAGAAGCTTGAGCCAGACATTCTTAAGTCTTAAGCGGCATCGAGTTCGGGCATCTCCTACACAATGACACAAAAAAGAGCTTACATGCCATAGTTAATTCAGACTTCAGAGTGTATGTACATCTAACATCCTTCAAACACATTTCGTCTATCAGCCTTTTGTGCTGTGTGTTGGGTTTGACAATAGCATTGTTGCAAAGCTCACCTTTGGACACCCCACAGGCCACAGAGGAGCTTCTTGCAAAAGTCAACTCCAGGATAAACAGATCCTGGACCCAAACAAATAGAACATGAAATGATGTTCAACAAATAAAATAAATAAAAATAACAAAAAAATCTCCAAAATTATGTATGCACCTGGAGATTTTATTTACAGAAACAACATTTCCATGAAATGGAGATGATCATACATAAATACATTAAGCCATCACTTTAACTATAATCCCATCTTGGTTGACTCAACAACACATATGAAGTTATCCAACTTCTCTGATGTAGGCACTAGGCAGTAGGCAATATGTGATTTAACTTGATATCAATGCAGAAATATTGTAAACTTGCAAATCAAATTATTATTTTTACCTGCAGCAACCCTTTCGCAATGAACTATGCAGATTATATCTTATTGAAGTAAAGTAGTGGCAGCATAATGCAAATGCATACATATCCCAAATTCCCAATGATTCACAGTTGTCTGATTGCTCATTTCATTAAAAAATGTTATATTTCTTGATCTACCCTCTTGTAAAGTGTCTTTTCAGACACTCTCCACAAATACAAAGCTTCCAATCAAAGCGGCTAATTTACGGACTTAAGCTAAGCAATTGAATTCATCAATGACAAACCCATTAGACCAATGAAATGATTTCCATCCAAAGAGCATTATTAAAAGACAAATTCATCATTTACACATCAACCAGAAAGAAATGTGCCATCAAAATGACAGATACTATAGTAGACTTAGTAGTGACTAAATCAATAGAAATCACAGAACATGCAATGGTGTCAATTTTCATAACTCAAATTAGCATTTTTCAATATTTCCCATAGAAGCACGACATGACCTCTATACAATATACCAAATGACTATATTGTTGCACGGAAATACAAAAGAAACTTCATATTTGAAATTAAACATTTATACAATAATTCATGTATTAACTTACTAGTTACTACTAAATAATAGTAGACAGTAGTTGCTTAGTTACTCTCTATCACACTTGTAGGAAATGGAATTGTCTCAACATCATCTTCATCATCTTTTTCCTAAAAATACAAGTTATTAGTCATACCAAATTAATTCAAATCAAACAAGCCATGAATTAAAGTCATTAGTATTTAGTCATACCACAAACATAGGAGCCTTATTATCATCATGTCCACCTCTAATCCAACTAGAAGCACATATCAAGGCCTCCACCATAGATGGACTTAAAGAACTACGAAAATCATCTAGAACTCTACCCCCTGTGCTGAAAGTTGATTCCGAAGACACGGAGGTCGCTGGTATAGTCAAGAACTGTTTTGCCATCTTGGATACCACCGGAAATCTATGTGAATTCAACTTCCACCATTGAAGCAAATCAAACTCTTTGTTTCCTAAATCCTCATTCTGCTCATCCAAATATATGATCAACTCACTCTTTGATGGATTCGCAGAAGTAGATGATAAGAAGGACTGAAATTCACTTGAGGCAGATGGTAAAGAGCAAGAGGTATTAGCAGACGAAGATGAAGCTCCACAAGACTTACTCATAGCAATCTTCCTTTGACGATGTTCCCTCTCATATTTTTCATATAGCCTATCTAACTCCTCACGAACATCTGCTATCTCGGTTTCAATTTTGAGGCTTCAAAATCTTACCAAAGCACCACTCCACATATCTCATCTTATACCTTGGGTCTAGGATGGTAGCAATCACCATCATATTGTTCTTATCTTCCCAATACTTATTGAACTTTCCCATCATTGCATTGCCTATTTCTTTCAAATTGAAATCATTAGAAAACATTGTTGCCCTCAAAGCAATCTTTACATCCACAATATGAGGATAAAATATATTTGCTGTTGGATATGTTGAAGCTGAGAATGCAAGTGCTAACTTTAGCTAAAGATGCAAGGATTGGCTCAATTGCTACAAACAAATCCCATTCTGCGATTGTAGGCTCCCATCTATAATTTGCATCTATATCGGCATATGATTGTATAGCTTCCTTGTATGCAATGCTAGTACTCAACATCTTATATGTTGAACCCCACCTTGTTGATACATCTAGTTTCAACCCTTCCCCAATTGGCAATGCAAGAGATCTACAAATTTCGACAAATTTATGCAAGCGAGATGGAGACTTTTTGATGTACTTCATGGTTTCCCTTATGTTACTTATGAGAGGTGCTAACACGACTGTCCCATCATTCACTACCAAATTGATAATATGAGCACAACACCGAACATGGAAATATTTTGCGAGGAAAGCATTACCTTGTCTAGCTACAAACTTTGCCTTTAAACCACAAACAGCAACATCATTGTTCGAAGCATTATCCAAAGTGATGGAAATAATTTTATCCTCTATCTTCCAAGAAGCAACACACTCATAAACAGCTTGAGCTATGACAGTTCCAGTATGTGGAGGATCTAACTCAAAAAAGTTCAACACACGGCATTGCATTTTCCAATCATTATCAATGTAGTGTGCAACTAAACACATATAGGACAATGTTTGGTTAGATGTCCACAAATCAGTTGTTAATGCAATGCTATCCACATATTTAAGGACCTTTCTTAGTGATTCTTTTTCAGATTGAAACACCTTCATGTATTCACTCTAATTGTTTTTCTACCAATGAACTCATAGGCGGGATTTAAATATTTCATTGCTATGTTAAACCATGTATGCTCAACCATCCCGAGCAGTACTCATGAACTATTATCATCTTTGCAAACAATTTTCTAACTTGCTCATGATTATAATCTCTAGGAGCAATAATAGTTGGGAGACCAGACCCAGATTCACCTGCCTTAGAAGGAGCAAAGTTTAAAAGGGCTTGATCTTGCTTCTTTGCCAAATACATCAAGTATGTGTCACATTTCTTCGTATGTCTCAATAGATGTGATGTAGTTGACCCTTGCTTGTAAGAATACAACTTCTTACAATACCCACATTGTGCCTTTGATATCATCACCCCCTTTTCAACCACAGATGGCACCTTCATCTTTGTAAACACATCCCAAACACTAGATGATGTTTCACCCTTGACCTTCACCCCCTTTCATCGCTTTTTCCCTCTTTGACGAGCTGTACCAAGACTACCATCCCCAGAATTACCTTCATCCTCCTCAGAGCCTTCAATTGATACATGGTCACCCTCTTCTCGACCACCTGGCATTGCTATCTCGTCCTCAGACATCTCATCGTTCATGTCATAAGAATTATCTTCTTCCTCAATCTCAGTTGTCTGTTCCCTTTCCTCGCATAAAACCTAAGAACATGTAAGTCAAAGGCATATAGATATATATTCTTAGCTAAGACTAAGTCTAAGCATGCTTCAGAAGCTTGGCTAGAAGGGAACCATCGACGCCTAGGCGTCTGGCCGGCCGAGGGCCTCTTCCTTCCTTTCGCCATGGATGATTCCATCTCCATGCCTGCCAATTGCCAAATCCATTAAAATATGGCACTAACCGATATTAACCACAACCAAGACTCCAAGAGGACGTTACTTTGCACATCAAGACACATAAACTTAAATAGTACTTAGCATCAACACAAGTACAAACATAAAACTATGCTAATATCTCAGCATCTTATCCTTAGAAATAAATGTCTACTGTGGAGCTCCAGTAGCCATTGTGGAATGGATAATGAACTTATCAAATTAGTATTACATCAATGAGAGCTTAAATTGAAATACCTTGAGAAATGACATAGTGAATCTTGAAGAGATAATTCATTCATATAATTATGATAAGTTCATTATCGATTCCAAATGGCTAATTTATCTCGATTGAAATGTAAACTTATGGTATTCATATACATAAGATCAATATTTCATGAGTTACACAAAATTGGGCATGCCAATTGCCAAATGCACTCATCACCAAGCTATTACGAAGGACAAATTTGTCAACATCTGTTCTTACAAGAACCGGTTGTTAAATGTTAAGATGTTAGTGCTATAGTAGTCAAGAAAGCAATGAGTAAGCTACTTTGTCAACAATTTGCAAGTGTTTCCCCTCACATATTTGCGAACCTTTTCGAAGACTCATCCATAGCGACCTAAAATTACTATGGAAATATAGACGTGTAGTAGCAAATAAAAATATATTATTGCAAATGACATAAACCATGTCAACTTCCTTATCTGAGACACCTCCATTTAATCTAGCGAGTGTTTCACAGTGGATGACTCGGCAAAATCGGTGCAAAAGCGGTGATTCGGTGAGCATACAACGAGAGGATACACAACACAACAAATCCAAGCGTCATTGGCCATTACATGCGAGTCGCATGACAATGACTCCAATACAAGAGTAATTACTTGCGAAAAGAAACATAAGGGTTTCATGAGAGGATTTACGATGATCAGAGTTGCGAGACAAGCGTTTCCCTCCCGGACGGTGGGCGGATCGGTCACATTTAAACACCATCAAATTACCTTGGTAAGTTGCGTACTTTCTCGATTTCTCTTCGTTAAAACTTTCTCACGGGCTCACGGCAATGGAAAAAGGGGGAAAGGGTCAAAGGGATGCGGCAGCGGCATCTCACCTCACGATGAAGGATTGAAGGCGTCGTGCCGTCGTTGAAGCTTGAAGGAAGCGATCAAGCGAAGATGCGGGCGGGGCCGGGGCGTCGCCGTCTCGCCGAGCGTCACGGCCGGGAATGGGGAATCTGGAATCGCCACCAAGCCGCCAGCGCCAGGCCGCCACGGTGCCACGCCAGTCGCCAGGGGAGGGGATTTAGGGTTAGGGGAATCGTGAATCGTCAATTCGTCATGGGAGGAAATCGGGAATGGCTTTTGGCATTTTGCCGCTGGGTAGGCAGGTCCGCAGAGGTAGCACTGGCTGGGCTGGGCCTGTGAATGAGTGAATCTGTGATGAGGGCTGAGGCAGCTTGGCTCATTGCCGAGCGGTTTAGCTCATGGCCGGCTCGATGGTCGAGCCAAGCCGGCTCGGTATTTTTGAGCCCAAAATCGGGCTTGGCTCGGGCTCGGTCAGAGCCACGAGCTCTGTGAGCCGAGCCGGCTCTGACGGGCGAGCCAGAGCACGAGCCACGAGCTAATTTTCCAACCCTAGATGCAAGGTTCAAATTTCGTTTTCAGATCATATTTTAGAAGTAGCCGAAAATCCGAAATTTCGGTAAGATTTTGGAATTTCGGTCGAAATCCAGACGAAATTTAAAAAGCAAATTTGAAATATGATAAATTTGAAACCAAAAGTTTGGCCAATTTTTGGTTATTTTCAATAACATGTGAAATGGTCTCTTGAGGCTAGGAAAAATTGGGAAACAATTATGAGCACTCAATGGCCTTCCAGCTCAGTTTGTAGAACTGCTCCATGGTGGTCTTCTGGTCATGGATTTGAGTCCCATGGTGGGTTTTCCTACCCCATTAATTTTGTATTTTGGTCAATGCAAGCGATGAAAGAAAAAAAAAGCTGAGTGAGGATTCAAACATGAGACCATGGATGCAAAAATCAACGATAATCGAGCGATTATCACGTGTATCGCCGGCAGGTGGCTTTAGAAATCGAGCGGGAAATCATCCAAATTCAAAAAATTTGAAAATATTTATCCGGAAGTTCCCTAAAAATAGTAGTAATAGTTTTGTGGCATCTGGGATGAAAATTTTGTAAAAGAAACCGAATTTGGACGATGTTTTATAGCAAATTCCAAATGTAAAAAAATTAAAAATGCAAAAAAGTGAATAGTCTAATGCACAGTGGCTCCAACCAAAAGCCCAGCCAGCCAGCCCATGATTGCATTGAAGACAACCATAAGTGTGAATCCCTACTTCCGATAGCCGTCAACTAGCTTCCAACATTTCTCCGAATCCCCCACATACATCCCCAGCGGCTCCGACCAGATCTCGCCACTGCAGACCACTTCTTCACTGCCAGAGCTTCAATAATCGCTCGGTAAGTGTCGATTTTCGGTGTAATAGCTTCAATAATCGCTAGGGTTGGTGACATTCTGTGCATGCTTTGATTTTTAGGGTTACTAACGATTTTCTCATTGGATCTGTCAATTTTTGGTTCTGTATTGTCAATTTTCTATGCAATGAAGGTGATTTTCTGTAGGGATTCGTTACTAGGTTGCTTGCGATTTCCTAGGGATTTTTTGAAAATCGATAGTACATATCGATTTTGGTATGTTATTGTCAAAATTTGTTGGGTTTACGAAGAAAATCATGTGGCTGATACATTTGGCCATGGTTGATGGATCCCAGGGTGTAGCGCTCTAATTGGATAATACTGATGTGTAGAAAATAGAACACGAAGCAAAATAGAAAAAATGAGTGTATAACTGGAAATACCATGGTGCTACTCAATCACAAATGGCGACTACTACAGGAAAGGGCCATCAACATAGCCATAATGCACCGCATGATAGCTCTATAGTTTGTACAACGTCACAGAGACGCAAGGGTGCTATGGCTCATATGGCGGCTATGACTATGCCATCTCAGATACTCATGCACAACCTCCCACCGGATGGGTCTATGAGTGGTAAGACCTTGACTTTTATAATATGTTGTACCAACAGTGGAAAACTAGCCCACGGACGGAACAAAGCTGGCATAAATACAAGGCGGAGTACAATATAGCCAACCAAGTGTACACTCAACAATACTACCTGTAGCCTCGAAGGTCATGTTTCATTTTATGTTTTATTTCATTGCAACTCTTTTTTTACTAACATAGCATTCATCTAGGTCCAACAAGACATTTCTGTGACAATAAAAGGATGAAGAAACTATACCAAGTGTGAACATTTATTTTTGATGAGAAATGTTGATTTCAAATATCATATGCCATATACATTGAGATGTGAACTCGTTGAATTTATTTGTGAATGGTATTGACATGCAATGTTATTTGTTGCGATATTGTTGCTAAATGCCTACTTTACAACTTGAGATTGTTTAAAATATAGTAAAGGTCATGTCGAAATTTTTCCATATTTTACCATCATTGTGCTATTCTTCTCCTATTTTTTCAAATTTATTATGTATTACAAACATTTATTCTGATTTTTTGGTCTTTACCATTTTTTTACAAATTTCTAATTTTTTTTCTGATTTTTTAGCATTTTCCCCAAATTCTGCAAATTTCATCTTTTTCCTTCAATATGTCAATGTTTGTCAACGTTTGCTCGTTAATCTATTTTACCACCACCTTTGACTGCCCATTCAAATCGGTTTGACTTGGATGTTTTTGTAATTTCTAGTGATTTTCACTCAAAAATTGCCAAAAATCGATGCGACGGCAATGCGATTTTTGGCATGGAAACGGTAAGTTGAACCCTAACCCACACCACGGTCTCCAAACAAAGAAGGGTCTGTCCATCCATTATCCATCGTGTCAATGATTTGGGGATACAAAATCATTCGAATTTTGGACAGTCTGATGCCCATCAAACAACCACCTTTTTGCCTTATCCTTAAGAACCAGATGACCTAGCTGCTTGCTACCAACATCTTGAGCGTAGTCGCCCCAACGTCGGCGAGGCCACTCCATGACCTCCTTTCCTGTCGTTGCTGCTATGTAATACGACTGCCCACACTGAGGATAGCTCCAACACTTCCCGCCTCGTCTTTTGTGTGTGCCTCTACTCCACCGTCGCTCCTTCTTTCCTATCTTCAGCTCACTACTACCTGATCCACCACTTCCCATCGCTTCGCACTCATTTCCCTACCGGTCGACCCAACCCACTGCTAGCCACAAAGCCCACAGCTTGCCACACCACCATCACCCATTGTCGGTCCACACGCTGTGTCAGTCTTCCCCTGAATCTGGACCCCGGTGAACCCCAATCCCGAACCCAGTGAATCCCATACGTAATATGGTGACATCACTGTCATGATATACACAAAAATTATTGTTCACATGATGCATAGCAATTCCAAAAAAGAATGAGCTGACAGAACTGAATCAAAGTAAAGCAAATCTCACTTGCACGCCTCACATTAACAAATATTACTACTAGTGTTAATGATCAGGACCTAGGGTCTCTTAATTGAGCTTATGAAAAATATGATGATAGGTTTCCAGTGAAACAAGATTGTGAATGAGAGATAGGGATTGCTTCTTTATTAATTAAGCGGCTTAACAGAGTACAAGAATTACAGGGATTCTATCTAAAATTAGAAGTCCGATTACAGTTGTGATTACAATTGCCACTGTCCTGGATAGTGCGAATGGGCTCTTATTTATATCGGACAAAGAGGCGACAGTTGTTCTCCAAAAATCATCATGTAGCCAAAATGTGCCTTCTCACCAAAGGGTGTCTTTTCCAGTAATAAATTTCAAGTAGTTGCATGTACCTGTCAGATAGCTATTTGCACAGAGACATGTGCGAAGATAACCGCTTGCTCTGACTAGCTTCACTGGTTGGGGTGTTTATTTCACTAGTCAGGGATAACTAGAGTGAAGCAATGTAAAAGCTATCTTAATTAAACTAGTCGGAGACATAACCATTCAACTAAGCGTGGTCCTCGTTCTATATTATGGATTTTATGAATTTTAGGCCCATTAATAGAGTATATTTTCTAGTTGTTGATAGCCCAAATAAGGAATAGGCTTTTAATCAACGTCGATTATCTCCCAAGGCTTGAGTAATAAAAGTTTTTTATTCAAGGCTTTTAATGTGTGTTATGGGGTTTCATGGTAATCATTGTATCAGTTAAATGTTCATCAAAAGGTGGTTTTTTATGCCTCCTTAGAAACTTAAATGGTGTTTAGAATCGGTACAGTAAAGGATATATAAAGAGGTAAACTTTCTCTGGACATTTTACGCCTTAGTTGTTTTGAGCGCAAAATAGTCTTTTGAGCCCTTTCAACTTCGAACTTTTTTGAGCCTTTTTGCTTCTGAGTCTTCTTCTTCCTTGCAACTCATCTACCAGGACAAGTCTATTCTCATCGAGGAGAAAATTCAAGAGCTCAAGGAGCAAGATCTAATTCCTTCAAGCAAAATGCTGAGGTGGGATCCGAATGGAGAAGATAGGAAGCCATAGCCCTAGGAAGGGTGCCTCGTTCTCTTCGCCACCTTCGTTGGGTTGGGTTTGTTGGGTTTTCATCTCTCTGATAGTGAGTTTTTGGTTGATGTGCTTGATCACTATGAGATTGAGCTTCACCATTTCCCCCAAAATTCCATCCTTATTTTGAGTGTTTTCTTGCACCTTTGTGAGGCATTCCTTCTCCCCTTTGTCTTTTCTGCTTCTTCTGTTAATATACCCACAACAAGACTCTAGACGCTAGCAGGAGAGTCTATTTCAAGCTTCAAGACAAGGTCTCTTCTTGATACCCTCCCATCCCGACCAAGGATACATGGCGGGATTATCATCGGGTGTGATTCTCCTTTGAGATTTTGGAGGAAGCTAGATTCAGTACAATGAGAAGTCTGCTCCAGCATGGGATTGAGGCAGAGTGTGAAAATGACTCGTTGGTTCTCATCGATGAGGAAAAAAGAATAGTGAACTTGATTGGAAAATTGGTGTCGGGGGCTTGATGGGACATAAAATTATTTATGATTTTCTGCACCACAAGTTGAGCTCTTTGAAAAGGCAATTTAGATTTGCCTAGAGAAACGAGGGCGACCAAGATCCTACAAAGGACAAACCTGGAGGTAAGGAATTTATATATTTTTGACCTCTTTTTTACATATACTTTTTAGAAGATTTACTAACGTTTGATTTTTGTCAATTCTGACCACTAAGGAGACCTGGTCGAGGCTTTCAACAATCCTTCAGGCATCCTCGGATGGGTCTGACCAAGCTGCTTTGAGGAAGCAACCTTCTAGCCTGATCATGCAATCGATGAGTTCATCAATGAACACATCAAAGTAAGGATAATTCATTTGGTAATTTTTTTTGTTTTACTAATTACTTTATATTAACAATTAGTTACATTTTAGATGCATAAGCGAGCATCCAAGCAACCTGCTATTGTGACCATGGCCTAGCCAACCAAGAAGCCGAGGACCTCTTCAAGGGGTGCCTTGAAGATGGTGGACCCGACCACTGAAGAGGCTTGTGTTGACCACCAACAAGTACTAGTCAAACCCTAGTGCTGTTTAGTGCTATACGCTCTAAGCGTGTACACGATCAAGCTCAGGCATCTAGGAAGAAGGTGTCCTCTGCTGCGGGGACTCAAACAAAGTCTGCATTAGCACGGAGGAAAGCAACGCACACGTCTTCCTATTTAGCATCTATTTTTGACCCTATCCAAATAGTTTTTGACTGGTCAGCGGGGTCAATGGGGACCTGCTTTATTTGCTCATTTAGCTAAGGAGTTGCTTTCAGCTTATCCATCTTGCTTGTCTTTTCGGCCTTACATGGTTTACCTACATCATCAACATTTCTTAACGGTAATTGATCAACAATTTCAAGTAATTTGCGATCGCAACTAAGTGCAATAGCCTGATTACCTTGCACATTAATCATGCCTTTGGGACCAGGTATTTTAATGCTTTGGTAAGCATGATGTGTGGCTGCCATAAATTTTGTCAGTGAAGGTATACTCAAGATGGCATTATATGATGATTCAAAATCAATAATTTCAAAAGAAATTAACTTTGTTCTAAAATTATCAGCATGTCCAAAAGTGAAAGGGTAACACGATCTATCCAATTGGAGATATAGACGGACCAGGTATGATCCTAAAGAATGGGTTTGATACAGGTCGGATCTTAGAACGAGGAATTAGCATTTCATCTAAAGTATTAACAAAAAGCAAATATAAAGAACATTCTCCATCTAACAATGCAGGTCGTTCCAAAGTCCTTTTCTCTTGGAGTATGCAGGTCATTCTGAAACGCCTACGATCTCTCTTTGAATATTCTTTTTGTTCTTCTTATTCTTTCCCTTGCGTCTTTAGGTTTGGTTCTTTTTGGACTTTTTATCCTCTAATTCCTACAGACCAGGTTATGGTAGTATGTGGCCCTTATTGATCATACGATTCCACTCAATGGCCCCATGTGCATCCAAATATCAATCTGCCATATCGAATAACTCTGATATGATAGAAGGTGGATGAATATTGAGATCTTCTGTAAAATATTTGTAGTGTACAGCCTGCTTAAATGCACGAATTACAGAATCATGAGAAATATTTGAAATAGTATTGTGAACTTCTACAAACCTTTCAATAAACTTACATAAATTTTTACCAGAAATTTGACGAAGATGATGTAAATCATCTTCCTTCCCTAGTTTTGCGTAACAACTTTTAAAGTTATTTAGAATTATATGGCACAAAATTTTCTAACTGAAAATAGACTCTTCTGGCTGATTGAATAGAAAAGTTCTTGCAAATCCTTTCAAAACAGTAAGGAGATAGTTGGTCATTACCTTCTCATCACCACCAACTACTTGGATGATGGTGGTATAAACTTGCAAGAATTCTGTTGGGTTTTAGGTCCCATCAAAGCTTTCCAGATGACTCAGCTTGAATTTTTTAGGCCAGGCAACATCTTGGAGTCCTAGGGAAAGGCTTTACATTTTGTACAAAGTCTGAAACATGATCGTATGTTGGGAACATTTTTCATATATTCGAGAGAACGAAGTCTTCACTGATTATGATTAAGAATTTCCCCTGGGGTTAGGCATTCATAGGCATTTCTCTGCTGTGGTTCATTTGTTCACTGGTTATTGGTGGCTTGATGGTGTCAACGAGATGAAGAATGTTCCATACAGAAATCAGTTTGAGATCTTGCAGATAAGGACACAACCTATACTTCATCAGCAGCTTCTTGCAGATCAGCGACTAGGAATTTAATAATTGTTGTGTTAAGTGCATTATCCCCCTATGTTGGTTGGTTTAGAATTACACTGGTTAAAATATGAATTCTTTTTTAAAGAGGTAGCCTCCTGTGAACTGCTAGGAACAAGGTTGAGGTCCCTCACCGTCGCCCTTAGAGGTGGCAGTGTGATTGGGAGCATGCACTAGGATTGACTTCCCAAAACATCGGGTCTCCATGAGGTTCTTGGCTGGGTTTTGTAGTACAGACATTTGGCTTTATCCACGGCTTTTTGCTTTGCTGTCATGAGTTGTTCATGTTGATCTTAAATGGTTTTTTTCCAATTCATGAGCTTCACGCTCTTCGGGCGTTGCGCTCGTTGTTCATCTATCTCACTTATGACCACACAGATGCGAAACCCAAAGTGGAAAGAGTGTGTAATTGCCCCATCTTCGTCAGAGAAAGGATATAGTTGAGTCCTCGGAGACAATCTTTTGAAGTAGAGCTCTCAAAAATACAATCATCATTTTGGATAGCGTTTTCATCATCGACCTCCATAGGATATGCTTCATGGACATCTGCCTCTAGAATTGGAGTAGGAACAGGATTGTGCTCACGTTCTAACTTCTCAGGGTTGCTCTTTTGCTTCGACCTCATGCATACTGGCCTCGATTGCTGATAATTCTGCTTTAGTAACATATTCAAGGTAGAAATTATACTTATATTCTTCTTCTGAGAGAGTCGTTGGCATTGAGATTGACATAGTCGATGAGGTCGAACGAGTTTTCTTCATCCATCACCAAGAATGGGTAGGACATGCTTTTCGTAATCTTAACTACCTTGAGCCCTCCTTCTAGCGCCAATGTCGATGTCTAAGACCTAGGATTTCTTAATTGAGCTTATAAAAAATATGATGGCGGGTTTCTAGTGAAACAAGGTTGTGAATGAGAGATAGGGATTGTTTCTTTATTAGCCAAGCGGCTTAACATAGTACAAAAATGATAGGGATTCTATCTAGGAATGGAAAACGAGCCAGTTTAACTTTTTTCCGAGCTTTTTTCGACACTAATTTATTCTTATTTATTATAGTCTCTTGTATTGTTTGAGACCCAACTTCGAGCCGAGCCTAACGAGCCGAGCCAAAGTTGACCATTGTTCCAAATCAACTAATTTTTATTTTAAAAGAAAAATGAATGTAATCGGAGCAATTTTGAAACGAGCCACCGAGCCAGCTCAACAAGCTTTTTTTCTAGCCCTAATTCTATCTAAAATTAGAAGTCTGATTACAATTGCCACTGTCCCAGATAGTGCGAATGTGCTCCTTATTTATATCAGATGAAGAAGCGGCAGCTATTTTCCAAAAAGCGTTGTGCAGCTAAAAGGTGTCTTCCCATCAAATAGTGCCTTCTCGTCTAAGGGTGTTTTTTCCCAGTATTAACTTCCGAGTAGTTATGTGTACCTGTTAGATAGCTATCCGCATGAAAACTTGTGTAGTGATAACCGCTTGTTCCGACCAGTGACCAGGTGTTTATTTCATTGGTCGGAGACGACCAAAGCAAAGCAATGTAAATACTATCTTAATTAAACTAGTTAGAAACAAAACCGTTCAACTAAGAGCAGATCTCATTCTATATTATAGGCCTTACGAATTTCAAGTCTATCGATAAAGTATGCTTTATATCCGTTCATAGTCCGGATAAGAAATAGGTCACCGTTCCTTAGCATCTTTCAAGCTAGACGCTCCAGCTTGCACGACCCCTGTGAAGCCAACTCTAGTTTCTTCACGACCTACTCACCTACACAAACATGCATGCGTACGTCCGCCCTGCGTACGTCGGCCCTGCGAAGAAATGAATGGAATAGAAGGCTCGCATTAATGCGATGCAACATGGCGCTAGCTTCTTGTCTCGATGTCGATGGAGACTGGAGGCCGGCATCGGACATGCCTACGTGCATACAAATCTCGGCATATGACAGGTGGTGAGTTAAGACGACGCTGCGTCGTCCTAAATCGCGGCCTCCCCACGTTACGTTACAGCCGCTCTCTTATAGCGGATATGTAATGTAGGGCCTGAAATAACTGCAGGCTCTCTACAAGTTTCGTGACATGAATGATATCATTTCCACTGAACATATCTGTAGCATCCAAAGTAGAATTAACTCACTCTAGCAGTGGCAGGTACGACAGGGGATTCTATGCATTGCTGGAGAGACGTAATATGCTTGCGTGTTTTTTTTTTTAATAAAACAGCAGAAGCTCTGTCATACATTAAAAAAGAGTGATAAAAATATAGTATAAAGTATGATTCAGAAACCGATACATTCTAAGATGGCGAAGCAAAGCAACAACAAACTGGACCCTGATCGCAGACTCGTAGAAAACCTGATCGTAGTCTATTAGAAACTCGGAGCAAGACCGACGCAGCAACCGAAGCCGAACCGAAACCGAGGTGCTTGTGTTACATTACTATTCTGATCAGAAGGTGTTCGATGAGCAAATAAACGCTGGAAATTAATCAAACTCGAGTACGACTTAAGCAATCTTTAAGCGGATGACAAGAACTGGCCTTTAATTGAACCTACATTTGTAATAATAAAGCATTCATGCATTTATATATCTTTTTTTTCCAAGTTTTATCTTTCTCCCGATCTGCCACGTGGAAGTCTGCAAGACATAGGATGATAGGATACATCTTATATGGCTGGTGACAAGGACAGCGACGTCCACAAAGATCGACATGCTGTAGCCTATTTTCCGCGCATGGTTCAAACGAGGCAGCTAGCTAGCTAGCACAACAAGAAAACACTTCATGTGTCAGACCACCAAGTAGTAGTAGTACGCACGATCGATCAATAAGCTCATGAGCTGGAGGAGATCGATCGAGGAGCCATGCATTTTGATCGTCGCATTTGATCAAAGGCGACAAGAACATGCATAATGCAGGAATTAGCCTGCCTCGCCTTGCTTGCCTGGTCACTCCACAGCAAACCAACCAATGAGCAAGCAAGGAAGCGCCCGCACACTAGTTGTTAGAAATGAGGCCCAAGTGATCTATTTATCTCTAATGTTAAAGTTATAAAGATTAGTACTATATTACTAGTTGAGAGAGGAGAACACCAGTTTAAAAGGGAGAGCTCTCACCATACCTTGTAATGAGGCATATGGAGGGTGAGGAGTACGGCTAAAGTCATACGCACGCGCGTATTTCGCGAATTACCGTGTATTTTTCTCGCGTGACTTGTGACTTTAGCCGTTTAAACCCTTTTTAATCTTCGGTTTCTCTACATTACAGAGTCATTAACTAAGCATTTAAACAGCGTTATGGCATCAGTTTCAATCCGTTTGAATGAATATTTGATGACAATAGTTACTAGCGTTTAATGGTGATGTAATGATCAATTTAATTGACCGTTACTGATGCGAGGCTATAAAATTTAGAGACGTCCAGACAGAAAGGGCTTTTTGTCTCTTGCGCTCGCGTTTCATCCTCTGTGATCTGTGTTGCGTCTTCGTGCTGCACTTGTTCTTCATCGACCTTCCTTTCGGCGTGCACCGCGAGGCAAGAAGAGCGGGATCTCCGAACCGTTGCCGCGGCGAGAACTTGCACGGGGGCGGAATCAGGTTTCTGGGCAGCGCAACTGCGCGGCCGCTCAAGCTCTTCTTCCTGCTTCTGGGCGTTGGACGCGATCCACGACGTCGACTACTTCCTCTACGGTCGCTCTTCATCAAGTGCCTCCTTTTAATCATCAAGCCCATCGTAAGAATTCTCTATTCGTCTCATACATGACATTTCTGGATCTATTTTTTAGTAGTATGTGGCGGCTGTTGTCTTTAATCATTTTGTAAATTAGCTTAATATTTAAATTTAAAATAAAAATAATACCTAGATTTCAAACACTAGTCACTGCTGCGACACACACTACTGCCTACTGCGATAGCACTGCACTGCACTGCGTGCTGTGTTCTCTTGCTCCAGGAAAGATGGATCGTGCACCGTTAATTCCACGCCGCACTGCTGGTGGACAGTGAGATGACAAGGCATGATTGTTTCCGGCCGGCACCTGTGCGTTTGTGCTTATCCCCTGTGCCTGCATTTATGTCCGCCCGCCCGCCTCGTAAAATCCATTCATCGCGGTTAAGGGCGATTTGTTCCGGCTTTGGATCCTCCGAAAATTGATTTCGTATTATAGCTATAGAGAAATTAATTTAAAAAAATTAGAATTTAAAAGTACATATAAAGTGGATTGTGGATTCTAATATATATGGATATGTTGGATTATGAGAATTGGATTCTAAAATTAAGCTATTTATTTTTTATTCTACTTTTTGGGCCAAAAGCCAGAATCAAAAGCTAAAACAAACAGGCCCTAAGACAGAGTTGGATTTGAATCAAAAGCTAAAACTCTACATCTATATAGACGATTTCAAATTTATCTCTGGCTATTTTTTATTATATATTTGCTATCTTTTTTTTTATAAGAGAACTAACCTAATAAAAAGAGAGTATGGAATTTCGCTTATTTTTGTTGTGTGTGCTCTCTGTTTGTGCTTACTGTTCTTTGGTGCATAGTGGTCGTCTAAGGGCAAACGATGTCGTTTTACAACAAGTTATTGTTGTAAAATTTGATGTTTCGGTTACTGGTTTCCTTGGATATGGCTATTGGGTGACCCGATTTTCCTTATGGGCCACTCGGCTGACCCGTTAGGGATTTCAGTGTGAAAGGCAGAACAAGAGAGAGGACTCGGTACTCTCTTCTCTGGAGTGCGGCGGCTGCACCATTTCTAGTGGAGTTCGCGTGACTGCTCGGCTTCCCTGGCTTGGAGGAGTGGCGCCGAGATTCCAGGAAGTGGCGCACACATCTCGCTGGCTAGTGAGAGGACTAAATCACGAGCTGGTGCGGCTGCAGGTCCTCTCTCCTCCTTAAAAAAATCTCTGCTCTAGCGCATCATCAAGAAAACAGAAGTAAGAAAGATTTCAATCCCTGGCTTTCCCTTCTTGATCTTCTCTTGAGCACGGATTTGGGCTGGTGAGAAAGAACTCCAGATCATTGATCTAGTGTCTAATTGGCTAGACTTTCATCCTGGTCTTGTGTGCCTAGCTTTTGTTCACTATTGGAAAGATTTCATCCAACAGTCTAGCTTTTGTTCACTATTGGAAAGATGCGATAATAAGAGCAAGATTTTAGATTTCATCCTTGTCTAGCTTTTGTTCACTATTGGAAAGATTTCATCCTGGTCTAGCTTTTGTTCACTATTGGAAAGATTTCATCCTGATCATCTAATAGGCACAATAGTGCACGGATTACCAATAGCGCATCCCTATACCGGTCACTTCGCAACCTGGCGTCACCGTCGAGTTGTGCCGCCGCGCCCTGCTGGCGTCGCTGCCGAGCCACTAGCCCTCAACACCGCCATGCCCTCTAGGCGTTATGGCCAAGCCTGAGACTCGATCGGGGCCGTCGAGCTATGCCAAAGTCGCTTTGAGCTTACACCACAGCCCTACAGTGCTAGTGCCGCCTTTGAAAGTTCAAGTTTCATTAATTTGGTTTTGGTGTTAGGGACAAATATAATATTGAGACTAACTATTTTGATAATCATAATATTGATTAGTCTCAATTGTTAGTTAATGACAAATTTAATATTGAGGCGAAGTCTTTTGATAATCATAATATTGATTAGTTTCAATTGTTAATTAATGATAAATCTTTTTATGAGACTAACGCTTTTGTTGAGTTTAACTCTTATTAGTCTCTTTTCCATAAAAAGATGGAGATATCAAAGGTATGCATTCGAATTCATATTATCATATCGTGTTTCATTCCTTGATATTGAATATGAGACCAACTCTTTTATTGAGTATACTTTTGTTTATTCTCATCTCATTGAAAAATAGAAATTCCAAATATATGCATCCAATACAACTCTATTATTTCTAAATGCATTCCTTGAATTCAAGATAAAGGATGAACTTTACCGTAATCTCAATCTTAAAATGTGCATAATGTTTTAAATTCTATATATACATGCATGCACACATTTAGGGGTAGTTAATGCTTAATCTTGAAGTTTCAATAGTATTGATCACTTTACCTCTTTCTATTTATAAATGATCATTATTTTGAAACAAATTCTTGAATATATATATATATATATATATATATATATATATATATATATATATATATATATATATATATATATATATATATATATATATATATATATGGATGTACACTTATGTAGTTGCAATATACTCATGTTAATATATGACAAACTCTAAAGCAATCTCAAATTGAATACGTATATATATATATATATATAGATCAATTTTTTATGTGCACACATTCATGTTAATATATGACAAACTCTAAAGCAATCTCAAATTGAATACGTACATATTGATTCAAGATCAATTTTTTATGTGCACACATTTGTGGGAGTTTATTCTATGTTTGATGGTCTAAATAGCATTAGTTTCATTAGTATACTCAACACACGATTAATCTTTCAAACGATTGTCTTTGGGTTGTGGCTAATCATCAAAGGATAAGATCAAATAATCTTGAGAGCATTCATTATGTATTAATGGAGTGCATTGATAATTGAAACAACTATGTATTTTGGACTAACACTTTTAATTTGTTTAAAATAGGTTAAGTTCAAGATTGAGATGGATAAACGGAATAAGAACATCATCATGTGTTGATGAGTATCAAGAGAGATTCCCGAAGTTAAGAGAAGGGGAATCTATCATGTGTTGATGAACAAGACGAGAACCCTACTTAGAGAGAAGATGATGGTAATCATAAAAGCTCCAAGTGGATGTGCTAGAGGTAAAGGTATAACTAGCATAGAGCTAAGGATGTGTTCCTAGTCTTTTACTGATCTTGGTGCTTGGTTGGAAGACCGGATTACTAGTATAGGTTGTCATACTGTTAAGAGGGGTTGAGTCTTATAACTTGAGTCTCATCATGTGTTGATAGTTCAATCCTGCTTGCTCTAACTCACACTCTCTTGATTTGGTTTTTGCGTGGAGCGAATATTTATGAATGTGTTTTGCAAATAGAAGAAGCACACGTTTGATGTTGTTTTGCAAATGTGTTTTGCAAACAAGTTGATATTTGTGAAAATCTTTGGAGTATGTAACTAGAGTTTGCAAATGTGTTTTGTAAATTGGTTTAATCATGTGTTAACCATCACATGGCTCAAAGATGTGATCTTAATTGCTCTTGTTTGTAAGATTTATATTTTCAAATGTGTTTTGTAAAATATTAGTGTTCATGCATTTGATCTTGTAGCAAGTGATTAGAATTTACAAATTAGTTTTGCAAAATTGTTTTGATCATGAGTTGATCATCACATGGCACAAGATTTGATCTTATTGACTCTTGTTAGCTTGTAGTCACGCTCTTGATCAAGTCTATATGAGGGACTTCGAGAAAATCATATTTTAAACTTGAATGACTACATTGGATAGTAGCGGGGTATTGTAGCAACGGCTATTTTTAGTGCATTTAATGCTCAAAACTATCTGTTATCGTTGAGGCCGGTACCACTGGGATTTACATGATGGTAGTACCGGAAATTGAAAGTTTTTTTATTATTTTACCCCCAAACGGCTAGTTTCTTTGTGGGGCTTTATAAGAGGCTGAATGGGGAGAGTTTTGCTGTTATTCTTGCACCCATTTGAGGCATACACTTCAAAGCAAAACCTCTAGAGCTCATAAAACCATATTTGAGTGATTTGAGAAGCTTTTGAATTAGAGTTCCTTGTTTAATGACTCTTGGTGTTTCATTTGCTTTCTCTTGAGCTAATGCAGGCATTTCCTCCCAATTGTGCATGTGTTACACCTTGTGAGCAAGGAGAGAAGATCTCTAGTTGCATGTGTTGCATCTAAAGAAGGATTGAGCATCCTTGTGCATGTGTTGCACTTGATGAGAATCAAGTAAGAGGCTTGACCTATTACTCCTGGTGTTTATCGACATCGAGACATATGAAGGCGTCATGGTCCGGTGATCTTCTCAAAAAGGTTGTGAAGGTTGGATCTTACCTACTCGGAGGGGGAAAGAGCTACTCCTAGTGGATTAGGCGTGTTTGGCTTAATTCGTGAAGCTCATCTAATTTGTTTGGGCTTACCTTAATGTCGATTAGGGAAGGCCGGCAAGTCTCCGAACACCACGGTAAAAAGATTGTGTGTCAATTGTGGTTTGCTTTTTATTGCTCATTTACATTCTTGCAATTTACATTTCTAGAATTAAATTGCTTGCTTGTGAACCTAGAATTGCAAATATTGATTTAGTCTTAGATTGTTAGTGCACATAGTAAGCCTAGAGGACTTAGGCCTTAATTGTCAAAACTATTTGATTTACATTTCTATATTAATTCTAGGTTTTGGCTATAGTAATTTTTCAAAAGAATTTTTAATACCGCCTATTCACTCCACTCTAGTTGGCATTCTCGATCTTACAGCCCTGCCACTCCATGCCCCGACACTGCCGGGAGCAAGGCAATGGTGGCTAGGGTTTTAACTCTAGCTACCTACCATCGAAAGCCATCTGGGCCGAGCCACTTGGGCCACACCTCGTTGGACCGTGCCGCCTGAGCCAAGTAGGCCACTAGACATGAGCTGGTTTTTCAGTAAGAAAAAAGGATAAAAAAATTAGAAAAAGAATTTAATAATTTAACTCCTAGAATTTTATGTATTTCTGAAATATAGTTTTTAAATTCAAAAAAATTATGTTAAAATCCTAGAAATTGATTTTCTAGGTATATGGACTACCATAATTTGTTGAAAATTAGACTTAGCACATATTGGAAGCTCCATATCTCTAGATTTATTTTTCTTGCCATTATTCCATGTTTATAAGTGCTGGAATTTTTTTCTATTAATTGGTAATTCTAAAAATTGCTTGATAATTAGCAGAAAATAATGAAAAATGCTATGAAAATTATGGATAGCATATTGGAAGCTCTGTAGCTCTGGATTTATTTTTGTTAGCATTACTTCATGTTCATATATGATAGAATTTATTTTTCTATTAATTAGTAATTATGAAAATTGCTTCATGATTAGCATAAAATTATTAAAAATTGAGAAAATTCTAGAAAATTTTAAATAATTATTTACTGGATAGATAGAGACCAAACTATACTATTTCAAGGGTAAGCATTCAATATATTGATTTTATCGGCAGTAAAATTCAATCCTACTTGCGTATCGGATATGTCGGACATCACAAAGAGGAAATTTACTGAGCTCGCACTGAATGGCAGTAATTACCTTATCTAGGCAATGGATACCAAGATCAACCTGCCAGTTCAATCTCTTGGAGCTATTATTTTCCAGCCTGAAGCTGGTACCACCTAAGCATGCAACTTTACACTTCCTGAGGCACCATCTCCAAACTGATCTGAAGGTCGAATATTTGATAGAGGACCTGCTGGCACTATAGAATTTCCAAAAGGAATAATATAACTAGCAAAGATCTGTCTTGTTGCCAGAAGTATAATGTGAATGGACCCTCCTGTGCTTCTAGGATTTCAAGTCTATAGCGGCATTGTAACACCCCAACTCCCTACGAGTCAGGAATGCTACCTAACTCCCAAATTCACAGAAATTTTCAAGCACCTCCTCTAAAACTATGGACATCCACTCAATGAGACAAAAGAATAAATAGCGTTGTATATCTTATCGATTACTACAAAATAGAATGAAACCATCTAGCGGGTCCTTAGATAATCGATCATACATCCAGCAAGCAATTAACCGCCTACACAACGCAGCGATCAACACATTACACTAGCATTAGTTACAACCAGACTTAACGGAACAATTGAATTGGTTGTTGGTGACCAGAAGTCGTGCATGTGCTCTACTCCCATCCCGTCGAATTAGCTTCAAAGTACCTAAAACAAGAAACAACAAGCGTGAGTCCAAGACTCAGCAAAGTGCAACAATATAAAAAAAAGTAATGAATTCAACTGAGTTACTTTTAACCTAGAATTTAATATAGCCATTACTAAATCGAAATCAACCAATAAAAGAAGCAATACTAACTCCACTTACCACAACCAATTCGAAAACATAACTAAATCTTACCCCTACCTCAATAACATTTCTGGATGAGTCCACGCCTTAATTCTCAACCTGTTCTTCCCATTCTCATCAATCCCATTTATCAGTTACAACACACAATGCAATGGAATGCGTTTATGCTTTCATGCTCAAGTGCACAACATACAAAGGAAGACTCTCATACCCATATATCATAATCAACTCATTAAACGTGATTCATCCTTATTAGTGCAATGCGGGTGCAAATATGCCATATCAAAAGAAGAATTCATATCCATACACCACAAAAAGAAGAATCTCATATCTATACAATCACAATCAATGCATAAAACATGATTCATCATTGACAATGCAATGCATATTGCACATATACCATACCAAAAGAAGAATTCATATCCATACCCCACAAAAAGAGAAGAATCTCTTATCTATACATCACAATCAATGCATAAAACATGATTCACCATTGACAATGCAATGCAAATTGCACAATTTCCATGCACATGATGCATCATACATGCTCATCTCCTCTTTTAGCGCATACCGGTATGGCCGAGTGCACACCCGTCGGCCTGTGCACCTCTCATCCCTTCCACCGTGGTGGAGGGTGCCTACTCTTCTTGACTAGCTCCCATACAACCACGTATATGGGACTACAGTAGGACTTTCAAGACTTACTACATGTAAGCTTAGAGGCCACTTGATCGAATGGGTCGCCTCTTCCATCATGAATGCACAAATGCAATTGACATAAACCAGTTTGCAAATTACACTCATTTCTCACATTTGCATAACCATAGCCAAATACATAAACATCACCACTCACATCCATAAATTACCATTCACATCCTCAACACTCATAATCGCATTAGCAACACTCAATAATCACATTCTCAACACTTCGAATCGCATTAACACTCAATAATCACATTCTCAACACTCGTAATCGCATTAGCAACACTCAATAATCACATTCTCAACACTTTCGTAATCACCTTCTCAACAATTTATATTCATTCTCACATCACCATTTCTCGAGTAATTACTGATTCCATCCATCTTGATCATAAATAAATCCATTTTCGCAATCCAATTCCATACTTTCAGTATTCCCACTAGCATATCAAACTAGTGAATGTAAATATGAAAATAAGCTTTAGCAAGACGTCATCACGGCATCTAGACGGAATTTATTAAACATCGTACATAACATTCAATCCAGGGATGCAGCATAAATTCATGATAGCAAGACATATAAAGTTCATCAAACAAATCATAACACGTTCAAACAACGATACACTTGAATCAGATTACTTACCCTTTTCCTTAAGAGACAATTACCTTACTAGACGAGCTTATACACACGAATGCAACCATCGGGTCAGCATATACGTAACACAAGCAATGAACTAAATACCTGCAAGAGATATACGGTTTGCACTTGCCTTTTTCCGACGGAATATGGAGTGAAATTGGAATTCTTAGCTGGCATGACTTCCTGGGATTAACTAGCTTGAATTTAGAACATATACACACAATATAACTTACTAACAACAACCCACCTAGACAAAATCACTGGAACTAGTGCCATTTAAACTCAAGAAAATGCAACTTGTAAACATATGCCCTACTCTGCTGCTCTAAAAATACAAAAGCAAGTAGCATTCATTCCATTGCCTAAAATACATATTGGCCACATTGCATAGAAGGTCAAGATATAATCTTGCACAAATGAATTCGGGACATCGAGACACGCATTTAACTTTTAGCATTAGCTAAACCAAGAATTATGGTACAAGTATGAGACCATCCAAACTACCCATCTATGCAAGCCTCCAACAATTCCATCAAGATAAATGGAGATACCAATGCAATCAAAATTAATCGGATGGCGATAAATAATTCTAACTCACACATTTGAAGTGAGCCAAACAAAAAGTAATAAGGATGACATTACAGGGCTCATGTACAAATAACTCACATATCGCGTATATCTATATATATATCATTCCATAAACAACAACACGTAGAATCCTCAAGAATCTAATACGGGGTATACATAAATATTGTGTATGCATCGATAACAAATCCACATACACAACGCATACTGCAAGTCTTTAGTGATCACAACATGACAACGAGGAAAAGACAAACACCAATGCAATCATATTTAATCAACTAGGATCCCTTTACGCCAGGATGGCCGCTCATTAACCAAAGATTCACAACCAAATGTGTCATACAAGTACTCATGGATCATTAATTAGAAACAGTTTAATACTCTAATATAACCCTCCTAGACATTTCATCGAACACCGACATGCAAGCAAAATGGGTCCTCACTACCTAGGGTTTACCTCAAGCTCTTCTCATGGAGGGATGAGGAGGTGGACGAGAGGTTACTGCCAAACAGGCGCTTGGAGCGAGGCAGCCATGGCTGCCGAGGAAGCGCCGAGGCCGAGGTGTGCAGCATGGCCGAGACGCAAGACGCTCGAGGAGGCGCGCAGGTTGCCTGGGGCTAGTGGCGTGACCAGCGTGGTACGGAGCCACGAAGGGGCCGAAATGGCTAGTATGAGGCCGGGGCACCAGGAGGAGGCGGAGGGCAGTGTGCTGGAGTCATTGAGGAGGCGGTGAACAGCGGTTAGCGGCAGAGAACGCTGCTGAGTGGCACTCGGCAGCCGTGTTCATGAAATGCTAGCCTTCGGCAGGATGGGTAGGAGCAGGCTCACCCCAAGCCGTGCAGACGGAAAGAAATGAGGGAAGATCTTTGCCGGAAGAAAAAAAATCAACATGGCGTAAAAACGGAAGCATTGCATACCACAAAAATCCAAGAGAGAAAAGAGGGTGGAGAGGGAATTTCCAAAACCCCTCCCAAAACCAAAACCTTAGCACTTAACCTCCCAAATGGAACAAACACCTCGGGCTCGCCAGACGGCCAAACACATGCCCGATGAAGGCACAAAGGTTGGGCGGTTTCATGATATATGACGCCACAACTCACATCATGCACAAGCTTATTGCCAAACTGACGTTCTGTAACCAAAAAAGTTATTGATACTAAAATGATCGACAAGACATTATACATCTACCATTCCAATACGAGGATACTACAATAACAGTACCGTCATGCTAAGTACCAAAAGTATTCTGAGGTTATATGCATTTTGCTAGAAGTAGAAAAGCATGATGAACTGCTGATGTAGAAGTTACACAATGCCTAAGGAACATGCAAATGCTCAACGGGCTAGTAATAGTCGTGGTCATAGAAAAAGCAAAAGGCATAAAAGTGATAAATAGAAGAATGAAAAAGGTCAGAAGGGAAGAGGCAAACCTCAGTGGAAAGTTAAAGGAAAGGAATCAGGTAGATTCTAGAAGCAAGGCCCAACCAACCAACAAGACTGCAGACTCTCCACAGCCATGCTTTAGGTGTGGATGCACTGGTCATTGGTGGCGCACCTACCACACCCCAAAGCATTTGGTGGACCTTTTACATGCAATCCACTGAGAAGTTCCAGAACCAGGGAAATAAGGTTGAGGCACACTTCAGTGTTCAGCCAGTTGTTAACACGAACGTCGAAAAGTGTAATGATATGGTTCTTGATCTTACTAAGTTCGGGGAGCCCTAGTAGAACACCCACAACTCATATGGAGACTTGAATTAGTCTGCTAAATATTCCTTCACTTTGCTTGTCGATGTTGCATATCATTATAAGTCTCCTTAAGAGGCTATTTTTTATCATTTTAGGCTTAATTCTAAAATGGATATTGCTCTACACTCCTGTTGAGCATTATCATTTAAACAAATTGATATTTCCCAGGATATTTGATTGATTGTGCTTTGTTTGTTCTATATTATGCAATACGTTCCTGCTGCAACAATTGATTTATTGCTAAATCATACTTTTAATATAGAACAAAGTATAATCCAATAGCAAAAGTGGAAATATGTCTTGTATATAGTTGCACCACAACTTCAATTTTTAGGAAGAGTAAATATTTTTAGTCGTTGACTAAGAAAAATAAAAATATTATGACCATCGCTGGAAGTGATGCCCTCTTTATTAGCACTGGAAGAGCCATCATAGTCCTCCTTATGGGTACCTGTATAATAATAGAGAATGCCCTATTATACCCTAACTCAAGTCATACTCTACAAGTTTTAAAGACATTTATCTGAATGGATTCCATATGGAGACAGAAAATGAGGATAATACAGAATACTAATGTAAGATCGAGGATGCTGACTAGAGGGGGGTGAATAGGCGGCTTTTTAAAATTTTCTTCTATTCTACGAATTTTTACAAATCAATTCACCCCTAATTACCCTTACGCCAAAACCTTAAGAAATAATAATGCCGAAATGAGAAACTAAGGTTTTGATAATTAAAACCTAAATCAACTAGGTTCACTATGTGCATTAACTAATTATGTCTCTAACAATAATTCGCAATCCTAAAGACAAGCAAGCAATTTAATTCTAGAAAAATAAATTGCAACAAAGTAAATAAAGAATTACGAGCATACACAATGAGACAAAATACTTTTTACCGTGGTGTTTGGAGACTTGTCAATCTCCCCTAGTCCTTGTTGAGACTAGCTCAAACCACTTTGGACCGGCTCCATGAATTGAGCACCCGTCTCGATTCCACTAGTGGTTGCTCTTTCCCGCTCCGAGTAGGCAAGCACCGACTTTCACAACTCGCCGGGGCTTCTCATAACCTTCGTCGAGAAGCTCACCGTGTATGACACCTCCACGCCTTCTAGGTGTTGGCAAACACCAAGAGTAACAAGCCAAGCCTTCTCGCTCGAAATTCACCTAATACAACACATACACTCCGATGACCTCTAAATGCAAAACATGCACTAGGATCCTCCTCAAGTGCAACACATGCATAAGAGGCTCTTAATCTACTTCCTAATTGCAACACATGCAATTAGGGTTCACTCTTAACTCAAAAACCAAATATGAGTGTGCAACACATGCAACACCTCACCCAAATACTCCACAAAGCCAACAACCACCAAATGCCAGCCTCCAAGGCTTCTTATATAGCCTCCATATGAAAAATTAGCCGTTAGGGGGCAAAATGGGCAAAAGTGCCCTAGGAGCCTAGTCATGCCGTTCTAGGGCTGGTAGGCCTGGGCATTCGGTTAATTCGGTTTTTTCGGTTTTTAAATATTTTGGTTTTTGAGATCTGAAAACCAAACCGAAACCGAATAGATGTAGAAACTGAATCGAATTAACCAAACTAATTCGGTTCGGTTAATTCGGTTTTTTGGTTAAACGAATTTTGAACCAGCACATCACACACCAGAAATACATTCACAAGCGTCCAGGCATCCATTGTTAATGTCGATACTGTAGGTAACTGGGAATCCCACAAAACAACTAACTTCCATTTATTCCAGGTACTGGGGAACTGCATTTTCATCTTTTATATGTGGCTCCAATAAGATATGCTTTACATTTTATGAATATTCTCATACAACTAATGGAATGATGGTTGGAGGATCTTAAATTGCATGATGTGCCATATGCTCAAGAAAATGTATTGGTGTCTATGCTAAATAACTGCTTAGCAAGATATAAAATAATGATAGTCTATTAGTATTAGTCTGAACTCTTAAGGATAAGAACACTAGAACAGTCCAGCTCAAAAGTCAGTAGCGAATAATCAAGCTTCTCCACACATATTAGTCCTCAGTAGCCCAAATCCTCGGTAGCAAACGTGAACATGGAGGAGATGGGGGAAGAGAGTTACACCGACCTGGCGCCTGGTGATGGCGAGCTGCTCTTCTGTGATTGTGAGGCGTACACGAAGATGAGGGGACCTTGTTCTTCAAGAAGATCCAGTGGATGGCTTGGGGCTGCGCCGGAAACCACCGAGGACCGAGCTGGGACTCCGAGAGCCCGGGAGGGCTTGCGCCGTCGCCACAACCCACCGAATCGAGAGGTGGCAAGGGGAACTAGGGTCGCGGCGGAGTCGCGGAGGGCCTGGAGGGTAGAGATCGGCGCGAACCATCGAGGAGGACCGAAGGGCGGAAGCGGAACGCCGGAGCAGTGGAGGGCCGGGTGGAGCCAGAGGCCCAAACCCACGGGGTTGCTCGAACTTGGAGAGACGCTGGAGCAGCGGAGCGGAGTAGCAGACCGAGCGCCGAGCGGTGAGCCGGCGAGGCGGCATCCTAGGGTTGGGAGGAGCAGAATGGGGAATTGGGGTGAGGCTGAAATGAATCGGGGAACTGCCAAACTGGGGTGATCGAGTGAAGTGATCGCCTCGCTATTCGGCTGTTCGGTTCTTCGGTTCCTTGATGATGCAAACCGAACCGAATACCGTATACCGAACAGTAGCAAAAAAACCGAACCGAACACCGAAAAATCGAATTTTTTGGTTAATTCGGTTCGGTTTTTCGGTTTCGGTTAAATTATACCCACCCCTAAGGGCTGGTATGACCGCTCCTCAGAGCCAACGACTAGAAAACAAGACGTTACTCAGAAAACCCGGCCATACCGCACTCTCGTGCGGTATGACCAAGACATGGTCAGGTATGATCGAGAGACCACCCAAATATCACCGTGACCAAGATGACCGAGAGGGTCTAGTCATGCCGGACCACTTTAGCACAAAAAATTCACTTCTCTGGAATTTACACACCCGAGGGGCCCCGGTCATACCGATGGCCGGTATGACCAAAGGGGGTCGGTCATACCGACCCTACTGACTCCACATCCGATTTTGCGCATAAACTTTTCTCCAAATCAAGAATTGATTCTTTGAGCTATGTGAGGATCAACACATGATCACAACTCTATACAAAACACATTTGCACAAGTTAATCACATACTCCAAAGAATCGCATTAAATCTCAATTTATTTGCAAAACACATTCGCAAATAAATCACGAACCTATGTGATCAATCCTCTAGCCATGTAAGGATCAACATATGATCCCGACACTTTGCAAAATATATTTGCAAATGCCAACACATGCTCTAGGATTGAAACACATAGCTTCTAAACTCATTTGCAAAGCACATTTGCAAATAACAAAATCATTCAATTAAAATCAAATCTTGAGAACAAGATGATCAACACATGATCACAATACCTCTTGCAAAACACATTTGCAAGCTCTATCCACATGCTCCAAGATAAGATGCAATTAAACCAATATTTTTGCAAAAACACATTTTGCAAACTCAAAGCATAAACCAAGCATAGCCCTATGATGATTAACACATGATCAAATCACAAGCTAAAACATTGATGCATGAGCACTCTATTTGCAACACATGCAAATTTCTAGCATTATGCAAACAACCACTTAAACTAAACTACATGAGCTATCGTTCTTTTGCAATACATGCAAAACTTTGCTCCATACAAAAACCACACAAACCAAATTACATAAGCTATCTCCCTTTTTCAAGACATGCAGATCCATAGCTCCATGCAAAAACCAATCGATTAAGAATCCATAAGAAGCAAACATGAGCTCTCTTATTTGCAACACATGGAAATACTTAGCTCATACAAAATCTAAATAAGAGAGTGAGATAGAGTGAATCGGATTGAGTTTATCAACACATGATGAAGCTCAAGCTAAATGACTCAACTCCTCTTAATAGTATGTCACCTAACTAGCAATCCGGTCTCCCATCCAAACACCGAGATCGGTAAAAGACTAGAAACACATCCTTAACCCTAGCTAGTTATACCTTTGCCTCTAGCGATTCACTTGGAGCTTTTAAGATTTTCAACTTTCTTCTCTCCAGGATCGAGTCTCCTTCTTGTTCATCAATACATGATGAACCTTCTCTAGCCTTTTTCTTCACTTCGGGGTCACCTCTTGAAACTCATCAACACATGATGACTTCTCGTTCCTATTCTTTATCTTCTTGGATTCATCCTACTTAACAACTCATTGAAGATTGTTAGTCCAACAAACGTGGTTGCCTCAATCATCACTTGCACTCCATTAACACATTATGGATGCCTCTAAGATCGATTGAGCACAACACAAATCAATTTAAATGATTTAAAGGTATCTTAAGTATTTTGATGCAGCTAATGCTTCATTATACTCAAGAACTTTTCGTTTGTTCTTAATCAATGAAATGTTCATTGATTGATTGAAAGACAACCAAACTCAATTTAAACTTCATTTAAATTGATATGAGTATATATAACTACATAAGTTTCATATACTCAATATGATGATTAGTAATGATTCAAATATGTTTGAGTGATGAAAAGGATCAATACATTTAGACCATCAACTATAAAACAACTCCATTATCTATATGCATATAACTAATTAAACATGAAATCAATATGTGCATAATCAATCTTAGATTGCATATGAGTTTATCCTATATTGGCATGAGTATACTACAACTACACAAGTTATATATACTCAAAAGATTGTTTCAAAGTCTTGATTCTTTATATTATTTGGCAAGTAGACATGGACCAATACAATTGAAACATCAAGTTAAATTATGAACTCCCCCTAGATGTGTGCATTTATGTATATATGGATTTAGAAATATAATGCACATATTTGGACAAAAGTAATGGAAGAGTTCGTCCTTTAACTTAAATCCTAGGTATGCAATAAGACAATAGAAATGAATACGAGCGCATACCTTGGGTTTTCTATTTTCCATCCAAATTTGATATTAATAAGAATAAAGTTCAATAAACATATTAGTCTCATAATGATTAGATTTGTCATTAAATAATGATTTAACATTAATATTAAACCAATCACCAAAACTAATGTAGCTTGAACTTACAACCTACTCATGACTAAGTTTAACGGGTGTAATATTTATGTGGTTGAAAATTTCCTTCTCCTCCGAGTTATACTATACATATATAATACTTGAAGTATGTGTTGCGATGAAAACAATGCTTAAAAACCCGGATATATTTAATATCTGGCATGATCAACTAGGTCATCCTGAGTTGAACAAGATGAGAAAAATTATCAATAATTCTGCTGGCCAAAGCATACAAAAATAAAGCCTTCCCTAGACCTGAAGTCTTCTTATGCTTTGCTTGTGCTAAAAGAAACCTCTTAATTAGGCCCTCTTATCTAAAGGTTAGAGAAAAATCATTGAATTTCCATGAAAGAATTTGATAGAATTTAAGGTGATATTTGTGAACTTATTTAGCCCCTATCAGACCCCTTTAGATACTTTATAGTACTGATATATGCTTTTTCTAGATGGTCCCATATATGTCTTGTCGACGATCGGGATCGCCTGACCGCAAGAGTGAAGAGGAGATCGGTGTGAATGGGGAACCCAGAAAGTGCTTCACTCAACAATGGTGTAGACGTAGGTCAGTGTGTGGCGTCAGCGAACAAGGAGCAGTGAGTTATACTGGTTCGAGCCCCCACGAGGGTAATAGCTCTACGTCCAGTCTTTTCCGGAGGTGGAGGAATTCACTAACTGCGCGTAGAATGAGATGATTACAGATTGAGCCTGAGTGCTCTGTTTGAGTAGGATGGTCTATGGCTAGTCGGTTCCCCCCTTTGTACATACGCCTTGCGTGGTCTTATATACTCCCGAATGCTACCCGTAACGGACGGGAGAGATTCCCGGGGGAGTGGCTTCGTGCGCATTGAAGGTGGGCTGTAACTACTTCCGGAAATGCCGCCCATCTCTGCCTTGACACCGCTACTCGGGTCTTGGTAACCGCCGGGGGAACGCACGCCCTTGAGCCAAGGTCGAGGTCGAGCGGAGACGGGGCCTCTCGCCACTCAAGCTCGAAGTCGCGCGGGGTCCAACGTCGCCTAGGTCGAGGTCGAAGGCCTTTGCAGGATTGCCCCGAGCCGAGTGCCCTATTGACCGTGTATTAACTTGTCAGAAATCCACCAGTCCCCGACAGCTAGCCCCCGAGGCTCAAGGTCGTGGCTGGAGCACGGGCCGACCTTGAGCCTCCACAGAGACGGGACTGATTTCTGGAACCTTCAAGCTTGAGGTCGAGGTCGGGCGGAAGCCTAACGCCAGGCCTTGACGAGATGACACCTGGCGCCTCTTGATCTCCGGAACTTGAAGACGGATATGATAGAGACAATGAATCATTCACGACGCCGATTCCACCGCGACACCTTTTAAATTGCTCCTGTCGAATCACCTGATAGGCGCGTCTTTCGAGATGCCCCAACCGCCGGCCTGCAGCGCTCTGGGCTTATAAAACTTGAGACCGTCGCCACTTCCTCGAACTCACCGCTTCTTCGTAGTTTTTTGCTTCTTTGTTCGAGCTCTCCTTCCTCCTCCGACCAAACCTCCCCTCAAACGCCATGGCCAAGCTTGGGAAAAGTTCCCTGACGGCGGCAAGGATGAGGGAGCACGAGAGCCTGGGGCTGTTGGACCCGTGGACAGGGCGGCTGCCGGACGGAGAGACCGAGCCACAGCCACGGGATGACGACCTCGTCAGCACGGAGCACTATATGCTCTTCGGCCTGCGGACGCCGGAGAGCGACTTTCTCGCAGCCATTCTCACCGTATGCGAGATCGAGTTGATCAATCTGGTACCCAACTCCATTCTTTTGCTTTCCATCTTCGCTCACCTGTGCGAGGGGTTCCTCGGAATCCTTCCCACCCCCTCGCTCTTCTTCCGCTTCTTCTCCCTTTTCCGCATCGGGAAGGACCCCGCGGTCGGATGCCTCTACTTCCGGCTGCGGGCGGGAATTCCGTGGTCATTCCCCCAAATGTGCCCCCGCGACTCCCTCGGCCCGTGGACCAAGCGGTGGTTCTACCTGAAGCGGGCCCTGGGCGGCGCACTGACGTTCGACGGCACCCACCTCAACGGGAAGAAGCAGACCCCGGAAGCGGGCGACATAGAGGACGACCAAGAGGCCATCGCGGCCATCCATATTTGTGCCACGCTGCCTTCACTGGCGAGGCTATCGCCAACGACTTCTGAGAGGCTGGGTGTTCCCTCTGCGGAGGAGGGAGCACCCCTTCTTCGAGATCCAAGGCCGCGAAGGGACGACCGGTAGGCTGCCTTGCCTTGAAATTTGCTTCAGACTTGCCCCTCCCAATTCCTCTTAATGAATTGGTCTTTTCAGCAGCGCCGAAGGAGTCCTGGATCGCCGCCCGAATGAACGAGATGTTCGAGAAGGCCGCGAACGACTACACCCTTAACGAGCCCGTGCCGAGGAACATGCTGCGCCGCAAAGCCGAGGTAGGCCTCCCTGGACCGAGCCTTTTAGACCTTGTTCGCCTAGATCCCTCTTTGAACCTTTGGTGCTTCCAAAGGACAAGCTCGAGCTGCTGGAGACGGCGAGGAAGATGCTGCCCCTGCCCGGGGCGAGCAAGGGCAAGAAGGCGAACAAGAGGCCAGCCTCAGACGGAACGGGTGGAAAAAGCCCGAAGAAGGCGCACGTTGAGTGGGGCGACCGCATGACGGTGAGCATCCTTGGTCGAGCCCCCGAGCTCCTCGCTCGTGATCCTTCATCTTCTGACCTAAAACCCTTCCTGCAAAGAATGAGCGTGCGAGGCGTAAGACTTCGCAGGGGCTCGGACCCAACGCCGACCCCGAGGACCAGAACCCGAGGGAGAGACTCCGTCCCCTGCAGGCACCAGGCCACCCGCCAATTGACCGGCTAAGTGGAGGCTGCTAATTCAGGTACATCATTTGGGCTCTCCGCCTTTGAATTTCCTCTATCTTCTTAGCTTAGTAGTCGCTCTTAATCGCAGACCTTGAGCGCCCGAGCTCAACATCTGCCCGAATTGACAATGACCATTGTCCAGGGCGAGTCCGAGTCCGAGGAAGAAGAAGGGGCCGATTTTGTGCTAGCGCCCCGCCGGCCCTCGAGCAGGCGATTCCATCGAGCCCCCAGAGCCCCCCCAGCCGTGAAGTTCGACCAAGGGCTCGACGACCTGGACGAGGAAGAGCCCCTCCCCGTGACCAGCGAGGACTACGGTACCGGTGAGGCAGACGCCGAAGAGGACGTCGACCCGCCCAAGACTGCCGAACAAGATGGCGCCAGAGGCACCCTCGCCACGACCGCCGAGGACACCCCGAGTGTGGCGCATAGCCCTCAAGCCACCGAGCTCAGAGACCCCTTGCCACGAGAGGCGTGAGAGGCTGCGGCAGGCTGAGAACACCGCAGCGGAGGAGGCCAGAGACCCTCCAGCTGTGGGGGACAAAGTCACCACCGAGACCGGGCGCGAGGGTGAGTTAAGACCCCTCGAGGAGGAAGCTCGTGGCACTTGCCGCCTGGGCTGAGCACCCGAGGACCGCACCCCCAAAGACCAGGAGGGCAGTGGGCGACAATGCCCCAGAACATCAGGCAAGCAGCTCACCAAGATACTCTCAGCTGCTGCCTTGAGCAACGCTCGCCAGTACACGATTTTTCATCGATCCTTTAGCTCGAGTTTCCTTTCTTCCCTATCGCTCTTCTGGCGTGTACCGTGCTGATCCTTTGACCCCCACAGGCCATTGACTTTGTCTCCCAAGGGTTGCAAGGACTCCAAACGCACTCCGACGGGCTGAAGGCCCTGCTCGACATGCTGGAGGGCGCATTGACAACACGCTCCAATCTCGTGGAGGACCTGCAAGCCGAGCGGGATGAGGCCGCGGAAAAGGCGGCAATAGACACCCAGGAGATTGCCGGCCTTCGCGAGGTGGTGAAGACGCTCGAGGCCACTCATAAGGCCGAGCTGGAGCGGGCCATCAACTCAGAGCGGGATCATGCGTATAAGGCCGTTGAAATGTATAGACTCTATTGATGTGGAAAATCATGGGGAGCTGGAAGAAATTAATTAAGAGATATCCCTAAAGTGATTGAGGAGAGTTGTATAAGAGAAAGACTACAATTGTCGATATATATATATATATATAGCTTCAAAATTGCTTGATCTGGATTAGAACCGATGCTCATGACAGAGTGCCAAAAGCGCTCAGATAGGGTTAAATGAAAAGAAGCAATTGAGGCAGCATTGAGGTCACTTAATAAGAGAAAAGTATTTGGTCATGTAGATCGGACACCTCATAAAGTGGTTCCTATAGGATCAAACTGGGTTTTCATTCAGAACAGAAATAAAAATAATAAGGTGGTGAGATATAAAGTGAGGCTTGTTGTGAAAGGATTCATGTAGAGACTCGATATCCATTATGATAGAATTTACTCTCCTGTGATGAATAGAATAAAGTTTCGATACTTGATATCAATGGTAGCTAGCTTAAATTTATCAATATAGTTAATGGATGCAGTGACCGCATATTTATATTAGTCACTAGATACGGATATTTATATGAGATTCCCTGGAGGAGTCAAAATTCTGGATCCTATTAAAAGAAATCATAACATGTATAGTGTCAAATTGCAGAGATCTTTATACTGATTAAAACAGTCAGGGAGAATGTGGTACAACCAACTTGGTGAGTTCGTCCTAAGGAAGGGTACTCAAATCTCTATGTATTCATAAAAAAAATCCTACAATGAATTTTATATCATCTCAGTTTATGTCGATGATCTGAATATCATCAGAATGACATAGAAAATAAAGGAAGCAAGTTCTTATCTCATAACGGAGTATGAGATGAAAAATTTAGGTAAAACCAAATAATTATTTAGGCTTGTAGTTAGAGCATTTCTCAGAAGGAATTTTTGTACACCAGTCTACCTATATCAAGAAGGTATTGGAAAGATTTAATATGGATAAATCTCATCCTTTAAAACTCCAATGGTAGTAAGAACCCTTGAAGTGGACAATGACTCTTTAAGACAAAGGGTAGAAAATGAGGAAATCTTAGGACCTGAAATCCCATACTTAAGCGCCATTAGAGCACTTATATATCTTATGAATTGCACAAGGCTTGATATTACATTATAGTAAATTTGCTAGCAAGACATAGTACAACCCCAACCAGAAGATATTGGGCTAGTGTTAAGACTTTACTCAGATACCTCCAAGGTACTCAACATCTTGAATTGTTTTTCTAGAAGAACCAAGACTTAGCCATGGTGGGATATACGGATGTTGGCTATCTGTCTAATCACCACAGTGTCAAATCTCATACTGGTTTGTGTTTCTCTGCGGTGGTACAGCCGTTTCTTAGCGGTCTTTTAAGCAGACCTTGATAACTAGTTCTACCAACTACTTAGAGATTATAGCTTTATATGAAGCCTCACATGAATGTGTTTGGCTGGTACATGTGATTAACCATATCCAGAAATCATATGGCATTAATATTGTCAATACCCCCACAATTATCATGAAGATAATGTTGCTTGTGTTGTACAAATGCAAATGGGTTTTGTAAAAAGAAATATCACGAAGCATATTGCCCCTAAACTTTTTTATCCTCACGAATTCCAGAATAATGGTGAGGAAAAGATTCTGCAAACTAACTCATGTGAAAATCCACTATATTTATTCACTAAGTTTTTGCCAAAGTCAACTTTCCAAAGATGTGTTAGTGCCATTGGAATGAGGCGACATAGAGATATGTAGAGTTCGGGGGTAAATCCACTTTAAATTTATAAGATGATAAGTTGTACTCTTTTTCTTTTAGTGAGTTTTCTCAAAGTGTTCTAACATGAAGGTTTCTAATGAGGTAACTAATGTAACACAGTATCACGAAAGTGCAATATACTCCTTTGTCCATCCCATTTTCCCACTGGGTTTTTGGAAGGAGTTTTTGATGAAGCATGTGCATTACGTGGTATTCGTCCAAGGGGAATGTTAAGATAGAGGTGGACTCAAAGTCCAAATATTGTTGGACTCTACCTCTATATGGGCAAATATGAATCTATCTCTTATTATCTTCTACTATATATTTGGTATCCCTTATACAAGAGAACCAATGTAATAAAGAGATAATAGAATTTTGCCTTCTTACATTGTGTGTACTTTCTGTTTGTGCTCACTATTCTTTAGTGCATCATGGTTGCATGAGGGCAGATGACGTCATTTTACAACAATCACAATGTATAGAGAGCTCACACGACCATATATTCCCTCGTTCACAAAAGTAGTTATTTTGGATATCGATGTGGTTTCTAAAACATAGTTTTAATCACTAATTTTTATTATAATATATTTATAAAACCTACTAATATTTAATATTGTGAAAATATTTTTGAGAAAAATCTACACTTATGATTTTCTTGTATCCAATTTAAATATTTAAAAGATATTGATAGTTAAAGTTTTGAAATTTTTACCTATGTCCAAAACGATAACTATTTATGACGAAAGTGGAGTATTTTATTTTTCAATATGTACTGTCACTACTATAGAAAATCATATCACAAATGGTTCAAAGATATCATCATAGATGTTTTATGAACCGCTGCAGTAACTATATGTCGATGATAATAACGGCACATCAAATCATCTATGAAAGTCACATCACAAGCGGTTATTATTGGAAACCGTGCGTGATATAAGCAATATCACAGAACAATTCCAAATTAAAACATAAATAAAAAGTCTCGATGTTATATTATCACAAATGGTTTTATAGATAAAAATTCAGAATAAAAAATAGATAAACAGTGGCAATTGGTTTGTATATCAAATCTAACTTAAAAATATTAAAAATTAAATAAAAAATAACAATAAAATTAGTGACTTAGATTAGAAGAAAGGATCCATACCAAGTATAAAAAATTTGGAATAAAAAATAGAAGGAAATCAGACATTTAACTTTTATACAAACTCCAAATTAAAACATGTATATAGATAAAATTTAGGAATAAAAATTAGTAGTTGGATTTGTATACTAATTCTAACCTAAAATTGATATGCAAAATTAAATAAGAAATAACAATAAAAATTTACATAAATTTAGCATAAACAATAAATGGAAATTAGCTATTTGATTTTTAACTCTAAATTGAAATCTAGAATTCAAAATTAAATTAAATAATATAAGAATAAAATAAAATGAAATTACCGCTGGGTGATTTTTTTTAGCAATCCATGATATCTTCATCGTTGCTGGGTGAAATGGATTACCGCTATAAAATTTACTGTATAAGTATGGAGATTTAAAAGGAACTTGAGTCCAGGTAAATAATTCCTTCTATATTTTTTTTCATAAAAATATTCTATATGGTGTTACTTATAGATTCTTCTGGTTGTGTATATTAGGGCCTGGGACAATGAAATTGGTCGAGAGGCGCTCCTTAAAAAATCCATGAGCAGAAGTTCGAGGTTGCTGCGTTAAGAGCCCAATTAAAATGCACGGAAAAAGAATACGATATTGAACATGAAAACAATGTCAAGTTTAGCTTCAAGCTTAGGGAACAAGCGAGAGAAGTGAAGATCATAAGAAAGACTCATTGATCGTGAAGAACATACAGCCGAGCCTGATGGGTTCAATCGGCATAATCTCAACACTATTGAGAGACCTAGAGTATTTGCAAAGGTAAACTTTTCTTTTTTTTCAATTAATTTCGTGATAACCAACAACCTCTATTTACTTTCGCTGTTTTCCCAATTGGTAGGAAAAGATTCTATTGGTACTAAAAACTTGAAGTATGGTTTATCGGCAACAATAAAGGTAGGTTAACTCCGAAAAAGGCGATGTGCAATAGGATCGAGAAAATCAAACTTAATGGGCGTAACAAAAGATGATCAACAATCGGTGATGTACAACTTTATTAATCAAAATCGAATTATAAGAATCTAAATTATAAGAACTATTCCTAGTTGACGGAAAATAAAAGATGTATTGGTTGATTGGGTTGTTTTTCTCTCTGCCCAGATGATTTTTTATACCTATTGACCGATCGTATCCTATTACAACACGTTACAAAACTTGATCCGTGATCAGCCTTAACTCGATGGCTTTTCCTTAAAATGTCAACCATAACCAAATATTCTGGCCCTTTCCATACCTCACGAATTCCGAATAATGGTGAGGAAAAGATTCTCGCAAACTAACTCATGTGAAAATCCACTATATTTATTCACTAAGTTTTTGCCAAAGTCAACTTTCCAAAGATGTGTTAGTGCCATTGGAATGAGACGACATAGAGATATGTAGAGTTAGGGGTAAATCCACTTTAAATTTATAAGATGATAAGTTGTACTCTTTTTCTTTTAGTGAGTTTTCCTGAAGTGTTCTAACATGAAGGTTTCTAATGAGGTAACTAATGTAACACAGTATGCGAGTGCAATATACTCCTTTCTCCATCCCATTTTCCCACTGGGTTTTTGGAAGGAGTTTTTGATGAAGCATGTGCATTACGTGGTATTCGTCCAAGGGGAATGTTAAGATAGAGGTGGACTCAAAGTCCAAATATTGTTGGACTCTACCTCTATATGGGCAAATATGAATCTATCTCTTATTATCTTCTACTATATATTTGGTATCCCCTTATACAAGAGAACCAATGTAATAAAGAGATAATAGAATTTTGCCTTCTTACATTGTGTGTACTTTCTGTTTGTGCTCACTATTCTTTAGTGCATCATGGTTGCATGAGGGCAGATGACGTCATTTTACAACAATCACAATGTATAGAGAGCTCACACGACCATATATTCCCTCGTTCACAAAAGTAGTTATTTTGGATATCGATGTGGTTTCTAAAACATAGTTTTAATCACTAATTTTTATTATAATATATTTATAAAACCTACTAATATTTAATATTGTGAAAATATTTTTGAGAAAAATCTACACTTATGATTTTCTTGTATCCAATTTAAATATTTAAAAAGATATTGATAGTTAAAGTTTTGAAATTTTTTACCTATGTCCAAAACGATAACTATTTATGACGAGTGGAGTATTTTATTTTTCAATATGTGACTGTCACTACTATAGAAAATCATATCACAAATGGTTCAAAGATATCATCATAGACAGTTTTATGAACCGTCTGTAACTATATGTCAGTGATAATAACGGCACATCAAATCATCTATGAAAGTCACATCACAAGCGGTTATTATTGGAAACCGTCTGTGATATAAGCAATATCACAGACAATTCCAAATTAAAACATAAATAAAAAGTCTCGATGTTATATTATCACAAATGGTTTTATAGATAAAAATTCGAATAAAAAATAGATAAACAGTGGCAATTGGTTTGTATATCAAATCTAACTTAAAAATATTAAAAATTAAATAAAAAATAACAATAAAATTAGTGACTTAGATTAGAAGAAAGGATCCATACCAAGTATAAAAATTTGGAATAAAAAATAGAAGGAAATCGGACATTTAACTTTTATACAAACTCCAAATTAAAACATGTATATAGATAAAATTTAGGAATAAAAATTAGTAGTTGGATTTGTATACAATTCTAACCTAAAATTGATATGCAAAATTAAATAAGAAATAACAATAAAAATTTACATAAATTTAGCATAAACAATAAATGGAAATTAGCTATTTGATTTTTAACTCTAAATTGAAATCTAGAATTCAAAATTAAATTAAATAATATAAGAATAAAATAAAATGAAATTACCGCTGGGTGATTTTTTTAGCAATCCATGATATCTTCATCGTTGCTGGGTGAAATGGATTACCGCTATAAAATTTACTGTATAAGTATGGAGATTTAAAAAGGGAACTTGAGTCCAGGTAAATAATTCCTTCTATATTTTTTTTATCATAAAAATATTCTATATGGTGTTACTTATAGATTCTTCTGGTTGTGTATATTAGGGCCTGGGACAATGAAATTGGTCGAGAGGCGCTCCTTAAAGAAATCCATGAGCAGAAGTTCGAGGTTGCTGCGTTAAGAGCCCAATTAAAATGCACGGAAAAAGAATACGATATTGAACATGAAAACAATGTCAAGTTTAGCTTCAAGCTTAGGGAACAAGCGAGAGAAGTGAAGATCATAAGAAAGACTCATTGATCGTGAAGAACATACAGCCGAGCCTGATGGGTTCAATCGGCATAATCTCAACACTATTGAGAGACCCTAGAGTATTTGCAAAGGTAAACTTTTCTTTTTTTTCAATTAATTTCGTGATAACCAACAACCTCTATTTACTTTCGCTGTTTTCCCAATTGGTAGGAAAAGATTCTATTGGTACTAAAAACTTGAAGTAGGGTTTATCGGCAACAATAAAGGTAGGTTAACTTCGAAAAAGGCGATGTGCAATAGGATCAGAGAAAATCAAACTTAATGGACGTAACAAAAGATGATCAACAATCGGTGATGTACAACTTTATTAATCAAAATCGAATTATAAGAATCTAAATTATAAGAACTATTCCTAGTTGACAGGAAAATAAAAGATGTATTGGTTGATTGGGTTGTTTTTTCTCTGCCTGCCCAGGACAGTCTTTTATACCTATTGACTGATCGTATCCTATTACAACACGTTACAAAACTTGATCCGTATCAGCCTTAACTCAGATGGCTTTTCCTTAAAATGTCAACCATAACCAAATATTCTGGCCCTTTCCATATGAAACATCGACTATGATGCGTTGACCCTTATCCTACTGATTTTGACCACAACTGCCAAATTTTGGTGCAAACATATGCCCTTTATTTTTGAACGATAACTTGTTATCTTCCAAAAATCTTAACCATCGATTTGAATGACGTCGGCTTAATAGGACATCTTCACCAATAACTGATGCTTTAATTGCGCCGTAAAACCCTCGATATGCGTATCGTGTGTTTTAACTGCTCGCGCCTCTTCGACACCATTCCCACCATTTCAACTTTTTACCTCCAGTATAAATATGCGGCCCCCACACGGTCATTCTCATGCGCTCAAGCTCTCCGAACACCTACAATCGGCTTCTATTCTCCGCTAATCAAGCCCTTCATCGCTCCTCCCTTGGTTCTCAATCGGATCCCAACCAAGATCGGCTAAATGGATCATTCCTAGGTACTCATTCCGATTCCTAACAGTAATGACCAATTCTATCTAGGTCCAATAGGAAACCTAGATGCCGATACAGTTATAAACGAAGAAATATCTCGCCTTCCTCTATCGGCTGCTGGATACAATATAGTGGGCTGGAGTAAGAGTTTTAGGGCCTGACCGATGGCGCTTAAAGTATGAAGGTCTCGGTATATTCGTATAGCAGCTCAAAGAAGGAGATATAGAAGAGGATGGCTATAGCTAAGTGTCTTTCTCTTTCCTTAGCCAATCCAGAGGCTAATGAGCCCTTAGTGGCCACGGCTTGCTACTTCTGGTCGGAGACATTAATGCTTTTATATTCCGCACCGATCCTATCGTCCCAACTCTTCTGGATGTAGCCCAACTGTGCTACTTTAGACCGGACGGAGAGCAAGTATCGGCTTATAGCGACAAGCTAAAGTACAAGCTTATTCAAACTAAAGGCGAAGAGTGTGGACCAAATACATCGGTAATAATACAAAACAAAGTGAAGTACTATTTATATGCACCGGGAAGAAGGAAGCTTTAGGGCCTGTTTGGTAGGGATTCAATTTCTCCAGATTCTGAGAATCTGGTGCTGTGAGTACATTAATAGTGTTTAGATGGATCATCTTATTTACATTTTAAACCAAAAATATAAACTTAATTCACTTTATTTTAGCCTACAAGTTTCAGATTTCAGGAGAAGCTGGAATCTGAAGCTCTACCAAACAGACCCTTAGTAGACAGATCAACGCACGCAAAACACTCGCGGGTGACTGGACAACAACGCTGCCGCGCTTGTGTCCAAATTAAAAGAATCAATATAAAGACAGCATCCATGCATGCCGAAGCTCTCTCCGCAAACTCTACCAAAGTGCAGTAGATGATCAACGACGCAAAACACTCTGATCGACAGCAGCCATTGTCCAAATTAAAAGAATCCAATATAAAGACAGCTCGAGAGCATCCATGCATGCTCGAGAAGCTCTCCTGAAATCTGAAACTCTACCAAACAGAACCTTAGTAGACAGATCAACGCACGCAAAACACTCGCCGGGTGACTGGACAGCAACGCTGCCGCGCTTGTGTCCAAATTAAAAGAATCCAATATAAAGACAGCTCGAGAGCATCCTTGCATGCCCTGAGAAGCAACCAATTTTGATTTATAAGTTGTTGATCGAACGGTGGTACCACAGTTCCATTCGAGCTGGTGACACACATCGAGCCACGGTCCATTAACCCCTACAGCTTACGTACTCTCGTGTCCACAGATGGTTTCCTGCAAGAAGTTGCCAACAGACACTGCCCCCTGCTGCATAGCACACCTGCAAGTCCGACCACTGTATGGGTATATAATAGTATTCTCTCTTTTAATTTTTATATGGCGTACGTGTATTTTGATATTCTAAATTTTTAAATTTTGATTAACGGTTAGTTTAACAATATATAGATTATATAACACAAAAATATATCGTTAAATTCGTATTTAAAAACACTTTACTATGTTTATGATTTTATAGCTACGACTAAGCCATTATAAAACAAATCAACTATTAAAGTTTAAGTTTAAAGACTGCAGTAAGTCAAACCGTGTCTTAAAAAAAATCAACGGAGGATGTACTACTTTGTGTACGGTCTCAAATACCGAATCACCGATATCCCGTATACTGTATACATACCGTGTGAGCATATTATACTATTAGACTCTTGCTATCACTGAGTCAATAGGAAAGCACCAGGGCACCACTACAGTAGCACATAGACATAAGTGTACAGCGATTCGCAGAAGTGCACGCGGATTCCATCTCTGCACTAGCCATGTGTATTGGAGAGGAAAGCACCGCTCGAGCCCCGAAGAAAGGCGCTACACCAGAGAATCTCAACAGAGACACTGTTGTGTATATTTATACAAGTTGGTAGTCCTCATCCTCTCTCTCTTCCACATCGATATATAGCTTTTGTGTGTAAGATGTAAATCAATTGTATCTATCTTTCCGCCTACATCTGCTCTCCCTCCGGATCATTTCTCAATTCTTCCTTACCATAGTAACTCGAATGTACAATTTTATTTTTTAAATGTGTGACCTGATTTAATTATTAGGCTCAAAATTATGCGTCTAGCTCGATCGGCCTGGACTGGAGCACTTTAAGATGTCGATGCAGAAGAGCTCGTGACAGTTTTCCGATAGCTGCAGGGCCGGATGGATCGATGGGTTGTAACCTGTAAACCTCGCGATGTTTCTCACGTGTGCGCTACTACTGCTACTTACATGACTTGACGGGGTTTTGCTTTGTGTTTTTGGACTCTCAAACGAACAAACGTGCAGGTTCTGCGCCACGCTTGACGCTTGGATCCGTTGTCTCCGGCGTTGTGCGGGACGCAGGCGTCTGTCGCAGGCTCTGGCAGCACAAGCTCTAGTTATCACTGTTGACGCTGCCGCCGATGGCGAGTGAAAAGACGATCCATCGAGAGAGATGCTCTAGGCAGAGATGGAAAAGTAGTCGACTCGAGGCGATCACAAGAAAGGAGCTTCGCTTTAATCAAAAGGCCAGGGTACCGTAGCTAGCTAGGAGTACTAGCGTACGTGTAGCTAGGGTGTCCACGGCTAGAGGCCGTAGCCCGTAGGACCCAGAAGGCGAGACAGATTGTTCTCTCGCTGAACTTTTCAATCGTTTTGACCCTCCGGCCGGAGTGCATATACGGGCCATACGGCTGGCACTAGCAGCCTAGCGGGACAGGATTCCCCGTAGCTTTGCCATTGTTGCGTCTATTCCTTACAGTTTTTATATTAGAATCTTTTATTAGCTTCTTAGATAAATTATTTAGTCTTCTAATAAAAAACAAAATAATTAAATAATAATTATATTGTAAAAGAGACATGCTTCTATGCATTTTTTAAAACAAAAACTATACAAATTTTAAAGCATAAATGAAAGATAAATAATGATTACGTGCCCTTTATTTACTTCAAGATTCATGCAACTTGTATTAGAAGGTGATATATATAAACACTACTCTTATAATAATAGTACTTAATATAAAATTTATTGAGAGCATCTTAAAGCACAATCTAAAGCAAATATGTAAGAATCATTTAAATTGTATTATGAATTTGCATGTTTTTTATCTACTTGTCGTTGATTTTTTTTGTTTTAGCTAGAATTCATATAAAAATCCAATTCCTATTTTATTTATTTATTATTCATAATTTAGATTTTATGATTTACTTTAGAATTAGTATGAGAATTAAATTGCTTTAATTTTCATATTTGTATTCAACTATTATTTTGATTTTTTGTTATTTATGGGGTTACTTTAAAAGTCATATAGAAATCAAATTACTAATTTTCTTTTTATTTTGAATTTCTTTTAATTTGAATTGTGTTTAACATAAACTCTTTCTTTTAATATGAGTCGTTATAACTTGGATTTGCTAAATAGATGACTAGACCTTTCTCTAAGTTTATAATTGATATAGATATAGATAGATTAGTATATCTCTAAGTCAACTATGATATTTATCCCTTTAAAATTAGAGCCCATCAAACTAAGAACTAAATATTTTGCTTTTTATGAGGATTTCTAGCATATTTTTCTCTTTTAAGTAACTCTGGAAAATCTGAGGTCAACTCTTTGTATATAATATAATAGATCACTAGCTAGGACTGCGGACTTCGTATAGTTATACTATGCTTTTCTTTACTATTTCTAATTAAGAGTTGGTGGTGATCGTCCGTTCCTCTCCAGAGTACTTATATGTTGGATCTGACATGCATGGCTGAGATAAAAGGGGATTTAACCCGTTCCACTCTTTTCGCCACTGCTCTCTCTCCAGTCTCCACGCATCGAGTTGTTGAAACCTCAAACCCTTTCTCATCTCCTCTCTCTTAGGTTTTAGGGTTTCGCGACGACAACTGCCTCACCGGGGACGAGACGGAATGTAAACGCCGATGAACGGACAGGACGCCCCAACGCTGCAGGTTCCCGAGGCGTTGCCTTAGCAGCAGTAGATCCCCCCACCGCAGTACTACCAGTCGGGTCCCCTTCATGCTCCTCCACTGGCGATGCAAGGCTAGCCACAGCAGTAAGTTCCTCCGTAATACGAGCCCCCGCCGCTGCAGTAGTATGCGCCTCTGCCTCCTCACCAGTACGGGTCTCCACCACAGCAGTATGCGCCGCCACCGTCGCAACACGGGGCATAGGTGGTGGGTGGGCCCGTGCTCGAAGGCGAGGAGATCAGATCCCTGTGGATCGGAGATCTCCAGTATTAGATGGATGACGCCTAACACTTCAACACCTTTGCGCCCATGGGGCAGCAAGTGATGCCTCTTTTGGTCGGTCGATCGATCTCAAATTATGGTGTTACAAATTTACAATCCCAAGTGCTATGATGTTATTATTTAAGATTATAAAATTAAAGATAATTTTAAGCTCGAGTTTGTAAATAGGTGTTTGAAATTTATATGCTTCGATCAATTGATTTAAACATTCAACCATTGCACATTCAGAGTAAACAATATCATTCAAACAATGTTATTGCTCCTTGCAAATAATTTTTTTTTGTCGCAAATTAAGTTTCCATTGCAACGCATGGGCCCATAACTAGTAGACTTCTAGTGGTAAGTGTGACCGGCTAATTGGATGACTAAAATTGCAAGCTGGCGTTACGATAAAGCCACTTTACAATAATACTAGTATTAGCCACTAAGCAAGTACAGTAACAAAGTCTACTATTCATTCTATCTCTTATTCATGTCACCTATATTAGATAATAAAATCAGCTTGTATAATAACTATCTCTAAAGATTGTTTCGTATATGATAATGGTAAGTTGAGGCAGTCTTATTGTACATGCTCTAACATATACATATATTACTATCTATGGCTAGGCAACTTATTACAGGCGCACCAACATGAAGTTTTGGTCTATTTTGTATCCTTTAATTTTTTTTCATCATTGATCCCTCTCAAATAAAGTTGTAAATTTAAGTCGCTTTTTGATCGTGGAAACATCGACAGACAATATGTGTCACCTACTGTGCTCTCCTACTATGGCAGATCACCGATATCGTAGCATCTCCCATCCGTGCAGCACATCTAGAGGACCCACCATGGCAGACGCGGTACCCAGTATCCGATCTCATTAGAAAGGTGGGCCTCGTCACCTGCCGCACTTGTTAAGGAGCTACCATGGTGGGCAAAGCTACTGTGATGCCGATAACTTACCGTGATAGCGAAGCATGATAGGTAATACATATAATCTGTTAATGCTTTTGTAATAAAAAAAATTAGATTTATAATTTCGCTCAGAAGAAAATCAGAAATAGAGAAAACAAACACATGCAGGGGCCAAATACACATGCTTCCACCAACCTTGTTTATACTAGTACTAGCTACCAAATAGGGATTAGTATGTATAGGCACGAGGGATTGCTTCTGTTCTCTCCAACAATTGCAGTTGTCCTGGAGATTGTGCCCGCAGGGCTCCTACAACATGGCGTGGGATGATCCAAATGAACCCGTGTTGACCACCTATTACTGCTGTGCATGACATATTGATTTCGTACGCCAATTATTCGTTTTAGACTATACATGATATGTTTGGTGCATCCATAATTACACGTTAGCTAGGGTGTAGACTAGTTGTTAGATATAAATGATACATATATTGTGCAGCCTTCCACGGTGTACTTGAAGATTTTTGCATGTCATGGAAAATAAGCAAATGTGCGAAAGGAGAGGCCGGAGAAGTAGCAGCTAGCACATGAGAATCAACGGTTTAATGCGTTACGTCCGAAATCAATTATCGTTTCATTTATTTGAATCGGCAGTGTTAAACATACGGCCTTGGATGGCCACTAGGGCTGTAAACGGGCCGAGCTCGAGCGAGCCTGACCAGCCAGGCTCGAGCTCGACTCGGCCAAAGCTCGAATAAGCTCGAGCTCGGCTCGATGAAGCTCGAAAACAAGAAAATGCACACAAAACTCGTCACAGGCTCGAATAAGCTCGATAGAAGACATCAGGCATACAAATCCAAAAAATCTATATGTACAACACACCGAATCGACTTTGCAGGTGACCATATAGAATTGAATTAAGCACCATTGCATTAAGGATACAAGGTAGCCTAATTTACAAAATAGGCAGGACATTTCCCATGCTTCTGCAATATGCTAATTCATCTCATTAAAGTTATCTCTACAAGCAAAAAAAAGGGATAGACTGGACTGGCTTCAGTGTAACAGAGAAGAGAAATCTGAAGAAAAACAGCTAGTGGAAGCAGTATGTGTTAGTATTAGCTCCACATCAACAATTTCATGTCTTTGTCGATATATGAACAGGATCAAGAAATTTGGACCTAGAAACTTGAACAACCAATCAAGTAAATAACTTTGCCAACAACTAGTGACCTCAGATTATATAGCATGTTCAGAGCATTACAAAAGAAAAAAGTAATAAAGATGCATCGATCTACTCATACACCGATCTAACAGATTGTTTCATGTTCACAATAAATAGCGTAAACAGGATCGGGCATAGAACAGTGTGGAGTATTCGAGTCCTTGGCCGCCCGTCGGAGCGCCCGTCCGAGTGTCAGATCCAACGAATCCACCTCGTCGCCTGTCATTGATTTGGCCACCTCGCCCGTCACCACCTGCCCTGACCTCTAGCCCGACACCAGCCGCGCCGCTCCGCCTCCTCCCTCCGTCCCACGGGCGTTGCCACGGTCTGCAGCATCGCCGCTCTTCCCACGAACAGATAAATAAGCGCGATCTGAGAGGAGGGAATCGTACCTTAGCCGCCGCTTCAGAGACCAGTGCTCGTCACCTCGTCCTGGAGGAGGCCGCCGCTTCAGAGACCAGCGCTCGTCGCCTCGTCCTCGTCTCCTCGACTCGATCCCGAGCGTCGCAGAGTGTGGGGAGACATGGCACGGAGTCGCGGCCGCGGCCCGCGGAGGCGCGGAGTGGCGGACGGCCGGACGGGGGGCAGGGGCTCAGGGCCTCAGGACTCAGGAGTCAGGAGGGAGAGGGGACTGGGAGTGGGAGGGATTGATTTAGGGTTTCACATTTTGGGGGAAGAACTGAGGAAGCCAGAAGGGGATCGGGGGAAATGGGGAAAGATTGGGGAATGTCGGGGGCACGCCTGGCCGATTCAGCGTTTTGGCCGAGGTCGGCACGGGCAGTCGGGCTCGGGAGATTTGGTCGGTGCTTTGGTCACTCCTCAAGTCCTCAGTGCTCACTCGGCTCAGCGCCTCAGCCCTCCCACGCCACTACCGAGCCTGCGCGAACAGTTCGAGCTCGGGCTCGCCAGGCTCGCGAGCTTCAAGTGAGGCTCGAGCTTGGTTCGTTTAGGCTCGAGCCGAGCTCGAATCGAACTTCAGACGAGCCGAGCTCGGACAGTTTGCGAGCCTCGAACTTTTTTTACAGCCCTAATGGCCACACAGTCTATATGTGTTGTAAACGTACAGTTTACCTATCCAAATCGAATTTTATGTAATGCGAACCTAATTATTTTATGGGATTTGCTGCAAGCCTGCAAATGTACCTGCTGGCTGCTTGCGATCCAAGGGATGGTGACATGGTGAGGTTTAGATATATACAACGGTCTTAAAGTTGCTTGATTCAGTGGGTAAATTTAACACACTATGTCTAAAATCCGCTCTCCCCTCATGTGGACACGAAACTCAAACGTAGCGCCTTGCAAAAAAAAAAAAAAAAACTTCAAGCGTTGCAATTCGTTTGTGTTTTCATTCTGACTTTCATTCAAAACTCAAAAGGGCTGATAAAGTGCTATGTTATGGGATAATATGTATTGTGTGCTTGTTTAACTCATTGTAAACCGTTAATGTAGGTCGGACTAACGGATGGTTTGTTACAGCAAAATCATATATGATCTTCGATTAGTTGGTGGTCTAAACAGGGTTCACAATATCATCGATAATTATTCGAATATTGTGATTATCGGTTGTATCGAGTCGGGTCGGTATTTGAAATCGGTCGGTAAACCGGTCTAATTTTACAAAATTAAAAAATTTTAAAAAAATTATGCAATGTAAACCCGTTGATAATCGATGAAAATCGAGCGAAAATCTCTCAAAAATCGGCTCTAAGAAACATTCAATTGGCCGGTCAAAATCGATCTGTTTTCAATCAAAATCATTTAATTATCAGTGAAAACCGATCAATTTTTGATTTTTTAATTATTTTTCAAAAAAATGATTTCTTAACCCTTCAATCTGGCTTTCGACTAGTTTTAGTCGATAATCGAAAAAATCGTGATTTCGATACTGTGAATCCTAGGTGTGAATGTACACCTCTCACTCAAGTTTCAGTACTCTTCGGTGTGAATTTGGATATCTATTTTCTTCTTGAATTCTCTTTTTTTTCCCCTCGTAGGGAGGGAATGGAAGGTTGAAACGAGTCTCGCACGCACGGCCAGTGTTTTGTCAAAATACAATTAGAGACGATAATGACGGATCACTTGTTTTGCGAATAGCTATCAACAGCTAGCTAACTCTAAGATCGATCTTAATTAGCTAGCTAGGTGCTTAACAGCTCAACTTAATCAATGGCCGAGAATGATGGCCTACAGGCCTAGTGGCTAGCGGTTGCTTGAGCTTCAAGTCGTAGAAGGCTCGATGGTTCTGTACGTTTAAATTAAACAAACAACCGATCGATTCCAACCGAGATAACCAATCGGTCCTATATATGATTAATCGCTCGTTCGATCAGCACCGGTACGCATTAGGGCGATACTCCTACATGATTACGACCTCGCTCCTCGATCACCAGTCGCACGACACATCAACCGTTTGCGATTATATGCTTTGGAAAATGTACAGATAATTGACATCTAACTGGTTACGTTCTTCCAACTCTTTATGAGAAAAAAGCATGTGCCACGCATGTAGCACAATTATAGAGGAAATTCTTCATTTGCGACTCAAAGTTTGTCGGAACCTTAAAATATTATTACAAAACTACTTCTCCCTTCATTGTCATTAGATCTCAACGTTCATCTTTTTGTTTTCCACTCCCGCTGGTTCCTATGAGTTGGATATTAAATGAAGCGAGAAAAGACTATATTGCCCTGCGAGGTGGCCATGGCAATTACAAGCTAGCAACATGAGGTCATGGCTTGTCCAGGAGATGGACTCCATTGTGACGATGGGGATGCAACAGGGATTGGGGAAGGGAAGAGGCGCGACTGAGTTTGAGGAGGAAAGAGACATGCCAGAGTTGCACAGCTATAGCTCACATGGAGGTCCCGATGGTGGGGAATGGAGGTGGGGTGGCATCAGTCGCAGATCAGGAGAGGATGGCAACGGCTCCTCCATTGATGGAATTGGCTAAACGATGGGTCAGTGAGTATCTAGGAGGTGAGATGGTGATGATGACGTGACTGGCAAGGCACGGGTATGGCCTAGGTGGCCTATCAACAGTGACAATAGTGTGGAGCCCTTCTTCTCTGGTGATGGCGAGCTCTAGGCAGAGATGCGACCAATCTTGGGTGAGCCCAAGCATCTGTGGACCATGAGGCATTACATGCGTACTTGTTTTTGGCGGAGGAGCTCTGCATTGGGCATGTGCTGTGGACCTGGGTTTGGAGGCAGTGTTAATGGCGGTGGGTGGCTCGGGTGGAATTGAAGCAGAAAAATGGGTAAAACGGAATCGCAATGAGGTGTAAGTGGATGGCCATGAATCAATTTGGAGGAGGAGATTCAACTACAAGTAATTTTTGAGATTGACTGATTTGGAAAAATCGAACTCAGTGGTGCCACTAATTACGAGCCGCGAAAAGCAAAGGTGAGGCAACATGGCTTGCTCCTAGAAGGTAGAAGGCAATGGTGAGGCCAAAGTCAGCATGGGAGATGGAGGTGGAGGTGGTACCGATGGTAGGGGAGGCAACCAGGGAGAAGGAAGAGGCCTGTGGTGGCACTCGGTGAGACATGAGCGAAGAGAGGGAGGATGGTGGAGAAGCAGGAAGAAGATGACATATGGGCCAATGTAGGGGGTGGTATGACTATTTTTGAGAAAAGCTAACATGTTTTTATTGAGTTGCATGCACCAACCAGTTCACCCAAAAGCTTAAGCTGATGGGGAAGGATGGGCCGTGCTTTATATTTCCAACACTCCCCCTCACATGGAGGCGCCTTGGGCAGCACTCAACACGTGGAAATAGGAGCGGACGCTAAATTGCGTCTACCAGGACTCGAACTCGAGACTTCCTGGCTCTGATACCATATTGAGTTGCATGCACCAACCAGTTCACCCAAAAGCTTAAGCTGATGGGGAAGGATGGGCCGTGCTTTATATTTCCAACAGTTTTGTTCTTCAAGGTGCCATGCCCTAACAAAGACTAATAGGAGTGGCAAAAGAGGATGAAAGTTAAGATCCGATAGCAACAAAGCAAGTAGTAGTTTTGCGATAGCGTTTTAGAGATCCGGTTAACTTTAAGTGATAAATAAATAATTTCCTACTAATCAAAAGTACTTATATATGTACATGTACCTGATTCGACATAATAGACTTCTTAGTTCTTAAGATACACGTCTCACATGAATATAATTGATTATTGTGGAGTATTTCCACAGAAATGATGTGCGTTAAAGTACACTCTACTACGACTAGTTTAGGCTCCCTTTTTGGCTACGCATCACAATGAACGAGTGGTAAGGGAAAAAAACTTATTACCTGCAAATTGATCAACGGTCATAGAGCTCATTAGGAGTACTCAGTACCAAGGTTCAAAATCGCTGTGAAATTTCAGAAATTTTGGTCGAGATTTCAGATTTCGGACGAGGACAAGATTCTAGATCGTGGAGGAATAAAAAAATTGAAAAAAAATCATATTACTACAGTAATTTCAAAAATTTCAACCTTCAGGACTAAAATTATACAAAATCGACTGAATTTGATGTTTTTAAAACTAAGGTACATATGAAAATTTATACATATACAAGTTATGTATAAGAGCTTACTAAATCACAACAACATTCTTAGTCTAGCTGGTTAAGACACTTGGCAACCGAAATTTTCACGGAATTTTTTGCTTGTTAATCACGCTACTAGAGTACTAGTGAATCCAGAATTGACTAGCAGTAAAAGCCAAATCGATGGAAGCAATATATATACTCAGCATTTATCATAATAGTAGTACTGTTAGAATTTTTAAAAATTCTTTAGGCTTAATCATTGTCTAAAAAATTTATGAGGACATTAGTGATGCGTAAGGATGATTCACAAAAAAAAAATTAAAATTTTCTAACGTGATTTGAACTATTTTTCTTTCGATCGAAATCTCAAAAATCTTGGTTAAAAAATTTCAAATTTGACTTTTACTTTTTAAATTTCGTTCCAATTCTATCAAAAATTATAAAACCTCACCGAAATTTTATATTTTTGTCGGTTGCGATATATAGTCCGGGAACGAATTGTGAAACCTTGCTCAGTACTACTACATTTTTAGCCAATGATTAATACACTGTATTAGTGTAAACACGAAAAGCCGAGAAAGCCTTGAGGGATAATACCCTAGCGTAGCTAGGGGTGAAAAACGAGCCAATTTAACTTTTTTTGAGCTTTCTTCGACACTAATTTATTCTTATTTATTATAGTCTCATGTATTGTTTGAGACCCAATTTCGAACCGAGCCTAACGAGCCGAGTCGACGTTGACTCTTGTTCCAAATCAACTAATTTTTATTTTAAAAGAAAAATAAATGTAATCGGAGCAATTTTCAAACGAGCCACCGAGCCAGCTCAACGAGCTTTTTTTCAGCCCTGAGCGTAGCCCCACTTGTCAGGGCAAGAATTGACAGGGAGTCGCCGTGGTGTCAGCACGAGCTGGTACAATGGTTTTCCGTAGGTCTCCAGTACAGCTGAGTTGACAACTGCGTGATGGCGTAGGCTTACCTGTCATGGAGCACTGACCTATGGGGACAGCGCCACTCGTAGTGCGACAGCTGTTGCCAACGTGCTTGGAAGCATGGCAGGCTCGTCACCAGGCAAGGCGGGGTAGGGCCCACATTTTTCATGTGGCTGGATGACACTCCGCGGATTCTTGGGACATGCATGTAGCCATGTTCCGGATCACGGTGAAATTTCGATAAATTTTTCAAAATATTAGATTTTGATTGGAATCGAGATTTAAAATTTTAGAAAAAATTTAAAAATAAAAAGTAAGGTTTACTACAGTAATTTTAGTAAAATCTCGACAAGGTTTTGGTTTTTGGGATCGGTTTTGACGCTTTTTGGAATAAATTTTGCACTATTTTTTTTGTCAAGAATTGTAATGCAATTTATATGGAATACATTGAAAAATTTGTAATATATATATATATACAAGTTATGTAAACATAACCCTAAACCCTAGCTTAAATTTGGAACTTGAATGTTGCATTTTTGTATAAACCCTCAACTCTAACTTAGACTTCAGCCTTAAATTGTATTTCGGTATAAACCGTAAACTCTAACTTAAATATCGATCTTAAATGATGTATTTTGATCTGAACACTAACTTTGGAATTTAATCTTCAAATACTTAGTATTTTGCATTCAAACAGATAGAAAATGTAGATAAATATTTGCATAATTTTTTTCTTTTTTAAAATTTTTTCTAGCCTCAAAAAACCATTCCACAAGGGATTGAAAACCACTAAAATTTCGGTTTTGTCGGTTTCAACTTTATCTGTTATTTTTTTTAATTTTGTTCAGTTTTTGACCAAAATTCTGAAATCACACCGAAATTTAGATTTCGACCACCCGAGATGTGATCCAAAAATGAAATTTGAAACCTTTCATGTAGCTCTGTGTGAATTGCCCGACCCACAAGTCTGCGTGAGCATGGCATATTGGGGCAAAGGGTGGAAAAGAGATCAAACCGACTCTGCTCTAGTCAGATCTAAGGGTCTATTTGTTTTTACTATAACTTTTTTGAAAGTTAATTTTGGATTGTAGCTGCAAAGAAGCTAATTCTGGATTCTAGATTTTGAGATGGCATTTGGTAAATAATTACTTAGAACTTTCAATAGCATTCTCATATTTGTGTTCTTCATAATTTACAAAAACACATATAAAGTTGATTGTGGATTATAGTGTATAGAGGTGGGTTAAATTATGAGAATCAATTTTTAAAATCGGTCTATATATTTTTTATTTAATTTTTAGAACCAGAATCTATAAAAAAGACCAAAAACAAAAAGACCCTACCTTATTTCATTAGCGAGCTGGGCCGGGCAGATATTTCTGCTCGTTAGCTCAACGAGCAGAGTCATCTCGTGAGTTGCTTGTTTAACATGTTAAACTCGATAAAATTAAGATTAACTAGTAAATTTTTCGCGGCGTAACACGCCGCGCGCGATGTTTTTTCGTAGAAGTTTTTTTTCTTTTTTCTGGCATCGTTTTTTTATTTTTTGAATCGTCGAAATAATGAGCGAAATGGGGGAAAAATAGAGAGATAGAGTTGTAAAAATATCTATTTCGATGAATTATTTGAAAAATATTAGAGACCGAGCTGAAAAACCACGGCGGGGAAAAAGTCTAGAGAAAAAAGGGTGAAAAATTATTAGAGATGACAATCTTCTTTTGCCGAGTCTAACACTTTACGCGTTCACCGAGTAATAATACATATTTAAAAAAATATCAGAGATCAAGATGGGGAAAAAAGTCTAGAGATAGAGCCGCGCCCATATTTTTAGTGACGAAAACATTTTTTCTCGGGAAAAACGGAGAAAGGACCTAAACGTAAGGAGCAAAGACCTGAATGTTACGTTTTTGGACCTGTCCGCTATCCTGAAAAATTAGAAAAGGACTTGTTCGCGATTTAAATTTAACGGGAGGGTCTTTCCGTAAAATGACGCACAAGGGACCCAAACGCGATTTTAGCGGGAAAATTCTTCCCTCACAAAAAATCGCAAAGGACCTGTTCGTAATTTATAAAAGAATTAAAACGTGAATATTTTTTTGAGCCGAGCCGCCGGCTCGGCTCAAAATGCTCTGGTGGCCGGAGCTTTCCCATCTTTAGGAGGGGCATTATTCTGTTAGTCAACTCAGCAAAACAAAAAAAACTCAATTCATAGCATAGCAACAAATCTCTACTATACAAGGCAAGAGTTTCTTTCCGTGTCACTTCATAAAAATTACCCATCTTTACTACTGCTCTTTAATTACTCATCTTTGCCACTATTCCTTTAATTACCCACTTTTGCCACTGTTAGCGCTCTTTGCAAATAAACTTTTTATCGCAAATTGATTTTCTGTTACAACGCATAGGCACATGGCTAGCTCATTCTATAGCCCACTTTAGCGCACACTAGTCTCTACTATATAAAGTAAGGGTTTTTTTTCGCGTTATTTCATCAAAATTACCCACCTTTGTCACTACTCTTTAATTACTCATCTTTATCTCTGTTAGTGCTCTTTGTAAATAAACTTTTTATCATAAATTAAATTTTTGTTATAACGCACGGACACATATCTAGTTCATTCTATAGTCCACTTTGACGTACACTAGCCGAGCAAAGATGAAGGACGAGCACACGTTCACAAATCGCCTTCGGCACGGTTCAAGTCCTGTGCAGCATCTGGTGACATCGACAATGCTGCGAGGGTTTTATTTTTCATCGAAAATTGCTCCAAAATCCAAATTTGCTAAGTACTTTTTTGTTGTTCGGAAAAGGATTTTGTTCGTTTGACCATTTACGTTTAAATTTAAAAAATTCAAAAAATTTGAAAAAAATTATACAAAAGTTCTCTAAAATTAGTATAATACCTTTATGACCTCTAGTGTGAATATTTTTTGAAAAAAAATGAAGTTCAAAATTTTATAATATTTTTTGCAATTTTCCCTAATTTTTCAATCTGTCACCGATTTTCGCGAAAACCGCTTGAAATTCGTGGTTTTTCGAGCGGTTTTCGACTTTTTCATTCAAATTTCGCTCCACGCTTTGAATAGATTTCAAATTTATTTGACTTTCAAAACCTTTCGATTTTTGTAAAATTTGTTCAGTTTTTTTTGCGAATTTCGGTACCACCAACTTGTCAAAATTCGAAGTCAAAACTGTATTTTTAACCCCGAACGCCGCCTTCTGCGAAATGCTAGCGTATCCCCTCTGTGCTACGGACAACAAAAATCTCATGTGCTGTGTACATTGTGTTGTATCGTAGGATTGCTATAGTACCAAGCGCAGAAAATCAGATCACGTGATCCGACGGAGCAGAAGATAGCTATTTTTACAAATTTTTTTCAAAAGAGGACTAGTTTTTTTTTAAAAAAAAAAGAGCCAAATAATTGAATAGTTCGCCATCTGCCTCCGCCCACCTCCTCCCCTCTTCCACTTCAGCTTGTCGTCCGTCCTCCACCTTTGCCACTTTGCTTCGGTCGACTTTGCTTCAGTCGTCAGTGTTTACCCGCCTGCCCGCCCATTCCGCCTCCCGCCTCCTCTGGCAGAGATGAAGTGGCAATTGAGCGCGGGGTCTAAGAACCATTGAGGGAAAAGGTAGTCCAGCCGTATCAACATCTGTCTCGTCTCTATTCCCCGTATGCATTGACACCGGCATAAAAGGACAGCGTTTTGGTGCAGTCCCATGGGACTGTAACCGTCCGATCAAAAACAGATGGGTTGGATCGACTAAAAATAGCATATATTTTTTACTGTAGTAAAATATTGTTCATCATATTATAGTAAAATACTGCTTATCTCATTTTCAGTCGATTCGGCCCGTCTAATGCTTTGATCGGACGATCTGAGCCATTGGGGCCTGTTTAAGTTGTAGTTCTATACGGACTGTGCCGGATCTGTGTTGGACATAAAACATGCAACCCCTCACCGCTGCAACCAAATTTTAAGGATAATTTACTATTTATTGTTATTATTTGGGCGCAATTGAGATTGATACAATTTATGATTTTTTGTCATGTTCTACGTTAGTACATATTCCCAAGCCTAACGAGTTACCTCGAGTTTTTTTTTTCGAGTGAGTCGAGCAGTCATTTCTCTGTGTTAGTTTACCGTGCTTAAACTGTGTTCATTGACATCGAGGCCAGCGGAGGCGGGCTAGCTCGTTATCCACTCCTAATTGGAGCCATGCTATTGAGAATTTTAATAACAGTGATAAGATATTGTTTATGATGTGGCTGTGATCTCAACAAGAATAAGACACTTTTATTGAAAAATCACTATAAATTTTATAACAGACATGACTTACCATAGGTAAATTTTGTTTGATCAATCTATTATAGGGATAAAATCCCTCATTGTTCAAGAATTCAATGTTCATCCTGGTGTAGAGACATTATAAAATATAACAATTCCTTGAGAAGTATTTTGAACAGACATTTGGAATCACAATTTCTGTTGCCTTAAATTTCCAGCCCTATATTCTTTTGCTAAAAAGAAAGTCAGCACTCAACTCCATTTCACAGTTTATCAATAACCCAGTAATAAGACACAACTTCAATTTGCCTCTTTCTAATGATGCCTTTCAGAAGTACGGCTTGTTAATTGATGACATCTAAAGATTCATGTCAATAAATAATTGCTCGGATGTTTGGATCTACATTTGGAATAAAGATATATATCTATCACAAAATTTTCTATGTGTACTTGTTTCATACGATAGTCACACCAAAACCTTTTAAGTGGGTTTGGCAAAGTAAATATGTGATGAAACTTAAAGTGTTTGTATGGTTATTGTTTTCGAACAGATTGAACTCTAAAGATACGATACTTAAAAAACATTACTATTTGGAGAAGGATCACAATTGTGTCCTATGTCAAGATCAACAGGTGGAGACATCAAATCATCTTTTCTTTAGTTGCTCCTTCAGTGCCGCATGCTGAAATATTATTGGAGTATTTTGGGACAATGTACATGGTATTATTCTAAAGGTAGAATGTTTCAAGAACAACTTTGACTCTATCTTCTACATGAAAATTATCATTATTGTAGCTTGGGGAATATGGAAACAAAGAAATGATGGGATTTTTAAGAGTATTGCTTTGACTATAGCAACATAAACAAAGCTTATTTGATTGGCTAGACTCTTTATCTTGATCTCTTTTCTATGTTTAGGCTATGTTCTTTTATCATTCTAAACTTTGTACATAAATGGAATAGACGAGCGCCAAAATATGATGCGTAAATAAGTTTGGTTGTCTTTTGGGTAGGCTAACTCTCGTTGTACTCCAGAAAAAGATAGCAGTACATTTAAGGAAAACTCTACGAGATCTCGACGAGATCACCTCTAACCGAGTGCTAAAGTAGAAATGATCTCCTCTGTTATAGCTAAAGCAAGCTTAGTTGCATGATTCATATGCCTTTTTTCTATAATGACAATAAAATGGTCAATCATAGCCGTTTTTGGTAAGGCACTTCTATAGTGGTAACATAAGTTAACTTGTTTCCTAACAACCCTTGGGGAATTAAAATTCGTTTTTTGTCCAAATTCATAATGTGAGTGCAAAGAAGTCCCTGCCTATACAAACAAATAGTGGTACACTATCTTCTCTAGAAAATCAAGCAACTTGTAGAGCTATCTCATTACAATGGTGCGCAACAACTGTACACACCCCACCGTGCATTTATCCATAGTGTACAATAGAGATGAGATTTCAGAATCACGCAGGCATGCAGCAGTTGACTTTTTCCCCAATCCAAAAGTCATATTTGAGTTGGGAGAAAAAAACGGTGCAATGCTACGAGGGATGGATTTGAGATAGAGATATTGGATTCTATCCAGAGACAGGCGCTGAGATGACTGTCGACTGGCTTGCGATGGTACGAGCCGATCTCAACCGATTCTGCTCTCCTAAACTTGCTCAGCAAAAGCTCGAACGGGTTTGAGTTAGCATAAAATCTAAATTATGGGTAGACTACTCTAGTATAGAATCAAAATTTTCTACTACGCAACCAAAGAATCACTATAAGTTATAGATTACGGAATTATCACTAGACGCTCAGATCCGTAGCAGAAGTAGAGTCGATGTAACGCATTGGTGCGGTTGTAGTTATATTATCCTCACGCCTCCATCAATAACTCCTCGTCACCATCACAGTGATGGGTTACACGATATGCTACGCTAGCACCAAATAAAAATCTACCGCATAAACTAGGAACCTTCTCGCAAGAAGGGGATCATAGATCGTTACCACTAGACGTGCAATGCAGCGGAAGAAAATGTCAAACAGCCGGTTTGACGTAGCGCGCGTCAATGTAGTGGAAGTAGATGATCGTCCACAGAGCGACTGTCTCCTCGCAAGCCGATCGTCTTCTTGCTAAAGTCGATCGTCCGCGAGCAACGTCTCCTCCTTGTCACGGTTGTCCCAATCAACGTCACAGTCGCAGCAACGTCCCCAATCCAAAAGTCATATTTGAGTTGGGAGAAAAAAACGGTGCAATGCTACGAGGATGGATTTGAGATAGAGATATTGGATTCTATCCGAGACAAAGGCCGAGATGACTGTCGACCGGCTATGCGATGGTACGAGCGATCTCAACCGATTCTCGCTCTCCTAAACTTGCTCAAAAAAAGCTCGAACGGGTTTGAGTTAGCATAAAATCTAAATTATGGGTAGACTACTCTAGTATAGAATCAAAATTTTCTACTACGCAACCAAAGAATCACTGTAAGTTATAGATTACGGAATTACCACTAGACGCTCAGATCCGTAGCAGAAGTAGAGTCGATGTAACGCATTGGTGCGGTTGTAGTTATATTATCCTCATGCCTCCATCAATAACTCCTCGTCACCATCACAGTGATGGGTTACACGATATGCTACGCTAGCACCAAATAAAAATCTACCGCATAAACTAGGAACCTTCTCGCAAGAAGAGGATTATAGATCGTTACCACTAGACGCGCAATGCAGCGGAAGAAAATGTCAAACAGCCGGTTTGACGTAGCGCGCGTCGATGTAGTGGAAGTAGATGATCGTCCACAGAGCGACTGTCTCCTCGCAAGCCGATCGTCTTCTTGCTAAAGTCGATCGTCCGCGAGCAACGTCTCCTCCTTGTCGCGGTTGTCCCAATCAACGTCGCAGTCGCAGCAACGTCTCTACATAGTCCACACATACAGGGAGGAATTCCGTACATCGGTGTGCTAGCACCGTGACGCACAGAAGGGAGATGACGGCTAGGGTTTCAATGGAGAGAAGAACTTCGCACACTTCTAGCCTCCACCCCATCCCTTTATATAGCTTCTCGGTGGGCCTCTACATTAGAGTCCGAACATGGTACAAAGTCCACGTCGCACGTGGCCCATGATTATTTCTTGGGTATAAATCCAACAATCTTCCACTTGCACAAGAGCTAATCATGCAAGTATCTTATTCCATCCTGTTAAGTGTGTGAGCCTGTAGATTCATGTATATTTAGCTGTGACCCAGAATACTCTTTTTCTGATTCACAAGTCGATAGCAGCCCCTAGCAAGACATAGCGACTCCTAAATACACACAAAATAGTCAAACCTTTATGGTGCTCATGTACCAATCCCTTTGCCTCACGATACTAGATCGAACTCAAGGCGAGAAACGTGTCACCCTATGATAGCTCAATCTTCACTCGTTCATGTAATGGATTACTCAACTGCAGTTGACTCCTCAACTACATTCGCATGGCCATGCACTTTCTTAATCCAATCAGATCGAGGGGCCCAGACATATCTCTCCTGTTATATAGAAGGGGCAAATTCCATCTTGGTCACTCACATTCCTCAACATGTTACATAGTAAACTCGAAAGCTACCTTTATGACCACCCAGTTATGGAGTGATGTTTGGCAACCCCTAAGTAAACTGTTACACATGTAGGAAACTATGATAACCTCAGGTTTAAGGATTCCACATACATCACGTATGAGACCAACTGATGACACTTAAGAATATAACAGTTCCCGCAGTGTCTCATGATGGGTCAATCCAACACCATGTTCTCCAACATGTGTCCACATTATTGATTTGATATCTCCATATCCATGATCCATGAATCGTGATCATCAATCAATATATGTGCTGATCCATAAATCATATTTGTTCCATATTATAATAGAAGATCAGGGATAGTTTAGAATAACATCATAACAATAATAAAGAGTTTCACGAACAAGTCACATACTTGTTGATCAATATAAATAATGTTAATTCAAAGAACCAAGAATAACATTTTATTCACAAAATCATAAACATAGAAGTAATACAACCATCTCTATGATCGCCTCTAAGGCATATTACTAACAATCTCCCACTAGCAATAGAGTTAATTAAGGAGGCGTCTAATACCAATAGACCTCGTGTGCTCCTCATGCTTAGGTTGTGGCAGTGGCTTTCTCAGCGGATCAACTACATTAGCTTCCGTATGTACTTTGCATATTTTCACATCATCTCTATCCACAATCTCGCGAATAAGGTGAAAGCGTTGGAGTATGTGTTTGGACTTCTGATGCGATCTAGGCTCTTTTGTTTGTGCAATGGCACCACTATTATCACAATAGAAGTCAATTGGACTAGAGGCACTAGAGACCACACCGAGCTCTGAAATAAACTTCTTTTCCACACAGCTTCTTTTGCGGCCTCTGAAGCCGCAATGTACTCCGCTTCTGTCGTATAGTTGGCCACTGTATTTTACTTGGAGCTATGATTATTTGTAAAACACATTTGCAAATAATTGCTCCATTCAAAAATCAAATCAAGAGGTGAGCTAGTGCACGCGGGATTGAGCCATCAATATATGATGAAACTCAATCTATAAGACTTGACCCCTCTTAATAGAAAGGCAACCTATACTAGTAATCCGGTCTCTTAACCAAACACCGAGACCGATAAAAGATTATAAACACATCCTTAGCCCAATGCTAGTTATACCTTTGCCTTGTGCACATCCACTTGGAGCTTTTTATTGATAACGATCATCCTCTCACTAAGTTTGGATCCATGCCTTGTTCATCAACACATGATAAACTTCTCTTCTCATCAAGATCTGTTCTTGATGCTCATCAACACATGATGATATCATTTGTCTCAAACATTAACTTGATGACCATCAACACATCTTATCATCCAAAGTCTTCATCTAGTTAGACTTAACTTATATCCACAATCTCAAGGAAAAAGTTAGTCCAGCAAACATGGTTGTCCTAATCATCAATACACTCTATTAACACATAATAGATGCCTCAAGATCCTTTGATCTACTCCTTTGATGATTGACCACAACCCAAATCAATTGAATGAAATTTTATAGTTGTTTTGAGTATATTAGTGCTACTAAAACTTCATATACTCAAACACTTTCGATTGTCCTTAATCAACAAGGCACACCATCAACACATGATGGAGAGTCTAGATCCATTGATCTAGTTCTTTGATATTTGAACGACAGGTGAATATAATTTAAATTGATTTTAAATTGTTATGAGTATATTTCAATTAGGCAAGCTTCACATACTTAATTTGATGAGTTTTAAAGTAATGATTCAATTGATATGGAATGATAGAAAGGGATCAATACTATTGAGATTATCAAGCATAGAATAAACTCTTTTAAATGTGTGCATATATATAATTGAACTTGAACTAATATGCACATATTAAATTTGAGATTTTTTTGGAGTTTATCTCATATTGACATGAGTATGCTACAACTACACAAAATTTATATACTAATGATTTGTTTCAAAATAAAGATCCTTGAAATGTGTGGCAAGATGAAAAGGATCAATACTATTGAAACTTCAAGATAAAGCATGAACTCTCCCTAAATATGTGCAGTTATGTATATATGAAATTGGAAATATTATGCACATTTTAAGATTGAGGTAATAGCTAGAATTTAAATAGTTTAGCCAAGCTTCCGACTCAAAAAATCGCCGTACTACTCTATCCAACATCCATTACTTGTTATGGAGGTCTCCGGAAGGCTCAAACCATGACACGCAAAGATCTGTCGGATCAGACAGCAACGGGCAGGACCTAAACGCAATTTCAAGATTTACAGAGGTTTTTTTCGCAAAGATGCTAACGTGGCAGCTGCCGTTGGCCGGCAATCTCAGCCGCTATTATATAGAGTATATTTTGGAGATCAATATTTAACATTACTTTTTTAATTATATGGAAGCGAGAAAAACCTAATGATATGACACAACTTTGACGACAAAACTACTAATACCGTTTCCAAATACCTTTATATATAATAGTGGTTACTGTTTAAAAATAATAATTACAAGCAATCTAACATAACAACTATGTTGAATTGGAGTTACTAACCGCTAAAGTTTAAAACCTATTTTTCCGAGAAAGCTATGGCGGGCTTAAAGCTAGCCTAAGCAAAAGCTTGAAAAATTCCTAATTGCTATATAGCATTTGAATGATAATTTTTATGAAAATTATTTGAATCTTTGACCTAACGATTTGCTTAGAGATATATACTTTGACTGACAAGATTGTCATCCTCCTCTTTGGCTCCGTGATCTCCCATGCCATCAGTTAGGGTTAGAGTTCATTGGTAAGGTTTGGGTTTCATCGGAGCCCCTAAATTTAGAGGGAGGCTAGGGGGCGGAGAAGGATTAGCGGTGGGTGATGACAGCGGTAGGGCGGCAAGGCATCAGTGGCAACGCCAGCTGTAGGCTTGGGGAGGACGGTGCATGGTTGGGACGACAAAAACAAGAGAATATTAGGAAACAAGAAACAATGGTAGCTGTTGAAGACGAGGAAAAAAGGTGGGGTTGCGGCGATAGTGAAGGATGATAAGGTGGGCGACGATAAAGACGATGGAGAAGGAGGCTGGTGGTGTTACCGGGAGTGGTGGAGGGGTCACGAGCAGACCTCACTGGCGCTGGGAGTAATAGATGCTTGTGGGAGGCCGTGCTCGAGAGCCCAGAGGATGTGAGGGCTTAGATTTTTAAGTGGGGAGGAGTCTATTTTACATTGGATGCTCATCCAGTGGCCCAAAATCATTCGCATGACGGGTAGCCCTTCTTTGGTCGAGCTTTCATGAAGATCTGACCTCTCCCACGACAGGAAATGCTTAAGAGATGCATGAGATGCTAGCTGAAAACATGCACACTCCGGTCTATAACTGAAAAAAACACACACTGGTCTATAACTTGACAACAACGACGCATGCTTTCTGTGCAAGTTACCTCATGAAAGAATATATAGATGGACAGATCAATAACCCGATTAGCTCGAACACGCCCACATGATTATTGATTAATTATCAAGAGATGCTCACGCCCAGTTGCTGCTCCATTGATAGGACAACTTGTGTACAAGCCGATGCATGCATATATTCTCTCCGCGGAGTGCCATCGACGCAAACAATCACGTACGGTTCGTAACCGTATGTATGGATGGATCTACTCCTACGTACGCACCAGGGGTGCAGCATTAGCGTGCCATTATACGCTAAGCCAGCGAAACAAAGAGGAAACACGTACGATTACGCGAACGGGAAGGCAAGGCGAAGGCGAACATGGGTTAGGCCGGATAAAGTAGGTGCATGCCGTGGCTGTAAAGCGGGCGACGCTGACGTTTCCTCGACATGCGACTCATTAAATGGCGATGGGTAAAGCCGGTAGGGTTTAAAAGGGTAAAGTATTTATAGGCGGCCTCGCTCGTTGTGGTAGCTACTACTACTAGCTGGTGGCGTTGCTTCCTCAGCACTCTACACATTCCGACTCATAAATTGGCCCCGGCTACGGCGGTGTAGGTAGCGCGCGCGTGTGTGTGTGTGATGAGCAGCATGCTGAAATTACAGCAGTAACGTCTTGCTGACACCTCCACAGTACGGGAAGCGGTGAAACTGGAAAAGAGCTTGGCCGTCTTGTTAGTAAAAGGTGAGCCTGGTTGCCAACGTTGGCTCATTTCCCTTCGTTATCCAAAGCTAGTCTTACTGCACTACATGTGCTGATGTTGACAGGGGCTAATTTAAACGCCTAGATAGCGGTCAGATCAATGCCGGTGGTTGTGTCATCGACAAATGCGCAGCGCTTGGAGGAGCTAGCTGAGGTACCGATTAGATCGAGCTTAGCTTAAAGCGTGTCTTATGCCCCCTCCACGGCTCCACGGATGTCTCCCGTAATTAACAAAGGGCGACCAGCTGTGGGAGAGCACCGATTTTTATGGAGTTTCATAAGGTTTCGTTAAAACATGACAAAGTTTTAGGTTTCAGCGACTTTCCTAGGGTTTTAGAAGTTTCTTGAACATTTCGAGAGAGTTTGAAGATCGATCAAATCTGAGCAAGTTTTGGATTTTCGAACTAGAGTTAAATTTCAATAAGCTTCGTCACAAGAGTTTTTAAAAGTTTCAATAAATTTCAATAGGTTTCATCAAAATTTCAACCGAAAAAGTTTCAAGAAATGGTGTTCAATAGGTTTCATCAAATTTCAACTCAAAAGTTTCAAAATTTTCACCAAGTATCAACAAAATTCATTAGAAAACACAAACAAAAAGCCAAAAAAAACTCACATGCTCACCTGCAGCCGCCATTTTGCCCTTGCTAGTCACCGGCACCACTGGCTCCTCCCTTGCTCACCTAAGATGTGAAGTCAAAGTTCGAAGTCGTCCTATGATGTTCACGGAGATGAAGTGGAGCCATGAGGCGACCTGGAAGAGTCAGAGTTGGACCGATCTGTAACCTAAACGAGGGGGTCACTACTCCCCCCGCATGTGGCACCGTTGATGCTCTCCTGCACCACTTACTACATCCACATGACAGCCATCTCGCTCTAGATCAAGCTCTAGAGCACTAGGAGTGGGAGAGTAGGAGCAAGGGAGAGAGAGGGAGAAAGAGATTGAGGTAGAGAGATGCAATAGGGTGATGGTCACGGAGCCATACGAAGTAGAGGTGGAAGTTTGAAGAAGGTTTATCACAGCATTAAAATCATAGTTATGTAATGGATTGATCGGACGGTGAAACCTTGTCTCATTGAAAAACAAAGTTTTGTAGCCATTCTCTTATCGAATCCTTGTACGTGTGCACGGACGTGACTCATCAATTACGCAATCGCAACACTCAACACTGTGTTGTGCTCTCATGTACTAGGGGCGTATCTCTATTTTCTGTAGTGATGCACGGATCACCCCTTTTCCATCTGTATGCAGTGTAAGCAACCATGTCGATGGAAAAGCCAGATCAGATGATCGCACCAGGGTTCACAAAATCCCTCGTGGTGTATTTACCTTCTTCCCCTTTCACCCCTCCGTAATGAAACACAGCCCCACGGCTTCGATCGCACGCACCACCGGATAAACAAATCGGGCGGTGAGGTGAGCCAGGGCAGTAGCTTTTCGATGACATCACAAGCCTCGCATGGTCATGACTCATGAGCCCCGCTCTCTGACAGGGCGGATCCACTAAGGTGGGCTCTATGGCTTAGTCAAACAGAGATGTTGAACAAGGTGTTTTTAAATACACCTTTCTCAGCCTACCCTCCGTTGCTTCCCTTGCCCACGAGGGGCGACTAGAGCCTTTACCATTGCATTTGTAGAGCAATTTTACAGTGGATAACATACATAGTAAACAGTGCCAGTAGAAATCAATTTAGCTGTATATTTTTTAGAGGTATTATAAACTTTTGATCCTTTGTTATGTTACTCGTCAATCATTATCGCTGATCTTCATTTTCTACCGTTGCTGCCCTTTTGTTGCGTCACTTGTTATCACTGCTCTCATTTTTCCATCGCTGCCGCTAGTTCGGTTCTATCGATGCCACAACCTCTGCCTTTCTGTCGGTACCCTCCCAGATTGTGACCACTCCGCGGCTGGCACCCTCCCACCTGATTCGTGACGACGTCGTAGCCTCGCACTAACATATCAAATGCTCTGTCCTGCGTGGCTCACGAAGTAGTTCCGAATTTTACACAAAAAATACACACTCAAATTTTAAAAAATAGTTAATCGCAATACTACCACCATATGATTTCTACTACCAATACTACCAACGGATGTATAACTAAATTCTAACTAATTTGATCCGTTGGACTAAATAGAATAGATGATTAATATTAAATATTGTGTATCATAGAAGTACCTCGGCAAACGTATAAGTATTTTTTATTGTCTCCTAGTTGTTGTTTCTTTGTACGCGTACACCGTACATTGCGCTGCGGCGTAATTGTAATTGGACCGTACAAAAGCTCCCCCCGGTTCCGTATATTTGCAGAAAGCATAGCCATATATATCTACTCGGAGGCGATGGCATACACAGCGTGCAAGGCAGGAGACAGTACCGTATATTTACGAGGGTAGTGGCTTCATACGTCTGCAAGGAATTATTGGTATGTTACCCCCAATGGTTTGGTAGGCACGAGTAAATTTCTGCAGGTTTTTTAATACAAAAGTACTGCGTAAAATCACGATGAAAATGTCTAATACGAGTAGCCACGCTAAGTAATTAGTATATTCGGGTTAACTCTACCGATTAGTAAGTACCTTGGCATGTGCAGATAACGATACACGAAGTGCACTGATCCGAGTGATCTTTCCCGTTTTAAAATCGATAATCAAAAATAAGGGAGAGAATAAACGAATCATAAAATGAAAAGGAAAAAAAGAAGAGCAAGAGAGATTAGGAAAGAGCAGGGAGGATATAGGAGCAGTGGGGCAGCATTACTATTCTCTCTCTACTCTTTTAAAAGCTCACCACCCCACACATGACCCTTTTTATTTTACTGGGTCTCTGTGTGTGTGTGTGGGGGTGTGGGGAGGGCTGGGGAGAGGTGTTGGAGAGGCATCTTGGCCAGCTAGGATGTTAGAGGGATCGAAGCTTTCTGTGAAAGGGAAAGCTGGAAGGAGCAAGAGAGAGGAGACACGAGAGAGCCAGAGAGGGGAGAGAAGAAGTGTGGTGCTGTGTTGTACTGTTGTGCTGCAGTCAAAGCTGGCATTTCTCTCTCATTTTCCATGATATCCCCCCACCCATCCCATTTCTTCCCCACTCGTTCGAACCGATAAAAGCTTATAAAATACGCGAGGTGATGTATTTGGGAGAGGTAGAACAGGACCCGTATATATAGCCTCCTCTCTCGTCTTGCCTTCCTGCCTGGCCCTTCCTCCCCTTCTTATTCTCTCTCTCTTCCGGTGTGGGTGTGTGCGGTGTCCCCCTTGGGGATCGATTCGAGCTTCGGTTGGGTCGGGCCGATTGATGCGCGGGAGGCAATGGCGGTGTCCTCGCCTTCTTCTGCTCCGGAGAAGAAGAGGAAGTGGCTGCTCAGCAACAGGAAGGTCATTGCCGGTGCTTGCGCTGTACTCTCTCTCCATTGTTGGGCTGGGTTGGGTTCCACCGGCTGGTTATTTCGCCACAACACACCGATGGTTCATCTGTTCAAGAACTATTTGGTCTTTTGGTACTGCACAGACGCCGAGAGAACTTTTGGTCCTTTGACTTGAGGAGGAGTTGCCGTTTGGTCGTGGCGTCGTCCAAATGCCAGGACAGCTTCTTTTAGTCAAGAACCACTCGTTCCTTTCCAGCTTGCTGCGCGTTTGGTTGTTTCGTTCAAAAACTGCTTGATTTGAGCGCGTTCTGTCTGCTCGTCCTGTTTTGGTTGTTTTTGTCCCCGAAAATTTTGATCTTTTTCTCAGAATGGTCAAACTTTCTCAGTTTGTTCAAAAATCCAACTTTGCTGCGGTAAATCTGATGTTTGTGTGGACGTCTGTTTGGGCAGGTGATAGACAAGTACCTTCGGGAGGCGCGGGCGATTCTAGCGGCGGCGCCGGAACCCGGCGGCGGGGACGCGGTGGCGGCGCTCGGCCTGGTGCACGCGGCGCTGGAGCTATCGCCGCGGATGGAGGCCGCCCTGGAGCTGCGGGCGCGCGCGCTACTCGCTCTGCGGCGCTACCGCGAGGTCGCCGATATGCTCCGCGATTACATCCCCAGCTGCGGCAAGTCCTGCACTGGCGAGGACACCTCGTCCTCGTCGTCTTCCTTGTCCTCCTCCAGCTCCGGTGACCTTGGCACAATATCCCGTGCCAAACTCCTCTCGCCTAACCGCCACCGCTCCGACACGGCCGAGCCTGGCGCCGGGGCTGCCCGCTCCTTCCGATGCTTCGACGTCTCCGAGCTCAAGAGCCGCGTCCTCGCCGGCCTCTCCAAGAACCCCAACACGGACACACAATGGAGGTATATAACCTTAACCGTTATTACCTCTCATAAGTGCAGACTGCTCTCTCCGGCGCATCCCTCCTAATGGCTAATGGTTAATGCCGACGTACAGGTACTTGGTCCTGGGCCAAGCTTGCTTCCACCTGGGCCTAATCGAGGACGCCATGGTGTTGCTCCAGACCGGCCGCCGCCTCGCTTCGGCGGCGTTCCGCCGCGAGAGTGTTTGCTGGTCGGAGGACAGCTTCTCATCCTCTGCCGAGGCAGCAGCGGTTGCCTCCGTGCCGTCGGGAAACTCTTCGAAGTCCGGCTCGGCGTTCACCATACCGGCCATGGAGTCGGAGGCCGTGTCCCAGCTCCTCGCGCACGTGAAGCTCTTGCTCCGCCGCCGCACGGCCGCCATGGCGGCGCTCGATGCAGGCCTCCCCGCGGAGGCTGTCCGTCATTTCTCCAAGATCCTGGAGGCACGCCGCGGAGTGCTTCCGCACCCCTTCGCCGCCGCGTGCCTCGTTGGCCGTGCCGCTGCGTTCCAGGCCGGTGGCCGCCCGGCCGACGCTATCGCCGACTGCAACCGTGCGCTCGCGCTTGACCCCGCGTACATCCCAGCTCTCCGCTCCCGTGCCGACCTTCTCCAGTCCGTGGGTGCACTCGCCGATTGCCTCCGTGACCTTGAGCACCTGAAACTTCTCTATGACGCTGCGCTCCGGGATGGCAAGCTTCCGGGACCCAGATGGCGACCACAGGGTGGTGTGCGTTACCGAGAGATCGCCGGTGCCCACCGCAAGCTGATCGCTCGCATGCAAGGACTCCGCAGCCGTGTCGCTGCCGGCGAGGCGTGCAACATTGATTATTACGCTCTGTTGGGCGTGCGCCGCGGATGCACGCGCTCTGATCTGGAACGCGCGCACTTGCTCCTCTCGCTCAAGCTCAAGCCCGACCGTGCTGTGGTTTTCGGCGAACGGCTGGAGCTCGTGGACGAGCACCGCGACCTCGAGGCGGTGCGCGACCAGGCGCGCATGTCGGCTCTGCTGTTGTACAGGATGTTGCAGAAGGGGTACTCGTTCATTATGTCAGCTGTGTTGGACGAGGAGGCTGCTGAGAGGCAGAGGGCGAAGGAAGCCACCGTGGCGGCCACGGCAGCGGCGGCGTCCAAGCAAGAACCGGCAGCACCGATGCCGGAGAAGCCCAAGCAGACGGAGAGCGCTCCCAGCACGAACAGTTCCACCCTACGGAAGGCGAAGGCTGCCGCGACCGTGCCAACAATGACCAAGACAGCGGTTACCACGGCGGCGGCGACGACGACAGCATCGGTGTACCAAGGGGTTTTCTGCCGCGACCTGGCGGTGGTGGGGACCCTGCTGTCCCGCGGAGGGTTCGACCGCGCCCTCCCGGTGAAGTGCGAGGCGATGAGTTGCTGATGGTTGACAGCCATAACACAGAGGTGCGATCATCTGATGCGACGTGTGCGGACCACGGAGACCGATGGAACGGAATATCTAGGCAGGTGGCGGGAAAAAGGAGAGGCGTTTGAATTGTTCGATAGAACTCGCTATTGTACAGTTTGGGAAGGGCGTTGGAAGATAGAGAAAAAATCACTACAAAAGTAGAAAAAAAAAGTGTCGGAAAATTGTTGGTGGAACTGGGATGAAGGTGGAACGAAGCAAGTGGATGGTAAATTTTGGTTGCATGTTCTTTAATGTGAGTTGCTACACTGCAATTAGTTTTCCTCTAGTTCCCCTGCCTCTGCTGTTATCCTCCTGCTGTCGCCGCTCAACTTGGTACTGCTATTATATCATGTACATCCTTTTCATTTCTTTCTTTTGTTCACCTCAAGATTCTGGTCTCTGCATTCTGCACTCAAATTGATACTTCATCATATAGAGTATGATGTACTGTATGTATGACTGGGGAGAATGAGGTGAAAATGAGTCTATTGTGAAATTTGTGCAAATACCACAAAGTAGTGGTACAAGATTTTGAAAAATCCTCAAACAATTGTCATCTATAGGTAAGTGAATGGTCTATATCCATACAAAATTTTCAGAACAAAATCAATCCTGTTTGCGAGATAAATACAGCATGGAATAGGGAACAGCAGTGATGAACAGTAATAGACACTATTACACCTCGTATTTGCCTTTTTTGCAAAATGGATTGCGTTTGTTTTTGCATTTTTGCATGGATATATGCCATGCGCTTGCCTATAGCTGATAATTTTTTAAGGACTTTTAAAATTTTGTAGAAGTACCTTTCGTGGTATTTATATAATTTTCACAAAAATGCTTATTTTCACCTGATATTTCCCATGTATGATCTGCAATTTCGCACTTTTCTTTGCAGTTTGCACCTATCTCTACGCTCCATCTATCTATCTACAGTTGTACACACAAACACACATATCACTATATCAGCAGTAGTAGTACCAGTAGGCATCTTTGCGTCGCATCCGGCCAATGCGATCAGAGAGGGAGGGGGACGGCTAGGTCTTAAAGCTGCCTGTAAATGATGCACAGTGACTGATTGCCTGGGGGGCTCTATTGTGCTGGCGTGTCCACTCCATTGGCCCCTGCAGCCACTGCCCGGTCCTGTCCTGCACAGCCCTGCCAATGCCATCGTCTGCGAGAATCGTGGCTGGACGATGCGATCTAGCGGTAGGTCATCTCGTCTCTTTGCCTTGGTGCCTAGCTGTTGCGCTGCGTCTCTTGGTACTGCTAAACCATGCTGCACCACACACGCTGCCCGCTTTTGCATACGCAAGTAAAAGCCGCACCTCTCTGCGCTGTGGTGTGTCTTGCATTGCACCAGAGCAGCAGAGACCTCCCACAACCTCCTCCTCCTCCTCCTTTGCAGCTTGTACAGGGGTTACAGCCTGTGAGATTTTCCCCTCCCGTGTGGTCACTGAAAGCGAAGGATGAAGCGTCGATGGATGCAGCAGTGGCGTCAGTCACAAAACATCTTTGTGGTTACGGCGAGTCGCGATCTTAATGATCCGCACCGCAGATAAACTAATCCTGACGTGATCTGCACCGTCGGGTCTAACCGATGCCTGAGACGCACGCGCGCACGCCCGCTGGCTCTGCTTTGCCGCTCATCGCGTCAGGATCACGCAAAAAAGTTGTTGCAGTTTTAGTGGCGGCGACAGGTGGCTGGTTAGTTTAAGCCAGCGAGCGTCATCTCATCTGACGGCCGGATCCCCCCATCCGATTCGTTGTCGCAGGATGCGACGGAGTGAGTGATTGAATTGATGGATCGATGGGAGCGTTGAGGCGAGGTGACGCACGAGCTCGCGACACGGGGTTCGTGAACCCGGCGTTGTTTAGTGCTGATCTTATTAGACGCAGCAGCAAGTTGGAGCTAAACAAACGCACGCTCTGATGAGAGAGCAGGAGTCGATAGCGCTGGCTGACGGCTGTGAACATCCATCACTGTTCATGCATGGCCTTGGGTTACCTCATACTCGCACCTACCATGTGATCTGATCTACGCACAGGCTCGGCTCGGCTTCGGGATGAGCGTTTTGAATGATTAGGAGGGGGCGGATTGGATATACCGTCGGTTTAACTTTTACTAATCCAAACCGTCCTGATCAGACACGTAGTAAGACGGAGGAACATTTTTAAGCGTCACTGCCATGTGGGCTCCAGTGCCGGCGTGGATTTACCCTGTCTGTGCGGGCTAGGTTAAAGAAATGGCTCGTAAGTCGCAGCGCCACGGAGCGCTTCGGCAGAAGTAATTAAACCAACACGTTCAAGGTGACGCAGCGGTGACGTACGGCTTCGTACAAAGGGAGGAGACATACATCGCTGAGTAGTAATTCCTAGTACATAGTTTTATTTTCCAGTTTTCAAGAGTGTTACATCAGATTTTTGTCTAGATAACTATGTATCTTAGGTTTCATCTAGATGAAACTCTCCCACCTTCTATGAAACTCTCTCTATCACTCTCTTCATAATTACCTTGCTATGTCACCAAGCATAATGATATGTCATGTTATTTAATGAAAATAAAATTCAGTTAAAACTCCTACTGGGAATAGCCTAATAATACTTTGTTCTACAAAAAGAGCAGTAGAATTATTTCGTTCGGCCCGTTTGTGCGGTCTACTTTAGAATATTTACGTACGTACAGATCGATCGGACGCAGCGGGTGCATGCACTCGCCTCTTTTTCAAGAGTAAATTAAGCGCGAGAAAAATCTATCCTTTCGTCAGTGGTACGTGACCGATCGGATCACGTGTTACGTGTTTCATCTTCAAGCTACTACAGATTTGCTTTGCATTTGAAAATGTACGTGGGTATTGGAGCAACTTGCGCATCACTACAGCATAACGGTAATTCCCTTGATTAGAACGTTATCGCCAGTAGCAAGCTTAAACTAATTGGGAAACGCTCCTCGTGGTTGGGAATTTTTGACGGTTGCATTAGGCTACATAACTAACGCTGCGTGCACTAGCACAGAAAATATTATCACAGATGATTTAAAAAACTCATTACAGATGATTTTGTAAACTGTGTGTAATCATGTATCAGTGATAATGGCGACTCATCACAGACAGTTCACAAACCGTCAATAAAAAACATATCACAGATGGTTCTAAATATGAACCATCTGTGATATGAACCTATCACAGACGATTATAAGTATGAACCTTCTGTGATATCAACTTACCACAGATGATTCACACTCAGAACCGTTCGTGATAATTGGTCATCACAAACGGTTATTATTAGGAACTGTCTGAGATATGATAAGTACCATAGATGTTTTTTTATAAAGAACTATCTGCGGCGTCATTTTCTGTTGATATACTTTTTTGTTTAATGGCTAGGTTCAAGAAATACTAGCCATACCCTCTGAAATAAGTAAATTATGAATTACATATGTTTCAGAAATCAACTCAGATTACATATTACACCATGTACATCACATCCATTTCAGAAATCAATTCAAATATATTAATAATTGAATGCACAAGTACAATTCACAAATTTATAGCACAAATTTCACAAATTAACCCAAGTGGCAATTCAGAAATAACACAACTCAAGTTTGGCAAAGTGGAACTCGCTTTTTGGATTTATAACATCATTCAGCGAGAAGGAAAAGAGTTGTTCTCGAATTCTAATCAAATCGGTCTGTGACAACGTAGTTGTAACCTGATTGGTCTTTTTTGCATTGAGGAGGACTTGCATATTGTCCACATACGTTATTTCCCTTTCCCTGTTGGTAACACTATAAATATAGAATTGGTTAGTTGCAGAACCATTGTTACGGAGTGTGATATAGGATTATTATGTACTAGCAGATACTGAAAATTTAAAATCGTGCTTCAACTTCGGCCCATCCTTACCAGAAAACCCTCCATGAGCTTTGTACAATCTAAACAACCTATGTGATTCTAAAAGGTTAGCCTCAGCCATTCGAGGAGCAACATATACTTTAAATAATCTACGGAAGAGTTATCTATAAAAGAAACGTAATTATCTGTTTTACTCTAGAATCGTCAGTAATGTTCCTCGTTACAGACAATTTTTTAAAACTTTTTATAATATAGCGTATAATATAAACTTTTTGTGTAGTAGCAGTGTTGGCTTGCTCGTGACAAGCTGGTACGTCGACGAGCGTGTGATGCGATGGTCACGCACTCTGCCCCTGCCATGACGAGATCGACAGATCATATCGAAGTAGCAGGATGGCTGATCATTGCGTGATAAAATGGTATAAACAAACAGGAGAAATTAGCAGTCCGCGAGGGGAGTTAAATACTCACTTTAGTCCCCGACGGTTACCATTTTGGATATAAATATGATTAAATTTTGATTGTTAATATCTTTTTAAATATATAAATTAGATATATAAAAATTATATATGTAGATTTGTCTCGAAAATTACTTTCATAATATTATAATTTTATTTTGTTTTATAAGTATATTATAATAAAAAAATTAGTGATCAAAACTATAGTTAAAAATATGTCTAAAATGATAGCTATTTGTGATTGGAGTGACTAATAATAGTTTGAGTACTGCAAGGCAGAGAAACGAAGAGTGCGCAACGCGAAATTTCAAACGTTGGCTAGAACAAATTTTGAAGGCGCGTTGGAGATTTTTGTTTGGTTCGAAGGTGCCATCTCGGAGGCATAATGCATTAATGCATATACCTCCTGCCAGCGTGGCACATGACCGAAGTACAGAACGTGGGTTCCATGTACGTCTGAGGCCGAGATGCTATGCCATGGCGACAAGGATTCGACGTGCACCCGTTTCTTTCTTGCTCGATCACCACTACTTACCAAGCTTTTGCAGGTTCACATGCACGTTGGGCTCTGCCCGGCCGGTGCGTCCCTGCCGTGCACGACACACCCGTGTGATAGGCTCGCAGCTACATCGCAAGTTCACATCCATTCCTCTCTCTCTCTCTAGTTTGCTGTACTATCTGCCTGTTGTATTGTGTTTTTAGACTAGAAGAGCCTCAACTCAAGCAGGCACGAAAATTAAAGCTGCACGGATATACTACGGTCCGCGGACGGGCTTTGTCTATGCGTAGTAGACAGCTCATTCACAGCCGATGCAAATCATGCAACGCAACGCGCGGGGCAAGTGACGCCGATGAGACCTGGCCGCGCGCACGCGCTCGTACGACGACTCTCTGTCTCCGGCTCGATCTCTGTACCCCCGCGCTGGGCCGATCGATCGCACGCGAACCGAAGCTCGTTTGGTCGTGCTTGGCTTGCACCTCACGGCTGGCCGTCGCGTCCTTTTTGACTCCCGCGTTTGGTATCGCAACGTACGTATTTCGGCGTCGGATCTTGTATAGAAGTGACCCCTGCCGTTAATTTTTTCGGGGAGGTAAAGAAGGGCTAAATGGCCCTGCCATCCAACCCCTTTATGCACGCTAAGGAGATCTACCACGGCTTCATGCATCTCGCGTGCTTGTCATCCCTAAAGATAGACGAGTCACCGGGGCTGTTTGGTATGTGCATAGTCGCAAAACTGGTAGCGCGCGAGCGTGCAAAAGCTTCTCTCTCTCGGCCTTAAAAAAGCTGCAATGGAATTGTTTACAAGCTGCCAAGCATGGGGTTGGTGTGTTTTGGGCAGGGCCCGTGGAAATCAACGACATGCACGGCTTGCACGCATGGGGAACGGGGCTTGCACGCTAGTATTAGGGCATCCGCAATGGTGCTAAGTCAGCTATCTATAAGAAGTTCATATCAACATCTATCCTATGTGGCAAGCAATTAAATAAAGAGAGAGAATATGCTATCTACGGACACATAGATTGTCTATTAATTAAATGAAGAGAGAGAGCACTCTATTAATTAAAAATAGCTATAGACATCTATATAGATTCACCATTGCAAGGGTTTTCTATAGCATGGTATATAGATGACATGGATCTTACTATAGAGAGCAACTATCTTTAACCATTGCGGATGCCCCCTTGCGAAAGGGTAACAGCCTTACGTCCTGCCTGATCTTGGATTGCCTATCTTGAACTTGGTTACAAAGCTTGGGGATCACTCGCTCTTCTGTTGACCTCTCCTCTTTTCTCCCCCCACCTCTCATATGCTCTAGAGTGCCCTTATATATACGGGCTTACACGGGTCAGATAGAGAAGGGGTCGTCATCATGCTTATCTTACATGCATTTATTACGCGTCTAAGCGCTGTCCCGTTCCTTCAGCCTTAATTAACGTCAACGCATGCTTTACGCCGGTTCTTCGGGATGTGACCCTGCGGCGGGTAGGTGTGGCGTTAGAGGAGCGGGCTTGTAGCGAATTCCTTGAATCGGCGTGCACGACACAAACAGACTGTCACGACGATGCGGCGGGAAAAGGCTTCGAGGCGGCCATCGTATCCCACCTCCTTTTAGCATGGCGGCGGGGCGAAAAAAGCGTGCTCGCCGCGAGCCTACGTGGCCGGCCGCCGGCGAGGTGGTCGCCCACTGCCGCCGCGCGCCACGTGGACCGACACCGGTGGGCGGCGTGTTCGCCCACGCCGCCAAAGCCGCCACGTGGGTTGGCGCGGCGGCGGCGTGGTCGCCACTTTCGCCGGCGCGCCCGTGACCGACACCGGTGGGCGAGCGTGCTCGCCCACTGTCGCCGAGCGCCGTGGTGGCGGGCCGGCGTAGTAAGCGTGGTCGCCCACTGCTTTCGCCGCGCCACGTGGATGAACACCGGTGGGCGGCGTGCTCGCCCACGCCGCCGAAGCCGCCCGTGGGCGGCGCCGGCGAGCGGCGTGGTCGCCCACTGCTTCGCTTCGCGCCACGTGAACCGACACGGTGGGCGGCGTGCTTTCGCCCACGCCGCCAAAGCCGCCACGTGGTTGGCGCTGGCGAGCAGCGTGATCGCCCACTGCCGCCCGTGTGCCCGTGGACCGACACCAGTGGGCGGCGTGCTTCGCCACCGCCGCCAAAGCCGCCCGCGTGAAATTTGGCCGCGGCGGCGAGCGTGGTCGCCCACTGCTGCGCCCGCGCCCGTGGACCAACGTCCGTGAGCGGTGTAAACACCCACCCGCCTGCTAGACTGCCACGTAGGCCACGCATGCTTTTGTGCGACGAAGAGGGTACTTTGGCGTAAAGTACGCCGACAGTAGCCCCCGGGCTCACCCAAGAACGCACATCAGAGCCTCTCGAGATTTTACATTAAATGCCGGTGCATTCTTGGATGGGGCCATCACTTATTAGGATGCGACCGCCTCGATTTCTTCCCGCACTCGCTGATTTCTCTTGGGATCCGAAACGGCGCACGACCCTGTCTTTTCGTGAACCGTCGGTACGAGTGGGGGATATATATAGGCTCATCCGCACCAGGCAGTTCACGCTTTTAACACTTCTTGCAAACTTCATCTTCTTGTTTTAAGTTTTCCTTGCCTTTCGCTACTTTCGCTTTCTTGGTTTCTTCCGCTTCGCCTTCCATTCCCGCTTCCACAGTGGACTCCTACACAGTGGGGAGATCCACACCATTGTGCCGGAGGGCACTCTCTTTTTCCGGGCCGGGACCCCGACGCCACAGTGCCCCTCCGGCGAGATCATCATCTTCGTGTGGGGCATAATGGCGGGCTTGGTGCCGCCTTTTTCTGATTTTTTCCTCACCGTCCTCCACTTCTACGAGATCCATCACCTCCACCTCACCCCCAATTCCATTCTTTTTCTCGCCATCTTCACACACCTCTGTGAAATGTTCATGGGAGTGATGCCAAATCTCCCACTTTTTCGCTACTTCTTCCTCTGCGCCTCCTCCTCCGTGCGGCTAGCTGAGGCTGCCATTTCCATCTTGGGATGGATGGCTACCGCTATCTCCTTTCGGCCAGGTCAAAGCGGAAGGCTGGCCTTGACGAATGGCTGTCGTCAATAACGACAATGAGTCGATGTTCTGGGGTGCCCGTAAGACGGTAGCGACCACCGCAGAACTTCGCCCGTCAAATAGGCAGCGAGCTCACAGCAATGGCGGCCCTCATCAACGACTGCGGAATGCTGGTTTAAGCTGGCGGCGGTTGTTAGGGATTTTGTATCCGAAGACTTCATTTTCCGCGCCGTATTCGCCACGAGATGGCAATACCGCAGTGACGCAGCGACATCACTCGCACCTTTCCCGGCCGTAAGTCTTCACTATTATTTTTTGGCTTTTTTTCGCATTCATGCGTCTTTTGTGTTGCTCCCTACCAACCGGTAGTCTCTTTTTAACTTTGGCCAGGCATGGGAAACTTGGATGGGCCACGTATTAACATGTGGCTCTCCGGGCTCATGCCGCCGGTCCCAGCTGGTCTGGACTTCCCTTCATCGGCACGGCCGCTCGCCGATTTGGAGTCTGCGGAGCGCCTGAGGATCGTCAGGTTGCTGCCACCAATGGACTCCACCGGCCTTGCCGTGCTGCCGCCACGCGCCCCTCTGACGATCAGGGATGCACCTCCTCCCAGTCGACGGCGGCGAACAACGACCACTGTCCGGACACCTCGGTCCGGATCACGAAAAGGTTCGCCACGCGGACGGACTTCCGCCGCCACCAGTTCGAGGTGGCGGTTACATCGCATGGGGCGGCTGCACCCACCGCCCCAATTGTGGCACCAATAGCTCCGGCGCCGCCACCTGCGGCGCCGGCATCCACCATGGCGTCAACGCCGCCACCTTGGCGCCGCCCGCTTCCACTTCGATCCGCCCGGCACCAACGCCGCCTACGGCGCCGGCTTCATCGTCTTCTCCTTCTCCGACTTCTTCCGTGGCGCCGGCCTCAACCTTCACGGCGCCACCGCCTTCTGCCACGGGGACTCACGCCGCCACTCGACAAGGCGGACTTGAGGTCCCCAAGGCGGCTTTCGGCTTGAGGGTGGCGCCAGGCGGCCCCTCAAGATGCTTCAAGGAAGCGAGCGCCACACCCTGCTTGGCGGCGAGACTTCCACCAAACACGCCGCCGCCGCCACAGGCAGGCGGCCTTAACACCAGCGCACCCCGCCAACTCGCCGCCAGCACCGTCGCCACCCCCGCCGTGCGCTCCGCTGAGCTCTTCACTGAGCTCAGTAATTTGCACAGCTCGCTTGGCGCACTTCTTGCCACGGCCGCTGGGCATGGAGCCCGGACGGCGAGACAGTTGACGGGGGCCATCGACGAGCTGGCACGGGAGCGGGAGAGGGCGGACACGATGGTGGCGCAAGAAAGGGCCACCGCGACCGCCACAGCTACCATGCGACAAAAGAGGCGGAGGGCCGAGGCGCGCAAGGGCCTCAGTCTGGTGACCGCCAGCGCAATCTCGCCACCATGCTCAAGGGAGCCTTCCAACACATCAAAAGATGTATGGAACCTTTGGGCGTGGTCTTTGGAAACGCCCTCCGGGACACCGCCTGCGAGACGCCTCTGCGACCAACCGGGCAGCGGAGGCGCTCAGGTTGCCCACGCCACGCCTGCGCTCGCCAGAGGGCAAGAGGTTGCTGATGACCGCAACCTATGTCTTCAACATCTTTGGGCCACCGCGATGCCTCCACAGACTGGCGGCAATGGAGACCGGCATCGTGGGAGACGCCGCCGAGCGAGGCACGCGCGACAGCGCCGCCCAGCATTTGGCCGGGCAGTTGCAAGTGCATCAGCCGGTCATGGATGTCTCCACCCCGGTGGCGGAGGAAGAAGACGCCGGCGATATCGACGTGGGTGATGAGTGAAGGGCTGGGCCGCCACCTCACTTCTTTTGTTTTTACTTCCTTTGTTGATCAGCCTCCTGTGTCTGTATAAACAATTTAACAAACTTTAGCTGTAATAGATGTTTTCTAGTTTTACCTTCATGCTTGCTTGCTGCGCTTATTTGATATTGCATGCTGGAATTGCTAGGCGACCAACTTGAAACTTCGGTTGAGGGGCGATTAGGCTTTAAGTCGAACAACGTCCCGAAATTCTGTAGATGTTGCCGCTCTCGACCACAAATGTAAGCTGTCTGGCGCAAGTTACATAGAACTTAGGCAAAGAGCGGCTTTGGGCGTAATAGTGCGTGCTTGAGCACAGAATAGTTTTGCCGTCAAGATTTTATGCAGGGTTGTCATTGGCTTAAACCTTTTCGGAACTTAAATCCTTGTGATCTCTTAGAATCGTGCCCCAGTGAGGTGCAGAAGATGATAAGTTCCCAGGAGTGGTCTTGGGACAGCGGCGCTCAACGGTGACAACCAGCGGTGCTTCTAAGAGCCAACCCGAGGTGTACGAGCCGTGTTTGAGTACCGTGCCAAACTTACACTCTGGTCACTTAGCCTTACTAGACGCTCACACTGAAGACTTTCCCTTTATCACCAAGGAGCCGTCGGGTTTGCGACGTCCGTGATAACCATGCATAATTTAATCAATTTCAGCATACACATAAGCAAACAATCAGGAGTGTTACTTGAAACACTTATCTGGCTTATGTATTAGCAGGTGCCCAACCAGCGGTGGGCGACCGTAGAGCCTTGAGCGACCAGCCCCAAACTCTGGCGACGAGCAGTAGGACGATCACCGAGTTTTGGGCGACCGGCCCCCAAGCCGGGCGACTAGCGAGCCTTCATGCACTATTAGATTTTTCTTTTGAATCGAGCCAAAGTTTTAAAGTTTGACTCGTGCACATATCTGACTATTGCAAAGGCGGATGAATACCATGCGGGGCACATACAATATAGATCGACAACATAAGTCTGCGCATGGGGTAATATTGGTTCACCGTTTGGCTTCCATGTTGTCGCCGTCTTTCCAAAACACGGCCCATGGCAATGTCTAAAGCAAATAACTCCCGGGAAGGATACTAGGCGGTGGCGCTTCACGGTAACGACGGTGGTTCGAGAACCAACCCGAGGTGTATGAACCACATTTGAGCACCGTGCCAAATCCGCTTCTGGTTGCCCTCACCTTACGACGGATACGAGCATAATTATGGACCGACAAGGGGTTGCCAAAACTTAGGGACCAATAACACCCATGCGCAAACTGTCCCGTAGGACACAAAAAGAGGAGTAGCAATAGGATAGAAAATCCTCAAGATAATAACATTATCAAAAACTAGTGGCCGCTAATCAGCTGGAGGACAAGTCCATCCCAGGGCTGATCAAAGCGAATCACCGGGTACTTACAACTTTTCATGGATAGAACTTTCGTAACAACTCCACATTGTAGGAATTCGCCAGTTCCTGGCCGTCCTCAGTGGCTAACCGGACCGCCCCGGGCCGAGATACTGAGACCACCTTGAAGGGCCCTCCCACGGGAGCACTTATGCAACCCGGCATCTTGCGCCAACCTGCGCAAGACCAGTCGCCAACGCCGATGTTCTCTCGAGAGACCGGGTGGCATGGTATCGCTGAGGCTTCTTTGGTATCGAGGCGGCATGAAGGGCGCCCGATCACGAACTTCTTCTAAGAGGTTGACCTCTTCTTGCCGAATATCTTCATGGCCTTCTTCACTGAAAACCGAGACACGCGGAGAGCCGAACAACAGTTCGGAGGGGAGAACAGCTTCTGCCCCATAAACCAGGAAGAAAGGCGTCTCGCCCGATGGACGGGGTGTGGTACAAGCGACCACAAAGACAATCGAAGTTCTTCGGTCCAGCGCGCCCCCCGCTTGTGGAGTCGATCAAACGCCCTTGTCTTGAGGCCCTTCAACACCAAGGCATTGGCACGCTCAGCTTGACCATTGCTTTTGGGGTGGGCGGCAAAGCAAAGCATACTTTGGTGCCCATCTCATCGCAGAACTCGAAATGCCGCCGTGGTGGCGAGGTTCCATTGTCGGTGATAATGCGATTAGCGACTCCAGCGGTGAATATCCCATGCATAAATTTGTGGCGGAAACCGTAATGGCGCGTCTTGCTTCAGCTTCAACCCGCCGTGAATTTGTCGATGGCGGCGAAGAGGTGGGTGAAGCCCCGTAACCCGCGAGCGGACTCGGGATATCCACCCCGAACATCGCAAACGGCCAAGAGGCGGGATGGTTTGCAGAGCTTTGGTCGGTTGGATTTGCTGGCGAAGAACCGACAAGCCGCATGTCCTCACCGACTCCCAAGCATCACGGAGGCGATAAGCCAATAAAATCCTTGGCGAACGCTTTGCCTACCGGCGTTAATGGGACATATGGCTCCCGCACGCCTCCAGGATATCGAGAGCAGGGCTCTCCCCTCTTCCCGAGTGATGCACTTCAGTAGAATCCCGTTTTTGCTCGTGATATAGGTCCCCACCCACCGTGAGTATAGCACTTGGCCTTCGTGCTATCTTCTCGGTGAGGCATCATCGTCGGGGATCACTTGATCCCGCAGGAAGGCTAGGATCGGATCCATCCACTGACCTTCCCGGCCAAGTGTGGCGAACACTCGGTGTTCGTCCGGGTACTTTGCTGGGCCAAGCATTTCCCTGGTGTCAGATCGGCAAAGACCACCGCCTTCCCTTCCGGACTTGGGGTTGAGGCGGATCTGCGGCCTTCCTCCTGAATCGGAGGTCGTGGCGGACCACCCTCCCCACCTGAGTCGGAGGCCGCGACGGCCATACCATCATCCCCTCCAGAATCGGGGGCTCGACAATGACACCATCATTCCCACGGATCGTGGGTGCGGCCAGACGGTCGCGATAGTCTTTCTTCGAAGACTCCGACCGGGACAGAAGCCCTTGAGGATGCAAGCTGCGAGAGCCCATCCGGAAGGTGATTATCACGCCGAGGGACATGAACATATCCCAATCCTTCAAAACGTCGCTTCATTTTCCTGACCTCCGCCAAATACGCCGCCATGGTGGGGTCAGGGCATTGAAATTCCTTCCTCGCTTGATTGATGACTAGCAGGGAGTCCCTATTGACTTGAAGATGCCGGATGCCTAGCGCCGAAGCAATACTCAACCCTGCCAGCAGACCTTCATATGCGGCAATATTATTAGTGGCTTTAAAATCAAGAGCAACAATATACTGAAGAACGTCACCAGTCGGGGAGACTAGGACAACACTAGCCCCTGCGCCCTCCAATCTGAACGAACCATCGAAGAACAAGGTCCAGGGAGGCGACGTGGGGGTTTCTCTCACTTCAGGAGTGGCGGGAGTCCACTCGGCGACGAATTCTGCCAACTTTTGACTTTTGATGGCAGTGCGGGGGACAAACTTAAGGTTGAACTCTCCCAGTTCCACTGACCATTTGGCAATGCGACCTTCTGCTTCACGGTTGTACAAGATTTCTCGCAGTGGGTAGGCCGTGACCACAGTGACTTCGCCCTAGAAATAATGCCGCAGACTTCTAGATGCTACGGGACCAGCGTCTGACATTTTACGTACTGTGGGTATCGGGTTTCCGCTTCATGCAATACCTTGCTGACATAATAGACTGGCTTTTGGACACATTCCCTCTCCGCCACCAGCACAGCGCTGACCACTTCAGGAGTAGCAACGATATACAAAAGCAACGGTTCACCTTGCGCAGGGGAAACCAACACTGGAGGAGAGGTGAGGTACCGCTTCAAGTCTTCAAAGGCCTCCTGGGCTTCATCAGTCCACTCAAAATGGTTAGTTTTCTTCAACAGTTTAAACAGAGGTAAGCTTCTTTCTCCCAATCGGGCAATAAACCGTCCTAGGGAGGCGGACGGCGGTCGAACATGGACTGCTTGAGCAGCAGGAGGCTTCATATGCTCAATTGTCGCTATTTTGTCGGATTGGCTTCAATACCGGTTGGACACGGGAACCCCAATAGTTCTGGGAGGAACGCCAAACACGCACTTTTCGAGATTCAACTTGGCAATTCTTAGGAGATTGGCGAAGGTTTCCTCAAGTCTTGAATCAACTCTTAGCCCTTCTTTACCTTCACGACCGGATCATCAACATATACTTCAAGGTTCGTCCTATCAGTAGATTTAAAAGTAATGTGCATGGCACGTTGGTAAGTAGAACCAGCATTCTTTAAACCAAAAGCCATTCTAACATAACAATAAACACCCATAGGGGTTACAAAAGCAGTTTTCTCTTCGTCCTCCACCGCCATGCTAATCTGATGGTACCCAGAGTACGCATCCAGAAAGCATAACAACTCACAACCTGCCGTAGAGTCCACAATGAGGTCGACTCGCGGTAAGGGATAAGGATCCTTCGGGCAAACATTGTTGAGGTCAGTGAAGTCGACACACATTCTCCACCTCCCGTTGGATTTTTTGATGAGCACAGGATTGGCAAGCCACTCAGGATGAGTGACTTCCTTGATGATTCCTGCGCTCAATAGTTTCTCCACCTCTTGCCGAATAGCATCTTGCCGCTCCGGAGCTTGCCGCCAGATCTTCTGACGAACCGGGTGCACTTCGGGGAGCGTAGCCAATCGGTGCTCAATCACCTCCCTGAGGACCCCAGTCATGTCAGACGGTTGCCAAGCAAACACGTCGCAGTTAGACCGGAGGAAGGTGACGAGCGCGTCTTCCTATTTGGCGCTGAGGTTGGAGCCAATGTTGACAGATCTTCGAGGTTCGCCCTCACTCAAGGCGACCACCTTAACCTCACCGGCAGAGCAGCGAGGCGCTGGTCCGGCTTGAGGGCTCTGCCTGGTGGCATCGGCACGCCCGCACAGTGGTACCAATCATGTCAGCGCAAACTTGTGGCGGCGCAAAGCTTGATGGTCCACGGATGGTTATGGGGCGGCGAGTCAGCATCTTCACCACCATGTACGCATAGTGGTCGCCGCCATGAACTTGGCCAACGCCGGCCGGCCAAGCAAGGCATTGTAGGGAGATCAAAATCGGTGACTTCAAAGTCCACCACTTCGGTGCGATAATTATCCCTTTCCCCAAAAGTGACGGGGAGACGCACCTGGCCCACGGGAATTGCACTAACCCCCGGGGCTATTCCGAAGAAAGGCAACGTTGGATCTGAGATCTGTTGCGGGATATGAAAAGCCGAACGCCAGTAGAGACAGGAGGTGAAGATCTCCTTCGTCCACTAGCACACGACCCAGCCGGACATTCCGGACTGTGGGCTACACCACAATCGAGAGATGCCCCAGGCCGGTGGCGCCATCAGGGTGGTCAGCGACCCCGAACCTGATCCCGTGGCGCATACTTCCCTCTTCAACTGCTTGCAAGCGGTATTCGAGCGAAGAGCGACGACCGCCATAGATATCGCCAGGTATGATCCGCTTCTTTGAAAGCCAATGGGCGGGGTCTTCGCCACGATCATCGCCGTGAGGGTGGTGCTCATCGTCACGAGGGCGGCGCTCCTTGATCCGCCGCTCCACCATTCGGTCCACGACCTGGCAATTGTCCAGGTCATGAGTGTCAGTTCGATGAATTGGGCACCAGGGCCCTCTTTCCTTCCACCCGCGGCGATCGTTCCTACGACCGCGGCGGTCATCACGCCGGTCACGGCGATCATCTCGCCGGTCGAGGCGATTGCCGCGCTGATCACGGCGGTCACGCTTTGGCGACCCAGAGTCATCGCGGTTTCGCTTTCGCGCCAAGACCCGCCGGTATCTCTGCCTCGCTTCGCGCCTTCTTATGGCGGGCGGAACCCTTCGAGGTCCCGGCTTCATCTTTACCTCGGCCACCACAGGGACGGAGACCACAGTCCCTCGCCTCCGCAGCCGCGCGACACTTATCGCGAGGGAAAACAATTCGGAGGTGGTGCCGATAATCGCGGTGGCCATCTTCTCCTTCATCTTGTGGTCGCGGACGCCTCTTCGAAAGGCGATGATGACCGATTGCTCCGAGATATGGGGGATCGTGTTGCGGCAATGGCGAAACCGTCTTGATAAAATCACGCAACGACTCCCCTTTTTTCGTTCGAGGGCATGCAGATCATCCTCCACGCCTACCGCGCGAAGGAGCCCCGAAGTTGGCGACAAAAGGCGCACAATTCCTCCCACGAGTGCACCCTCGTGGGAGGTTCAACAACAGAGCAGGCGAGCCCGTCAAGGCCGCTGGGAAATAATTGGCCATAACTTTTCGGATCCACCGACGCTTTCATACCACCGTTGTATAAATTTGCAAGAACTCCTCCGAATTGGTAGTGCCATCGTAATTTTCTATGGATGCCGGGAGGAACCTTTCAACCCTCCACACGGCGTATCACCGGGGAACGCGCGATATCCAACGCCATAAATGGAGCCGTGCCGCCCACCGGAGCTCGGCCCGAAGCGAGGATGGGACTCTCATTGAGCCGGTGGAATAGCCCCCTCTTTAGATCGTAGATGAGAGCCACGAGGGGGACTCTCATCTTCGGAAGCTACCCGCTTGCCACGCCCTTGCTCTGAGTGGCGATGTGGCTTCTGGCACAAATCGCCGCTCACGGGTGTCATCAAGATGACTCCTTAGGTCCTCACGGTTCCTTGAACCGGACCGACGATCTTCGCCTCTTCCCGCCCGCCCGCTGGCAGGCGCTTTGCCACTGTGGCAGTGAGCCTGCGAGCCCTCGGCCAAGACTGGGTGGCGGAGTACCACCGATACTCGGTGGCCGGGGCCCTACCCGGCCGGCGGCACCCACAAGGCGGCGAGATCCGCAGCCCACGGTGGCCGGGAGTCTCTGCAAGTTCCAACCGGGGTGGCCCAAGAGGAGACGAGCTGCATGTAGATCTGAGTCGGAGTGGCGCTTCCATGGCCAAAGGCGCCCGCCGGATGCTCCATCGCCGCCACGGAGCATCACCGGTGTCCCATGAAGCGAGTGAGACGATTTATGATCGGCGAGATTGCCGGAAACACCACGAGCATGGCCCGACTCTTCCTTCTTCGATGATCTGCGAACCCTCCATCTCGAGATGCAGGGATCGAAAAGAAATGGCCAAACTTCACGGAGAGATGATCGGAAAAACCAACTACCGACCCATACAGGCGCGCCCTGTCCGGCGTATTCCACAGACAGCCCAAGTCTCTGAGCCGGGTTTGGTTCGGCAGGGGGTGTCTTTGGTAGTTAGCAAACCCTAGCGAGAGAAACCTCTCACACTAACTAATTTTAGTGCCCATGAATTTGATGAACACATGATTTTACCTGAGTTCAGCCCCTTGCGAAAAGAATGTGACCTTACGTCTGCCTCGATCTTGGATTGCCTATCTTGAACTTGGTTACAAAGTTTGGGGATCACTCGCTCTTCTGTTGACCTCTCCTCTTTTCTCCCCCCACCTCTCATATGCTCTAGAGTGCCCTTATATACACAGGCTTACACGGGTCAGATAGAGAAGGGGTCGTCATCATGCTTATCTTACATGCATTTATTACGCCTCTATGCGCTGTCCCATTCCTTCAGCCTTAATTAACGCCAACGCATGCTTTCGCCCGGTTCTTCCGGGATGTGACCCCTCTGCGACGGGTAGGTGTGAGGCGTCAGAGGAACGGGCTTCTAGCGAATTCCTTGGAATCGGCGTGCACGACCTGCGAGACTGCCCCGACATGATGCAGACGGGGAAGGAGGCTTCGAGGCGAAGCCATCGTATCCCACCTCCTTTTAGCATGGCGGCGGGACGAGCAAAGCGTGCTGCGCGCCGCCGCCAGCCACCACGTGGGGCGGCGCCATGCGGCGGTGTGGTCGCCCACCGCCGCCGCGCCCCGTGGACCAACACCCGGTGGGCGAGGCGTGCTTCGCCACCGCCGCCAGTCGCCCGTGGGCCGAGCACCGGCGGCGGCGTGGTCGCCCACTCGCCGCCGCGCGCCACGTGGACCGACACCGGTGGGCGGGCGTGCTTCGCCCACCGCCGCCAAGCCGCCACATGGGCCGGGCGTGGCGGCGGTGTGGTCGCCCACCCTGCCGCCCGCGCGCCACGTGGACCGACACCGGTGGGCGAGGTGGTCACCACCGCCGCCACGTGGGTGGCGCCGACGAGCGGCGTGGTCGCCCACCTTCGCCGCTTCGCGCCCGTGGACCGACACCCGTGGGCGGTGTGCTCGCCCACCGCCAAAGCCGCCACGTGGCCGGGCGCCGGCGGCGAGCATGGTCACCCACTGCCGCCGCGTGCCACGTGGACCGACACGGTGGGACGGGCGTGGTCGCCCACCGCCCGCCAGCCACCACATAAATTTGGCGCCGGGCGGCGGGCGTGGTCGCCACCGCCGCTTCGCCGCCACGTGGACCAACGTCCGTGAGCGGGTGTAAACACCCACCCGCTGCTAGATCGCTCGTGAGGCCACGCATGCTTTTGTGCAAATAAAGGGTACCGGCATAAAGTACACCGACAATGCAGATACTCGCACCTATGCTGCGGTGAGGTTTTAGCGAAGCACTTTCTCTTGGCTGGCAGTGGTGCGTTACTACCGCACCTATACCCACGGTAGTACCGGCCATGGAGGGAAAGCTCTGTAACGGCTACGTGTCAGAGCATTAAATGCGCCAAATAGCCGTTGGGCCCATGGGGCGGTACTACCAGCCCCTAGAGGGCGGTAGTACCGGCCATGTCGAGTTTTCTGGAATAAAAAGCAAATAACGGCTAGTTTGTGATTGGGGGGGTTATAAATACCTCCTCACCTGTGCTAGGGGCTGGTTGGTGACTCCATTAAATTCATTTAAAGCCCTAGCTACTCTCTCCACTCTCTAGTGCATTCAATTCTTGATTCTTGAGTTTTGGAGAGGAAATTGAGTGCATTTGCATTTGTTGGGCCATATTGAAGCACTCTAAAGTCTCAAGCCTACGTCAATTTTATTACTCTTAGAGGTTGCTGCCTCCTAGATGGCTTGGTGGCGTGAAGTTCCGGTGATCTTCACAAAGAAGCTTGTGTGAAGGCCCGGACGGTTGTGAAGGCAAGGAGCTCGCCTACCCGGAGCGGGGAGAGCTACCACGAGTGATCGAGGAAGGCTCAAGTAAATGGAGCCAGCTTGAAGAAGTTCAAGCCACCTCAACGTTGAGTAGGGGAGACCGGCAAGTCTCCGAGACCACGGGATAAAACTCGCGTGTTCTTCAATTGTGGTTTGCATTGTTCATACTCTTGTGGTTGATTTTGGCTAATTGATCATCTTGTTGCGACATTGATTTCGCTATTGAAGTAATTGAGTAGAGGAGATTATTTGGCACTCATTAGAATTGTTAGATATTAAAATTGCTAAAATTATCATTTGTGCTTAGAAATCATTAAACTTGATATTTAGTGATTGAAAATTTAAAAACCTCCTATTCACTCCCCTCTAGTCGGTATCTTTGATCCTACAAGTGGTATCAGAGCTTGGACTCTTTTTCAGGCTTCACCGCCTAAAAAGTAAGGATGGCTAGTGATGGGGTGTCAATAGGCAAGGCGCCATTTTTCGATGGCACAAATTATGCTTATTGGAAAATTCGCATGACCGTTTATCTTAAGGCCATGAGCCCAAGCATATAGAGAATTGTAGATGAAGGTATCGCTCCGGGAGCAAATCCCCCACTTACAATAGAACAAGTAGAGCGAAACATTCATCTCAATGCTCAAGCTATGAATGCTCTTTTTGGTGCTTTGAATGCGGATGAGTTCAATCGAGTGAGCAATCTCGAAACCGCTCATGAGATTTGGACAACCCTCTCGGAAATTCATGAGGGCACATCCTCAGTCAAAGAAGCAAAATTGCATATGCTTCGGATCAAATATGAGAGTTTTATTATGTTACCCCATGAGAACATTAATGAAATGTACTCACGGTTAAATAATATAGTAAATGAGCTCAAAGGGCTTGGTGTATCACTAACCGATTTTGACATTGTTCGAAAGATGCTTAGAGCCCTTCCGGAGAAGTACGAAACCTTGGTGATGTTGTTTCTCAACTCACCGGAGTTGCCGAGAATGACACCCACTGGACTTCTCAGAAATCTCATTACAAATGAGCTTTACAAGAAAGATAAGGAAGAGCTATTGGAACAAAGCTCCTCTAAAAAGAAGAACATCGCCTTCAAGGCAAAGGCGGAGTCAAGTGATCAGGGCTCCAAAGATGAAGACACCGAGGAGGAGATGGCACTCCTCGTGAGAAGAATGAAAAGATTCATGAGAAGGCGCTCTAGCTCAAGCGGTCCGCAAAGGTTCAAGAAAGGACAACATTCTAACACCAACCGGTATGCAAATATCCGGTGCTATGAATGTGACGAGAAGGGGCACATCGCCTCGCATTATCCTAAGAAGAAGGATGACAAGAATAAGTCACCCAAGAAGAAGAAGTTTTTCCATGGGAAGAAGAAGCTCTTCAAGAAGCTTCAAAAAGATGGTAAAGACGAAGCTCATATTGGAGAGTGGGATTCCGAAGAAGAGTACTCGGATTCCGACTCATCCGGAGAAGATACGCCTTTAAAGAAGAAGGGTCTCGCCGGCATCGCCATCAAAGAAGCGTCATCACCATTCGTCACTCCTTTATGTCTTATGGCTAGAGGAGAAATTAAGGTAAATTCAAATGACGATGATGAACCTTCATATGATGAGTTAATGGATATGCTTGAGGATTTAAATGAATATCTTGGCAAAGAAAAATCAAAATTTAAGGTTTTGATAAAAGAATTTCTTTCTCTCAAAAATACTTATGAGGAGCTAAAGGAAGCTCATGAGATTCTCCTTACTAAGGATCATTTAAAATCCTCAAAAGATATTGGTATTGAATGCAACATTACTAATGATTTGCCTAAACTAGAAATTGACTCATGTTGTGTGGCAAAATCAAGCATCGCTACCTGATGTGATGATTTAATTGATACATCATGTTGTAATGTAAACCTATGCCATGAAAATTTGATTGTTGAAAATAATGAGCTTAAATAACAAGTAAATAAACTCAACAAAAGTTTAGATAGATGCTTTAAAGGTAAGGATACTCTAAATAAAATCTTGAGTAGTCAAAGATGTTCTTACAATAAAGAAGGATTAGGATATGTCCCTAAAAGGAATAAGAAATTAAGTAACAAGGCTCCTCACTTTGTGAAATCAAATGGTAAATTTTGTTATAAATGTCATGATGTAGGACATTTAGCTATTGATTGTTCATTATGTAAAGCATCTAAAGAACACATTCATGACTCTTGCTATGTACTTAAAAGAGATAAAAATGGTAAAGTTTTTGCTCGATTTGTTGGGACCCCAATAATTGGCCAAAGAAAGAAAGCCGTTTGGGTTCCCAAAACCTTGGTTACTAACCTCTAAGGACCCAAACAAATTTGGGTACCTAAAAAGGTTTGATTTTTTTGTAGGTGAACTACAAGACCGGTGGACGACATTGGGTGCTAGATAGTGGATGTACCCAACACATGACCGGCGACCGGAAAATGTTCACCACATTTGATTCGGGAAGTGGACATCATGACAAAATCACATTTGGCGATAATAGCAAAGGAAAGGTATTAGGATTAGGTAAATTTGCCATATCAAATGATCTTTCCATTTCTAATGTGTCTCTAGTTGAAACATTAAATTTTAACTTGCTATCCGTTGCTCAAATATGTGATCTTGGTCTTGTTTGTAGCTTCTCTAAAAATGGTGTTGTTATTTCTAGAGAAAATGATGATTTTTTAGTATTTAAAGGATTTAGATTTGGAAATTTGTATTTGGTTGATTTTACCTCAAATGACTCATGTCTTCAAACTTGCTTAATAGCAAAAACATCTTTAGAATGGTTATGGCATAGAAGACTAGCTCATGTTGGGATGATTCAACTTAAAAAGCTTTTTAAAAATGATTTAGTTGTGGGCTTGAGAGATGTGAAGTTTGAGAAAAATAGACTTTGTAGTGCTTGTCAAGCCGACAAGCAAGTGGCTAGTTCTCATCCTTCAAAGAGTATCATGTCCACATCTAGACCATTAGAGCTCTTACATATGGATTTGTTTGGCCCGACAACCTATATGAGCATCGGGGCAATTCTTATTGTTTAGTCATTGTTGATGATTACTCTAGACATACTTGGGTATTCTTTCTAGATAACAAATCCGAAGCCTCCGAAAATTTCAAAAAGTTTGCAAAAAGGGCTCAAAACGAACTTGATTTGAAAATAAAGAAAATCCGTAGTGACAATGGTTTCGAGTTCAAGAATACAAGAATTGAAGATTATTGTGATGAACTTGGAATAAAGCACGAGCTTTCCGCAACCTACACTCCGGAACAAAATGGAGTTGTAGAACGAAAAAATCGAACTTTAATTGAAATGACAAGAACAATGCTCGATGAATATGGCACTTCCGATAGCTTTTAGGCGGAAGCATTAATACCGCTTGTCATGCTACAAATAGACCTTATTTGCATCGACTTTTGAAAAAGACATCTTATGAACTTCTTGTTGGAAGAAGGCGGAATATTTCTTACTTTAGAATCTTTGGTTGCAAATGTTATATCTTGAAAAAGGGTGTTCGGCTCTCAAAATTTCAAAGTTGTTGTGATGAATGGTTTTTACTCGGTTATTCGTCAAATAGCAAAGCTTATCGAGTTTTCAATAAAAACAAAGGATTTGTAGAGGAAACTTGTGATGTTGAATTTGATGAAACTAACGGCTCTCAAGAAGAGCAAGAAAACTTGGATGATGTAGGTGAAGAAGGTCTAAGAGAAGCAATGAAGAATATGACTCTTGGAGAAGTGAAGCCGGAAGTGGACAAAGAGGATCAACCTTCATCCACTCAAGTTGAGCCTTCCACCTCCATCACACAAAGTCAAAATCAAACCATCGATGTGGACGAGAAGGACAACGATCAACAAGCTCAACCTCTACCTCAAAGAATTCATCATGGTCTCTCCAAGGATCATCCAATAGATCAAATATTGAGTGACGTGAGTAAGGGTGTCCAAACTCGATCTCGTGTCGCTTCCTTTTGTGAGCATTATTCCTTTGTATCATCATTTGAACCCACTCATGTAGATGAAGCATTAGATGATCTAGACTGGGTAAATGCAATGCATGAAGAGTTAAATAAGTTTGACCGAAATGATGTTTGGACTCTAGTAGAAAGACCTAAGGAACACAATATAATTGGCACAAAATGGGTCTTTCGGAATAAGCAAGATGAAAATGGTATAGTTATTAGAAATAAAACTAGACTAGTGGCGCAAGGTTTTACTCAAGTTGAAGGGCTAGACTTTGGTGAAACCTTTGCACCCATAGCTAGATTTGAAGCAATTAGAATCTTACTTGCATTTGCATCTTGTTTTGATATTAAATTATTTCAAATGGATGTAAAGAGTGCATTCTTAAATAGACAAATATCCGAATTGGTATTTGTAGAACAACCTCCCGGTTTTGAAAACTCTAAACACCCAAATCATGTTTACAAACTCTCTAAAGCGCTATATGGTCTCAAGCAAACTCCTAGAGCATAGTATGAGCGACTTAGAGATTTCTTAATTTCAAAAGGTTTCAAAATTGGGAAGGTTGATACTACACTCTTCACAAAAATAATTGATGAAGATTTCTTTGTATGTCAAATTTATGTTGATGCCATCATTTTTGGTTCTACTAACGAAGAATTTTGCAAAGAATTTGGTGATATGATGTCTAGGGAATTTGAAATGTCGATGATTGGAGAATTGAGTTTCTTTCTCGGACTCCAAATCAAGTAACTCAAGAATGGAACATTTGTGAGCCAAACCAAATATATCAATGATCTTCTTAAAAGATTTGGCATGGAGGACGCGAAGCCAATTAAGACTCCAATGGCTTCAAACGGGCATCTCGACCTAAATGAGGGAGGTAAACTGGTAGACTTAAAGTTTTATAGATCTATGATTGGTAGTTTACTTTATCTCACCGCATCTAGGCCCGATATAATGTTTAGTGTTTGCATGTGTGCTCGTTTTCAAGCTTCTCCCAAAGAATGTCATTTAGTTGCCGTAAAGAGAATTCTAAGATATTTAAAGCATTCCTCAAATATAGGGTTATGGTATCCTAAAGTTGCTAAGTTTGATTTAATTGGATATTCGGATTCTGATTATGCGGGTTGCAAAGTGGATAGGAAAAGCACTTCCGAAAGTTGTCAATTGCTAGGAAGATCTTTGGTTTCATGGTTTTCTAAAAAGCAAAATTCCGTAGCTCTATCCACCGCCGAAGCCGAATATATATCCACCGGTAGTTGTTGCGCTCAATTATTATGGATGAGGCAAACTTTAATGGATTATGGAATAAATTTCAAAAAGGTGCCTCTTTTGTGCGATAATGAAAGTGCTGTTAAAATAGCAAATAACCTGGTCCAACACTCAAGAACCAAGCATATAGATATCCGCCATCATTTCTTGAGAGATCATGTTGGTAAAGGTGATATTGTGATTAGTCATATTAGAACTGAGGATCAATTAGCGAATATTCTCACCAAACCCTTGGATGAAGCTAGATTTTGCAAATTGAGGAATGAATTGAATGTTATAGATATCTCTAATGTGGCCTAAATGTTATTCTCTCTTTGGACAATTATTGGTTTTATTCGATGTTTGTTCTTTTAGTTGTGTCTCACATCAAGGGGGACTAATATGCTATTCATGTATATATCACATTCCCTAAAAGGTGAAAAATCAAAATAGTGCTATTTATCTTCAAAAGATGAAACTAGACCTTTATAGGTCAAATTATTTGGAAATAACCTATTTTAGTTTAATAAAGTACAAAGGTTCTTAAAAATTTTCATTTACAATGTACTATTACATAATTCTCATCTTTTGAAACTAGTATTGTATTAAATGTTCCCTATGTTAATAATGAAAACAATCTTTTGTTATTCTTGAAAAAGCAAAATTTTATCAGGGATAAAATCTTAATCTATATTGATCTATTTAAAGCACAAATCGAGTTTTTGCCAAATAGGACTAGATTGATAATAATTCTAGTTCCCTATGAGGTATTTCGAACTCGAACAAGTCAATCATGATACTTTATTGGCTCTTGTTTAAAGTTTGTGTCTCTTGCTAATCTTCTCGGTTGAAAATGCTCTAAAATAAACTCATAAGTGCTATGATCGTATAAGAGTAAATTTCACAACCTAGGTTCTTTAAAGTTCCTTGTTTTACGCCTTGCAAGACTATCTGGCCGCCCATTCTTGATAGTACCGACTTTGCGGTACTACCAGCGCCTGAGAGCGGTAGTGCCGCTCGGCTCGTCAAGTGGTGGGGACCCAAAATTCAACCTGGCCGTTTCTCTCCCTCCTCTCATCAATTTCCTCTCTCCTCACCCGAAATCATCCATTTCCTTTTCACACCCGTGCGGTTCTCTCTCTCCCTCACAAACCCTAATCTCCATTTTCCTCAAATCTTTGTGATCCTCGGATTTTTCCTCCATTAGTTTTGATACTTGTATCCTTCTCCTTCAAGAGGTAATAATCCCTTTCATTGTCTTTTGTTATTTCATCTTCTTTGGAGCATGTTAGGGTTTGGATGAAAATTGGATTTTGTGAATTTCTTTTGCAATTCTTGTGGCAAAATCTTGATGGATTAGGTTTACATGGATGTCATCTCTATTAATTTGAAAACTAATCCATGCCTAAACATCTTAGTGCCACACCATTGTCTCAAAACTTTTCGGAAGGCCTCACAGTCATGCATGGCCGGCACTACCGGCCGCCTGGAGCGGTAGTACCGTATTTGCGGTACTACCGGGCTCAAGAAGCAGTAGTGTCGACAATGCTGTGATGGTGGGTGCTTTCTAAAATATTTTGAGAGTTTGGTTAATTGCAAACATTCACATCCTTCATTTAATCCCTTGAAAAATCCTATTTGTGTCAAATGCTCATCCCGAATTCCTTGAAATCCTCTCTAGATCATGCCTCGCACAAAGAAATCTGGGGTCGGTCCATCTGGAGGTCAAGGAAGCAAAGTTGTCAAGAAGACGACTCGAGGTCGTGGTATTCCTACACCGGACTCTGACAGTGGGGACAGCGACAATTCCTTTTCCATAGCGATGAGGTCCGCGGCAGCTAAAGGAAAAGGACCTACCTAGGCATCGAAGTCTAAGAAAAGAAAGATTCCAGCAGATGCGCCTCAGGAGCAGGAAATTTATGGAAGTGATGATGAGACTGAGAGTGAAGATAATGAGAGTTTTGATGAGGAAGAAGAGGAGCTACCCCAAGTTGAAAGGCACAGAAATGATCCTTCCCAAATTAAAGGGGATGACTATTATGCGATCCGAGGAGAAAATCAGTACCTTCAACCTCGCTCTGCCACAAACCCAAAGTTTCACTCACTTTTCCAGCAGAAAGTCTATGAGCAAATATACTTGGAAAAGGACTTTGCAAATCAAAGATGGGTCAGTTGGAATCACGTCAGAGAACAGCCGGATTTTGTTGGAATCCCTAAGCTGTTTGGAGGAGCAGGCTTGTATCACTTCCTTGGTGGCAGAACTGACTATAATGAGAAGATTATTAAGCAATTCTATGCCACACTCTGCATTTCAGAATCTTTCGACTCAATCACTTGGATGATGGACTCTCGGAAATACACTACATCCAAGGAAGATTTTGAGCATGCGTTGGGAGTGTTCCATAGCTCCTATCCAAAGATTCATGATGCCCCCACTCTGTCTTTGGATGAAGCTACTGTATTCTATGATCAATCCCATCCCTTCAAGATTAGACAATCTGCCGGGCTGCAGCTTCAACCAAGCATGGTCAATAAAATTATAAGAGTCACTATTCATCCAAAGAGTGGCAACTTTGATGCTGTGAAATCCTATGCTTGGAATGTGATTGCGAAAATCATGGCAAAGGAGAAATTCGATGTGGTGGACTTCATTATAAGGGAAATGACTCAATCAGCCAAAGAAAGGGGGAAGACCATCTACTTTGCCCCATACATCATGGCCTTAATCAGAAGAGTTGCTGGTTATAATGGTCCTACTCCTACTCCTCACAAGCCATACAAGCCCCGTGTTGCTCCTCCTCAAGTGTTGCACCATATTGCTGAGCAAGCCGCCCAAGCAAGAGCTCAAGCCGAGCAAGCCGCGCAAGCCGCTCAAGCCTCTCAAGCTCCTCCTGCGCCTGATGCTTATCTTGCTAGACTTGAGAGTCTTCGGACAGATATGATGACCCAGTTTGGCCTTTTGCTTGAGCTTCAACTTCATAACCGTCAGGCGGTGGACGAGGTCAGGGAGCGTGTGAATACCTTGAGTACTTTAGTTGATCAGATTAGGAGCGAGCTTCTTCCCGTCTTCTTCCATCGCTTTGGTCATCGCCCGGCTGGCGCTGCTTCTCCCACTCATCCTCCTCAACCTTCGGCCTCGGCGGATCCCTCGGTGGCTCCAAGCTCTCCTAAGGACGGAGAGACGTAAAATGTCCTTAGCACGCCCCTTTTTGGTCCTTGATGACAAAGGGGGAGAAGATGGATGAAGAATTGTAGACGAAGATTGTCTTAGTTATATATCTTATTTGCAGTATTGTAATGATCTTGGTTATGCGTTGGTGCCTCATGCTTTTGGTGCACTTGGTGAACTTTTTGTTTTTGGTTGAGTTATGAACTTGGGTGTTGAACTATTTGTTCCTAACTATTATTGAACTGTTATTTGCTTTGGACTTATGTGTTTTGCTCTAAAGTGCCATGCTTTTTCAACCTTCTCATAATATCATGTCATATCAAGTTTATTGTTACTCTCTCAAATAAACTCGCATACAAATGTGCATAAACTTATTGTTCATCCAAGCACAATTGTAGGGGGAGTTATTTTCTCATTTAGCAATACTTTGATTTCAATACCTTTTGTGCTCCAAAGACAAAATATTGTTAAAAAAAAGAATCCCGCGGTGTGTGTAACTATTTTTTTAGCTACTCACCCAAAATTTCAATTTACTTCAATTCATTCAGAAGGATTGTCATCAATTACCAAAAAGGGGGAGATTGAAAGCATCTAGGCCCAACGTGATTGAGGTTTTGGTAATTAATGACAATCAAGGTTAAAAGGACTAACGTTGTTTGCATGAGTAAGTTGAAAACAGGGAAATCTACTCTTCAAGGGACGTCGGAATGTTACAAGTTCAAAAAGGCAATAATAAAACTGAACACCTGCATATTGAGTGAGTTATCTCAGCAGCGAAGAGCACTATGAACTAGCTAGTCCTTTAGCAAAAAGCAAAACAAGTAGGCCACAAAACTGTAACGTAGCATAGATCACAATATATGCAACTATAATAACCTTTAAAAAAACATGTAGACACTACCTATAGGAGTAGTTTTATTTAAACACCCACTTAATGCAGTCTCTCTTCTCTTAGAAATAGTTATGGCAACTACTCATCGGGAGTGCCCTAATGGCACATCCCACTTATAGACTATTTCAAAAATATCCTTGCACCGTCCATCTTCGCGAATAGCACCCCCTTCTCGCGCTCCCTTTCGGTCTCGCTCTCTTTCTCTCTCCCCCTCTCTCTCTCCCTCTCTCCCTCCCCATCGAGGCATCATATGCACACAAGAGAAAGCTATGGTTAGGGCATATGGCACGCGAGTGCATGGGAAGAGCACGGTGTGATCCCATCTAGTCCCCACTGGCCACCCCAACCTTTCCGGTGTCGGCTCTAACCATGGTGTTGTCGGATCCGTTCTCCTCCCTTAGTGTTGCCAGATCTAAAGCTCATGTAGCTTCTTCCTTGGCATCATCCCCGTCCTACTTGTGGTTGACGATGGGATCCACTACATTGAGCCATAGGCGTCTAGATCGATATGATGTGTTGTTGCCGAATGCTCCATTTTTCAATTTTTTCTTCAAGTTCATGTTAAATGCTCCAATTTGGATTGTAATCTTGTGTCTAGATTTAGAGGAATCTCCAATTTCTCTGACTCGCTCATTCCACTTCCCTGTTTTTGATTTTAAAAAAAGAGAATGACCAAAAAAATTGGCACGCTTCATGTGTTGCCATAGAGGAGGAAAAAGACTTTATTTGCAGCCATGGAAGAAGGAGAACAAAAAAGGAGGAAGAAAACTTCATTTGTAACCATGAAGGAGAAAGAAAGAGAAGGACGAAGACTTCTTGTGGGAAGGGAAAAAGCAGTTGGGAACATTTGGGAGGAAGAAATGCTATGTACAGGCCAGAGGGAGGAGGCGCCATGGCCACTAGGACAGTGTAGTGGGCTACGGCTAGAATTCTAGAGTGCTACCTTGATGGGGAATTGAATTAGCCCCAACTCGATTTGTTGGAGTGAACAACGGGTAAACGAAGGAGTAAGGGCTATTTCACGAGAAGAATAAGACACATAGGGGGTTTTCTATAAAAGTGTGTGAGTTGGGGGACTTCCCAACCACATAGATTGGAGCCGTTTAGGCTACATCGATGCCCTTAGTTGGCATTAGCTCCTTAGCACTAGATATGTCACCAATTTAACCAGCTAGCGCTTTGTTGTGATCAACTTGGTTGCGTGTGTGTTGTAAAATTGTTTTTGCCCATGAAAATAATGATATGGAGTACTATTATACCCTAGGCCTTAGAGGCGCATATGGTTCTTTTTGTAAGACCATGTGGAGGTCACCCGATGGTGTGTGTAATAAGTATGTGACTTCGATATACTAGTCGTGTCGATGTTTGAGCTGTGTTTTTGGAGAGTTTTCAACTTTGATGTTACTGCCAAGAAGAAAGGTAGCATCATCATTAAAAATGTGGAAGCATCGATTTTCCATTAGTATAGCACTTTAATTGGCACTAGTATTGATTCCTGGTAGTACCACACTTTAGTTGGCGGTAGCTCCGATTTCTGGTAGTACCAATTTTTAGTTGGCGGTAGTTATTTTTCAAAGAGGGTGTTTTGGTTCAAGGTTGAGAAAGGTCTCACTACCATTGAAAGTGCGGTAGCACCAATAGGATTGGCAATACCAAGTTTTAGTTGGCACTAGTACTGGCCTTGGTCAAGATTATTGAATTGAGTTGTGAATTGGTCGAGGGAGCTGAGTATAGGTGCATAGGTGTTGCATGATTCATGTTTTAAATAATATAAGTCAAGTGCATGTAACTTGTGCTTGGGATGGTCACTTGGTATTTGGATGTGCATGTGGCTAGGAAAACGTTACCAGTCAACGGCAATTGACCAGGACTAGACATGATGGTTGAGGTCTATGTGATAGGGTAAGTTTGGGAGAGGCTACATGGCTATCATGGAAAGCATAGAAAAGACAAGGATCATGAAAAGACAAGTTAGTGTATGTGGTGTACCAAGTGAATTGGGCTAGCGCAAATAGAGACAATCCGGGGGAGATCGGATGCGTAAATACTTGACGGCAACTTATTGGGCATGACAGGCTATGTGTCAAACACTACTATAGAAAGGCCCATATAAGATACCTCATCACAGACAGCTTTCAAAAACTGTTTGTGTTAAAGTTAACATAGATGGTTTTGCTAGCACAACCGTCAAAGTTAGAGGTGTGCTAAGAACTATTTATGATAAGCTAATATCACATATGGTTCTTTACTCGAACCGACTGTGATAACACTTCCCTATTATATATATTTCTAGGGTTTATTCCCGTCGCACTCCTTACCTAAACAAAGTCACTTTCATTAACCTCGGCTTCCTTCCTAAGCCCGTCGCCCTTGCAAAAGAACAAAGTGAAAATAGGTTGCCTATGATATTCTCATTCAAAGATAAGGATGAAATGTAAAATAAATTAGTGCATGACAACTTTCAAGATGAATAGTGGATAAAATTAGATTTTGCCTTGGAATCCATCAATATTAGAATAAGAAAGGCGATGAAAGTGCTACAAAAGTTCATATTTTAAGATGATCCTGATCAGACAAACTATTACCTCGATGCATCTAGAATGTTTATATATTCAATTACAAAATTTATAACTAATTGTGCCTTTAAATGTCATTGTTGAAATATCTAAGGAGAAGAAAATTTCCAACAACAAATACTACTCATGAAAGTTCTTCTAGGAGACAAAGAAAAATATCTGCATCATCAACGATTCTTTACAAAAAATGTCTGTGATAAGCTATTATCATAGATGGCTCTTGATACAAACTGTCTGTGATAACCTATTATCACAGACGGCTCTTGATACAAACCAGTTGTGATAATAACTATTATCACAGACGGTTTTTACCACGAACGATCTGTGATAGGTGCTTCATTGACGGTTTAGAAACTGTCTATGATGCACCATATTATCACTGACACATGCTTACAGACAGTTCATAAAACTATTTGTGGTGATATTTTTTGAACAGTCTATGATTACCCTTTTTGTAGTAGTGAAAGCATGTGGAGATGCTTTGATCAATTGGATTGGTTTCAGTGTTGCTTCGAGGAGAAGGAATGGAATCGTGAAGGTGGAGGGGCATCTTGGTAAAGTGCTTGACCAAAAAAGAGGCAATGTGCAAAACCGCTGCGATGGCCTATATGGTTCAGGTCAAAGCAAATGGAGGACATAAGCATGAATCGGGTTCCTTGAGCGTCTTGATGAATAGTGCTTCAAAAAGCATGCCCAAGTTTTGTGTAAGTGTAAAATCCGTTATATTGTTGGGTTACTGGGTTAGAACATGTGAAATCATGAATTGTGTGTGCTCTTAAGTGAGCTTTGTCCTTCAATGTTAGAGTGACTGTAATCATCCATCTTCTAGTGGAAATGGAGATTAAATTTTGTCCAAATCTTTGCTCTTGTGTTTCGTCTTAAGTTTGGCATGTTCTTTGGTCTTTTTGCTTTGATTGTTGTTCCTCTTTGTCTGCTAGTTGCCAAGGACATATAAAGGGTGGAGAAACCTCTATGTGGTTGTATGCCATTCATCTAGACATCCTCATAGCAAGTTCATGGAGGTTGACCGATTTTACCTTGGAAGTAGTAAATTGTTGATAGCTTTGGTTCAAAATGTTTTGGCTTTGATTTTTGTTGGGTTTAGCTTTTTAGGATGTATGGGAGTTGATACAAATTCATCCTAATCATCCTTAGCCCACAAGCAAGCTTTTGGTTTCAGTCTCATTTTTAGCTCGTTTTTTGTGCAGTCTTCCTTGGAACCGATAAAAGTCGAAACTTTGGTAGTTATACTTGAGATTATCAGTGAAATAGGTTCTCAAGGTCTTGAAGAAGCTTTGTTTTAAATTTTATGAGATTTGGAGTTTTGGTTTACAAGTTGTGTCCGTTTTGGTTTTGTTCGAGCTTTAGTTTTCAATCCTGTTACAAGAGAAAGGTACTATCACTATTAAAAGTGTGTTAGCACCAATTTATCAGTAGTAACATACTTGGTTGAAGATAGCACTGATCTAGTTGTCAAGGGTCTTTTTGCTTGACTTTTCTTAGTGCTTCCGCTGAGATTCACTACTGGACAACCGCACATCACTAATAGTTCACAAATCATATCACAGACGATTTTGTGAACCATCTGTACCAAAGTGTTAGTGATAACAATAGGTCATCACAGACGGTTTGCAAACTGTCAGTGAAAATTAACATCACAGACGGTTCTATAGAAAACCCTCATCACAGACGGTCCTAGCCTAGAACCATCTGTGATATGCTCTTGTTACACTAGATGATATGCCCTCTGAAACAAAAAGATTACATAAAAACATAGAACTATATACCTTATTATTCAGGATACTGTGTAAAATTATATAATGTAATGAAAACACTATATTAGGATGTAATGAACAGACTACAATAAAAGATTTTAGTCAACATACTTCAACATATGTGAGAAGCAGACTCGAATAGAAATGAATATTCATCAACTATATACACAACAAGCTACACCATAAGTTTTTAGCTAAGTATTCAAATTTACTATGGTTTACCATGACTTGGATAGCCAAAATTTAACTAAATTTGGGCTATCTAAGTCATGGTAAAATTGGCTAAATTTGGGTTATCCAAATTATGGTAAAATTAGACACTTAGCTAAATTTCGGCTATCCAAGTTATGGTAAATTTAGACATTTAGAATATTAAATAACTTGATATGAAATAGGATAGAGTCAAGTTGATGAAATACTCGTTGAGTAGATGGATACGTAACAAATTTAGAAATCGATAACCATGAAGGGCCCTTAATCTTCCTTTTGATGAGAAACAATTCAAGAGTGTGGCAACTTGTCAGCTATTTCACTTTTTAATTCTGATGCCAACTCTTGACAAGAGAATATTCATCAACATAGCATCAGAGTTCCAAATATCACTGAATGATCACTAACAGTGGAGAAAATTGAAGTCCATAAAAGAGGTAAATAGCTAGCACTCACATTGAAACAACCTTTTTCCCTTCAAGAGAGCTTAAGAGCACAACATTGTATCTATAAAATAAAGAGCAGATAATAAAAGCGCTAGAAGATTAATAAGACATCAAAGAGAGTAAAAGAGAAATACTCCACCCTAAGTATTCAGTACTCACTTTGACCAATCAATAGACTTCAAACTCTCAAAGCTCACAATATTTAAATGGCAAATATTTTCCCAAATATCATGAGCTTTCCCATGCGCAAATGCTAAAACCTATTCCATAGAACCTCAGTGAATGGCATGGAGCATGAATTGTTCTTAACATATACTAGAATTAACACCAAACAATTATAGGTACACCTAGACCTACATGGCTTTTTGCCAGAGTAGTATTCATCAAGGATTGTGCATTTACGTTCATAGTTCCCGCAACCTAAAACAATGCAAAGTCAACCCTCCATGACACGCAATTGCAGCATTATAAAAATCATAAGCACAAGATCTCTCACCAGTACATATAAATAATACACCCACAGTTGCCCACTCCGCATTTCATTTGTAAATCCAAAGCGAGTTCCAATAGATCAATTGCATTCCTCGCTGGAACCGAAATTTACAAACTAATGCAGTTATGCAACTAGTTAGTAAGTGATCCAATAGGGTTTGGGAAATGAGCAGGCAAGCAAGGGAATAGGAAGACTCACGAGCTCCAGCCACATGAGAGAGAGCCTAGGCCACCAACGCCACGCGGATCTCGTGACCACGAGCTTGCTCTTCCTATCGAACGCACGCAACACCATGCGCGAGGCCGAGAACCGCATAACCCCACCCCCAGCGTCGCCTAGCCACGTCGCCAGGACCTCTCCCTTCGCCGCATCGTTGCTGTCGTCGATGGGGAGTAGCTTCCAGACAATGAGCAGGTAGGCCATGAAGAGAGCACTGCCCAGGGGGGAGGTCGGAGGGAGCCGGGAGGTCGCGGGGGAGGGCGCCAGGACGTTGCCGCCGAGAGGGGAGGGTAGGGTTAGCTTGGGCACTGCGTGGGCTATGGTATGTGAACCGGCTATGGTATGTGAACTGAATTAATGCTATGTACATGAACTGAACTATGGTGTTTATGAACTGAGATCATCTTAGACGGTTCTAAAAAAACCGTCTGTAATGAGACCCACATCACAGATGGTTTTAACAAAAAAACTGTCAGTCATGAACACGGGGTTATCACAGACAGTTTTAGCAAAAAATCGTTTGTGATGTGCCTGAGACTCATCACTGACTGTTTTTGTAAAAAAACCGTCTGTGATGACACTTCGTCACAGACAGTTTTTGAAAACCGTGAGTGATGAGGAGTCTAATATAAGTTCTTTTGTAGTAGTGATTACTTTTGACTCTGATCTTTATAGTTCTACATAGTTACTTGAGTAAAATAGTCTTCGAATACTCTAGGGAAAAGCCGATTATAAATCCTCTAGTTTTACCAGGCCCAATTGCAACTTAATTTGGTATATTTTATAGTAGTCATTTCCTATAAAGGGTGTTTGCAAATGCCTAACCCCATAGTCGTAGCACTTCCACTTGGTACTGCCTTAATATATACTAGATACTGACCCGCGCTACACCGCGGCGTATGTAATTTGTTTGCTGCGTCGCGCGAAATTTTGATCGCTTGATATTTATGGGAAAGCTGTGTAATCCCAGCTTTTCTGCTTTTTTTTAGAAAAAACGTGTCAAAAATAGTCTAGAGGGAAAAGGACGAAAAATTATTAGAGATGACAACCTTCTTTTGTCGAGCCTAATACTCTACGCGTTCACCGAGTAATAATACATGTTCACAAACCATCCAGCGGTGAAAAATAGTCTAGAGGAAAAATAGCGAAAAATTATTAGAGATGATAACCTTCTCTTGTCGAGCCTAATACTCTACGCGTTCACCAAATAAAAATACATGTCTAAAAAAATATCAGAGATCGAGATGGAAAATCGAGTTAGGGAAAAAGTCTAGAGATAGAGTTGCACACATATCTCTGGTGACGAAAACTTTTTTTTCGGAAAAAACAGAGAACACAACTGTGAATAAAAAAACTACGGATTTTTTTTGAAACGAAAAAATAAAGGCGAATGACCCGTACATGAATATGAGGAAAAAGGGCGAAAAACTATTAGAGATGACAACCTTCTTTTATCGAGCCTAATACTCTACGTGTTCACTGAGTAATAATACATGTTCGCAAAACCACCAACCGGTGAAAAATAGTCTAGAGAAAAAAGGGCGAAAAATTATTAGAGTTGACAACCTTCTTTTGTCGAGCCTAATACTCTACGCGTTCACCGAGTAATAATACATGTTTAAAAAAATATCAGAGATCGAGATGGAAAATCGAGTCGGGGAAAAAGTCTAGAGGTAGAGCTGCACATATATCTCTGGTGACGAAAGCTTTTTTCGGAAAAAACGGAGAACACAACCGTGAATAAAAAAATTACGGATTTTTTTTGGAAACGAAAAAATAAAGACGAATGACCCGTACGCGAATATACAAAACGGTAGGGCCCTTTTTGCAAAACCACCGATCGAAGGGATTGGATGTATATTTTTTTATTTTCGCAAAACCACCCACCGGTTAAAAATAGTCTAGAGAAAAAAAGGCGAAAAATTATTAGAGACGACAAAATTCTTTTGTCGAGTCTAACACTCTACGCGAGTAATAATACATGTTTAAAAAAATATCAGAGATCGAGATGGAAAATCGAGTTGGGGAAAAAGTCTAAAGATAGAGCTGCACATATATCTCTGGTAACGAAAGCTTTTTCTCCGGGTAAAACGGAGAACACAACCGTGAATAAAAAAATTACGGATTTTTTTTGGAAACGGAAAAATAAAGACGAATGACCCGAACGCGAATATACGAAACGGTAGGGCCCTTTTTGCAAAACCACCGATCGAAGGAACTGGATGTATATTTTTTTATTTTCGCAAAACTACCCACCGGTTAAAAATAGTCTAGAGGAAAAAGGGCGAAAAATTATTAGAGACGACAAACTTCTTTTGTCGAGTCTAACACTCTACGCGAGTAATAATACATGTTTAAAAAAATATCAGAGATCGAGATGGAAAATCGAGCTGGGAAAAAAGTCTAGAGATAGAGCCGCATACATTTCTCTGGTGTCGAAAATATTTTTTTCGGGAAAAACGGAGAAATGACCTAGACGTAAGGAGCAAGGGCCTATTTGTTACGTTTTTGGACCAGTCCGCTATCCTAAAAAATTAGTAAAGGGCTTGTTCGCGATTTGAACTTAACGGGAGGTTTTTTTCGTAAAGCGGCGCGCCAGGGACCTAAACGCGACGAATGGGAAAAAATCTTCCCCTCACAAAATATCGCGAAGGACCTATTCGTAATCCGTAGGACCTATCTGTAATTTGAAGAAACAGAGGTGCTTTTTCGCGAAATGGTGGAGGATGACGCGTGGATGGGCTGGCTGAGCCGGGATTCTCTCGCGTGTAACAGATGGAATATATATATATATATAGGAAAAATATCTTTTACTCCCGAGTGTAATTACTCCCATCTCTGAAATACCACTTAAGTGAACTTGAAATACTCTTTTATCACTTTGGGTACACTCAAACACTAATTATAAGAGACACCAATGTGAGTTACATGGAAAAATTGCAAGGGAATCCATGATTTTTAGCGTATTTTGCAAATACCTTCATATATGCACATAAAAAGGAGTATGTCGAAAAATGTACATACCATCTGTGAAAAAATGTACATACCACTTAGATGATCTTATATACTCGTATATTACGCATACATACCCTCCGTCACACGAAATACCCCATATATTGTGAGATACGGCACAGGGAGTAATTACTCCCGAGAGTAGAAAAGAGGCTTCATATATATATATATATATATATATATACGGGAAATATCTATTGCAAATGGCTATTCAGTGCTAAAATGCTAATATCTATCGTGGGCCATCCGATCTATCATGTGCGGCTCAGATTAAAAGTGGAGGAACCCCTCTATTTCACTCCTCATTCTATGAGGGGCTTCCACCACTCTCAATTTGAATCGCACATGATAGATCAGATGGCCCACGATGGATGTTAGCATTTTAGCACTGAATAACCATTTGCACTATATATATATATAACTCATATGTACAAGTTTATAAAAATTACTATATGTAAGGGAGATGAGTTTCTATAATCTTGTAAAATTTGAAAACCAAAATCGATTGTATTTGAAAGATATGAAAAAGACAAATTCAGCTTGAATAGTGATTTTTACTGTTCAACACTTTTTATCTCGCTGTTATCTTTTTTATATCTTTAAAATGCGATTGAGTTTGATTTTCAAATTTTGCAATATTGTAAAAGCTCATCTCCCCTATGTATGGTAATTTTTTTGAGAATTTTTGAAAACTTGTATATGTGAATTTCATGGAGTTTTGATGGTAAGAGAATTTTCACTAGATATGTCTGTATATATATATATATATATATATATATATATATATATATATATATATATATATATATATATATATATATATATATATATATATATATATAGACAGACATATATGTAGTGAAAATTTCTATACTGTAATGTCCATTTAATTTCTATACTGTAATGTCCATTATTAGTGACCAACGCATATCGTTGTGATCAATCGACATAGTGCTGCAAGCCCAACTTATTATGGATTGAATCATAATAGGAATCATTTCGAGCTTGCAATGAATGAATTCATCATTTCAGAAGTTAATTATTTGTCTCAAAATAGGCAAACTAAGCACGTACATATAGACATAATCATTTAACAATATTGGAGCAGCCAGCGGATATATGGACCATACATGCATTTACGCTCGCGTGCCTACCTGCGTTCAGAATTATTTTAGCTCGTAATTCTGTAGCACTAATCAACAACACAACCGCTACTACAGCAAGAATCTTTCAGTAAATGCTCAATCGCAAAATTCAACTAGAAAGAGGAACTGTTGGAGTATTTTTTTACAATCAAATCCAAAATCAGGTTTTAGAAATAGATTTTAGGTACTGTTGGAGATGCTCTAAATAACACTTCTTCGGTTCGTGACGTACGTCCAATGGCTAGATACCACGATCTTACCCAAGCCTACGTCACAAGGGTGTCTTTGTGTGCGCGCGTGTATATATAAAAATCGACGGCCTCCAACTTGTGAGACAAAAATATTCAATGGCCAAAATGCACGATCGATTGTTTGGGTATAAGGAGATCAAGAGCATCAGGAAGATTACAATACAAGGCTCATATACTAGATCAAGAGCATCAGGAAGATTACAATACAAGGCTCATATACTATCTTATCTAAATCACCTCTTTTACTTATAAAACTAGGATGGCATACAAGTCATGCATAGTGCTGGCAGGCAGATGAGGAGAACCCTGCTGCTATTGGTCACCCACAGCCCATAAACACAATTTTTTACAGCCTCAACATGGAGCACAAGTGTGTGGCTTGGCACCCCTATCTGACTTGTTGAATAAAGAACTGGTTAGTACAATTTTTTTTTACAGAAATCTAGACAAATGGCAAGAGACCATGCCCATTGCCGGACTACAGTACACAAAGTTTATTTTTTTAATTAATTGGACTTAATTAACTGTCAGCATCCAAAGCGTTCACCAATATAGCGTTGTAGCCTCTGTTGTTTTTTTATGAATCTAGGTCTCATGTGAAAAAATTTGCAAATCTAGCCCTAGAGTGAGTGGGAAGAGCGACACATGTCCCTAGTTGGCTTTTCCGCACTTTCTGAGGCTACATTTGCAAACTTTTAGTATGAAAGTAAGATTTACAAAAAAAAAGAAGAAAGTTATATGACTATATATGTGAACAGTTCTCAGCATCCAGCCCTAGGATACCCTATACTCTATGGTGTTCTTCACAACCAGATACTAATTGTAATAGTATTAAAGCCAGAGTGCAGATCGATGGTGGTGGTCACCCCCGTCCAGCGCAAGCACCAGCCACACTCATTTTGTTGTAAACTCAAAAGTAGGCTTTATTTTGAATTCTTACACAATCATTGAAGTATATAATTTTGAGCTAGACAGCTGGATGCCTGGATATATTAATTCCTTTTCAGAAAATCGCTTAAGCCAAACTGTTACTGAAACTAAAATTTATGATTTTTCACATGAAAATAAGTAATCAGTGTTAAAAGGTACTCCATATTGTGTCGTGATTCCTCGGCAAATAAAGGCTGCTCACCAATAACAACCGCTGCATGATGAAGAGCACCATATAAATTCTGCGAGGACCACCACACAGCCCTTGCATCAAAGGAAAAAGGTTAACCATGGTAAAAGAAAAAAATGTATACACGAGGCTGCAACACGTGACAGGAAAGGCACTACGAAATTGAGTGCAAAGAAAAAAAAAGGTACCAAACACCTAGCGCTCTCTCTAGCTATAAATACTTGTTATTTGTATAATTTTAACTAGCAATTTATATTATAATATATTTATAAAAACTCAGTAAAATTATATAGTATGAAAGTACTTTTCAAGAAAAATCTACATATATAATTTTTATGTATCCAATTTAAATATTTAAAAGATATTCACTTTTAAAGTTTTAGAAGTTTAGCTATACCTATATATAAAATGATAACTATTAATTTTTATGTATCCAATTTAAATATTTAAAAGATATTCACTTTTAAAGTTTTAGAAGTTTAGCTATACCTATATATAAAATGATAACTATTTATGCTCGAAAGGAGCATCTTTTTAGTAAAACACAGCTTTATATATACAGTACACACCCATTCAAGTTATTGTAGTGCGAGGGAGACAGCCTACTTATTACAGTGGCACCTTGTTATTTTGGGGCAACAAAGCTCAGCAAGAATCTGCGGCGCACGCATTGATGGAAAGCATGAGCGCAAAAAGGGAATACATACGAGAGATCACAGATGGACGGGCATGAAGGGGCTCTTGAGCCCGAGTCATGTGAAGGAGCGTTGTGTTGGCCATGATGGAACTCATGTGAACAGCATCTCCGAACAATGTATCTGCTCACAAACAGCATATGACTACACCTCACCTACACTAGTTCCCACCCCCACCCCCACCCCCACCGGTAGGTCCGGACGAGAGCTTTTTTTTTTTTTTTTTGATTGAAATCAATATAAACCCGTTTATTCCTTTAAATCTAATAGTTAAAATTAATTTAGATCTAGTTATACTACCATCTGTAGTATTGATAGTAAAATTCATAAAAGGGTAAAAGAATAAAAAAATTTCGCTATACTATTTGTTCTCTAAGGTAAAACATATCCTGTGATCATGATGAATGGCGGATGAATGGATAAGAAACTTCTGAAGATCACCAAGTATTCGGTGAATCTAAAACTTAAACGAATTAGAAAAAGTCTAAAATGCACCTGATGAATGCATAGGAAAAGTCTAAAATACCCTTGAGGAATAGATGGTTAAATTTGACTTCTATTATCACTATTTACTAGCTATGTTATCCACTGTAAAGTTTCTCTCGGACAAAGAGTTCATCGGTTCTAGTTGTTCTGATCATTTACCAGTGGAAGAAGCACGGCTCAAAAATCACACAGGTAGAATGATGGTCCAGATTCGGGGATCTTGTACAACCTAGTGAGATGAAACGCACATAAACACGATCTTGGGCACCATTAAGGTCACAACCGTACGATTTGAAGAGTGGTAGATGATGAGCACATTCTGGTAGATGTTTACGCATAACCAACATAACTAAAGCTCATAATTAGGCCATACTGATACTGAGTGCGCGCGCTGGCACATGAAATCCGGACAAAAACAAATAATGAGTTGCTTAATTGCCTAAGCATCTTTCTGGGCTGGCAATTCGACTCCTTTTTCGCGTGCTTTTGTTAGTTTCTTCCGCTTCATTTTGGGTACGTTTTTAGACGTAGATTAAAGCACGGTATCGCGCTGATATTATAGCCTCGGATGCCACAGGCCGGAGGCGGTGGCCATTTGAAGGAGCTGGACGGCACGTGCGACTGAATCGAGCCGCACATGTGGCCTTGACTTCGGCCACGGACCCTTTTCCCACCTACGAAAGCGAAGGATTTGCAGGCTTGTACTTGCCCGCACAGTACGCCCGCCATGGTGATGCCTAAACCATGAGAGACTGGGAGAGATCCAACTGCAACTTGGATGGCCGTTGGAATCAAATATCAAACAGTACTCACGGATGGTAACCATTTAAGTTGCGATTCCCTTACAACAACCGCACGGAAACGGTTTTCCACTTCTATGAAGCGGAACTCTGGTCTGCTTGGAACACAGAAATTTTTATTATCTACAGCGTTTCTGAATAAGGCAAGGCTTAGTTTGTCTCATCAGCGTTGAGTTACGATGTAAGATCGGTTTGGAGCTTGGCTCTCGATCTCAGTCTTTCCTTTGACATGTAACAAAACGTATGCATGAGTGTATACTTCACCGAGTGCACCACACATCTGTTCACCATGCGCGCCAAAAGTAGTGGCCTTGGTTTGCTCCCTGGACAAAGAAGCCCCCACAAGTTCGGTAAAGGATGGTGCGGTTGTTGTCGCATGCAAATATACACTCTCTCTATACACACACACAGTGGCGGAGCTAAAAAGTTCCAAAGAGGGTTTAAAAAAGAGACATCCAAAATCAACTACTATAACTATCGACATATTATAAAATAGTTGAAATTTAAATTGTATGCAATATAAGTATGTAACATCTGCCCTCTATGTTACGTACCTATGCAGGACGAAGAGAGTCTCTTACTAATTGCTGAGCTAGTGGGCTGGCCGGGGCGGGATGGGCTCCAGCCCCACGAGTGCCTACACATACATACATACATGAGTTCTACCGTGGGATGGATGCAATAATAATGTTTATATGCCGTGGCCATTTCGAGAGTAGGCAAACAAGAGTAAAGGAGGGGAACGGGCCAATTGAGAAGAGAACAGAGCATGAACAGATCGATGGCGATCCTATCTCAGGCCCTGCCTTTGGCTGCAAACAAGTTGCCATCGAGAAAATTATGGCCAATCCTTCCGATCTTGGCTAGCCAGAATGTGCTCGTCTGTACTGCCTTTTTTTTTTCCTGCTTCCTCTTTCGTGTGGGAATAGAAAAGAGCTTGGTAGTGTGTGAGTGAGTGAGTACATGTGGAAGGAAGAAGGAAAGGATCGGGTCACATGGGCAGGGAGGAGAGCGTGTGATGGCTGCACTCACTTTTCTGGACAGCTTCAAGCGGAATCCAAAAGATGGTACGCTTTGAGTGCAACCGAGGACCAGCTGATCGCTGCGCCGGAAAGCCTCGGGCCTAATTGCCCAATTGGCGCTCGGAAAGGATGAGCAGCCTTCGTGCTTCCATGTATTACTCCCTCCGTTTATTATTTTTATAAGACGTATTTTAACTTTATTTATATGGTTGAAAGAGAATAAATAGGGATATAGAAGGAAAGATCTCATTAAATCTACATACAAGTTTTATATTTGTGAATAAAATCATTAAAAAAATAAGTCTTATAAAATTGAACGGAGAGAGTATTATTTAAAAGTATATAAATATTAAAATATAAATAGAAGATATATCTTCATTGTTTACTTTTTTTATTCGTGTTAAGATTTATACAACTTGTATCGAAGGTCTGATACACAGAAGTACTGTTTGTAATAAAAAAAAATATACCAGAGCTTGCTGTATGGCTAAATCACCGGCCTGCTTTCGGGGGCTTGCAGGGAAAGGCTTCACCGCTGCTTTTTTTGTTTTTATTATTACTTCGAAGCCAAGTCATTTTGTGTGACTGGGTGGATGCAATGGCCTGGCTCTGCCAAAGCTTACCGAGTTTAAATAGTGGCGTGCCCTTATCCTGGTGCAGTCTCATGATGGCATCCTCTGATGGACATGGAAGGCATTGAACGCAAGGAGTTGGTGATCCGTTGGTCGCAATCATGAAACAGCATGAAGAGCAGCATCTCCTCCCCTCTGCCGTGGAACGTCCCCGTGCTCGGCGCGTAGCACGAACGTGTCCTGCCCGTATTGGTGTTAAAGTCTGATTCTCTGTCTGAAGTCAATTACGCGAGGTCGAAGTGTCCGGGCTTTGAAGTCTTGAGTTTACTCGTGTCCGTATTGGTACTCCTATTATTTTCTAAAAATAAAAGAAAAAAATAAGCGAGGTCGGGTGGCCCTGGCCCAGAAGCCTATGTTGTCCTGACAATTCCCCGGGGCCGAAACCGTGCGATATTGGGCTGTTGGTAACCGCTTGGCCCAATTGACAAGCTGCTTGATGAATGAAGTTACAGAATTTTAAAAACAATTTGTATAAAAACACTATATCGGGATGGCAGTTTTATCTTAGGTTTAGGTATCTGTAGATACCCGATCTGATAAGGGCGGGCATGGGTAGAACTTCAGATCTATAAGTTTTCAGGTTTTGGTACTCGATAAGATTATAGGATGGCACGTGAGTGCCAATTTGTACCTATGGGTAACCATAAGTATCATATGACATATGGGCCTTACTTAAGATATACATTAAAAAGCAAAATCCTAACTCTCATTCCCCCAATCCCCCTACTTGGCAACTCTCGATCCCCCCACGCCTGCCACAAGATAGCAATCCTTATTCCCGATCGGCCGATCGACGTCGCTAGCTAGGAGATCCCCACCTTGACACCGATCTCCTCCCTCTCCATCGCCTCCGTCGCTCAGCCCCTGCCCTCGGCTCCCTTCCCTCTGACTCCCCCTCAGCGTGGCAACGGGGTAGGCGGTGGGGTGTGGCAGCCATGGTGTTGGCGGCGACTACTACTACGGCAGGTGCGGTGGCCATGGCGGCAGCTACGGCGGACGTAGCGACAGCTACAACCAGGTACGCATGCCCTCTTCGGCCTCGTGCAATAGTAGTCTCGTTACCTTGAAAACTCCTCTTTTCCACCCTCTTGTCCTTTACCTCATGACGACGGCGACGAGGCGAGTACGAGCGGCGAGCCGCGACGGCAACGACGACGATGAGGGCGGATCTCAGCACCATCCAGCAAACTCTCACACCGGAGTTCATACTCTCCATCCTCAATGACCCCTCCGTCAGTCGTGTCATGCGTGAGGCGTCCTTCTCCACCGCCGCCGTCAAGTCCACCATTGAGCAGCCCCTTTCCTCACCCTCCTTGTCCTCCTCCACCGTTGTCTCCATTCCCGCAGCCACGCCCACCCTGCTATCCCCTTCCCCTCTCTTGCGTGTTGGCACCGCCAACGCCTATATCAACCCTCGACTGGCAACTGTTGCCATTGGAGTTGGTGGCGGTGGCAAGGACGATGCGCGTAAGGTGCTCGACATCATGCTCAAGCCCGTGTGCCGCAACCCGGTGCTCGTGGGCAACACCAGCCCCGATGCGATACTCAAAGGAGGCAATAAGAAGGATCCTGAAGGACAACTCTTATCTATGGTTACCTATTGGGTATCGAGTACCCATCGAGTTCAAGCGTGGGTACAGATCTGTGCCCGTGAAGCTTAGTGGGTTCGAGTGGGTGGCATGCGTTCAGATTCGGTTGGTAGTTCTAAGGTGATTGTATCTGGAGGTACCCACCTGGTTGCCATCCCTGACGCTATAGCATGCTACTACGCTGCTGTTCAATTCGCAGGCTTTACAAAGTGAATCACAGTTCACTGCACACAGAAGCCAAGTGAAATAGGTTAGGGAACATGAACCTGAGCATGTATTACAAATGAAATGCTGAGCCGGTATTTCTGTTGCTTATGAAAACTTCAGACTGGCGCCAGACAACTATTATTCTCTCCATTTCTAAATACATATTATTCTATCTTTCAAATTTTGTTTCTAAATACATGTCATTCTACAATTTTGAGACAATTTATAACTATTTTTTCCTTTATATACTCCTATCATTCATTATTCTCAATGTTATTTATTATCATGGAATAGAGTAACACCACACTATCTAAAAGTAATAAGTGAGCTAACGAAAGAGAGTGATTGTGTTATTTCTAAATGTGTTTTGGTTGAAGTGCAAAATTCAAAAACATCACCTGTTTAGAAACAGAGGTAGTACATTATTTTGTTCAGTAAAATAGGGGCGGGCAAAAGTAAAATACCTTCGCTTGGATCGTCTCGATTTGCAGCCTGTGCCTCTCGTTGGCTTCTTCGTGACTTTGGATACGTCGCACTTGGGGCACAGCCAGTCGTCCTCTGGGACAGCTTCCAGGGGAGGATCGAAGCAGTCGATGTGCATACCAATCCCACAGCCGGAAACGCCGCCCTCGTCGCCACAGATTAGCATCACTTCTCCCCGGTCGGCGCGCCCGCACACCGAACTTGGTCAGATCGTTTGTCTTGAAGATAACATGTCTGTCGAGGGGATACCCTGGCTGGCATACATACTCAACCTGATAATCGGCGCTGACACATGCGATACTGTGAATCCCACGAATGTTTGAATCCATGTGTCTGCGCCCATTAAAAAGGAAGTTCTGTGGTACGACGATTAGACATTTGATATTGTATGGAGTGAAATATTGGTCGACAAAAAGACAATATGTACAGAAGATAAATCTAAGAGAGAGACAGAAATACATATGCTATAGTGGATCTAGGGTCATAGAAATGGGTGACATATTTTTATCTCTTCTAGATGATGTTGTCTAGTCTTTGGTACAATTCGTGCTTCGATCACCTTGGGATCTAATCGACTACGAAAAGGATTAACAATATGGCCACTCGCACTGAATGCTAACTCCGAAGTAACAATTGGCACTTGAATGGATAACACATCACGAGTTAGTAATGAAAGAGTGGGAAAAATCTCTTGTTTAGTCCTCCACCATGATAATATATCAAATGGCCTATTTTCACTTTTAATTCATCGAAAATTTAGTTTTTTTCATGTATATGTCCAATTCAGATTTCTCATTGTGTTTTGTCACACTCACAATAGTTTCATACAAGAACTTTTCAATTTCAAGAGCACCCAAGTCATCACCAAGTGGGTGAGAAGCCACATTAGATCCCATAATTGTAGGCTTTGCAACTTGAGCTATGATAGACATGTGTGTTTAGAACAACTAATTTACAACGGTCATGAATGCATAACGTTCAAAAACAGCTCTCTCCTCACTATAGATCTTCTCATAAAATACTCTACCAACGTTTTCTTATACCTTGGATCAAGAAAGTATGCCACAGCAAGTGCTATGTTCGACTTCTCCCAATACTTGTTATATTTAGTTTGCGTTGCTATTGATAAGGCATGAATAGTTATATCAGAATTGTCACACCATTCTGCAATAGCTAACTTAATCTCACAAAATTTTCACCAAAATAGATTCGTTGTGAGATATGTAGTACCAAAGAAAAGGAAGGTAGCCTTATAAAGTCTCCTCACACACCTACATAGTGCAATTATATTATCCCATTTCTCATCTGACATAGCACACTTTTTGTACTTACTCTCATTCAACTCAAGTAGCCTTTTAAAAACCTTCCTATAGTAAACAACTTGCTTCAACATCAAAAAAGTGGAGTTCCACCTGGTTGAAACATCCAACGGAAGACCCTTCTCATTGATATCCAAGTCACATTCCGATGAACACTTCTGAAAATGCTCTTATTACAATGGTGAATTCTTCACAATTGCAACATAAGCTCTAATATTCTGCACTAAAGATACAACTGCTTTCAAGCCATCTTGAGCAACAAGATTTAAAATGTGACATAAGTATCCCACATGAAAAAAGTGCAATCACAGACTAAGGGAGCTTTCTTGTTTAGTTTTGCAACAAGTTCCTAGCACACTTATCATTAGATGATGCATTGTCCATAGTGAAAGCAAAAGGCTTCTTTTCAAGGTTCTAATGCATCACACTCTTGATGAACTCTGTAACTAGATTAGTGCCTATGTGGCTACCTTTAACATGCATGAATTTCGTAATTCTTTTCTGAATCTGCTAATTATCATCTATCTAATGCACAGTGACACACGTATAAACTTTATTTTGATTTGAGGTCCACATATCCATAGTTGAAGAAAAGCAGCATAAAAGAGATTAAAAATGATCATACAACTTCTTTGTTTCCTCATTGAACATTTGCATTATATCATTCATTGTAGTTGTATGACACTTCAATGAAAAACTAGGGCGCAAAGATTTGATGAAGTCTACAAAGTACTTATGTTCAACCATATTAAAGGGATATTCATGCATAACAAGTGCTACATGCTACTTTCTAAGACTAGTTTCAACATCGAATCTATATGTTTGAACATTGGCAATGCTATCTTCTCTCTTTCCTATTTTGATTGTTTGTTGTCCTGGAGTTATAGAATGCTTGTTTTTCAAATGATTTATAAAACATGATGTGCCCCTTGTCGTTTCATAGCGGGCTTTGTAAGGATATTTCTTGCATCTCCGCCAAAGTTTCTTTGTAACTACACCATTTATATATGTTTTCATCACAATATCCTTAGCGTAGTGCTTCCATACTTTGGAGATGGATTTCTTTTGCCTCTTGCTAGGAGGCTCATTTTCTCCGGTGATATCACACTCAGGTTCAGCTTGAGATCCTTCGGCTTCAGATGCATGAGCCGCTCACACTAACAATGCATTAGAAGTCAGTGCAGATAGATTCGTACCAAGTGTGCCAGCAGGTGACGCTCCAGTAGTTGCGTACACATTTGCGCTAGCACTTCCAGACTCCATCACAAAGCGGCAACTGGGCTGAACACAACTTCAAATAAAACAAAATCTCATTCATTAAGAGGAGTTATTAGAGGGATTAATGAGTAATAATTTCAATCAACCTCAAATAAAACAAAAAAGGTTACGTGAATACGATCTCTGTAGCAATTGTCAAGAAAACAAATGAAATGTTTACTCTTTAGAAGTAAGCAATTGATTATCATTTAGCAAAGTAAAATAACCAAGAACAAAAAAAAACCTTTCTGAGCAGATTGCACACAAACTCATTGTTGTGCTGATGCACGTTAGGACTTAGGAGTTCTCAAGCTGCTGAGTGCTGACCATAGTAATGAATAGAAGTGTGGTAAATTGGAGAGTAATGTTCTTGAATTTTGATCTTGTTTTGGGAAATTATGGATTGTTATCTCTGTTCAGTTAAGCTACCTATTTTGGTGAGACAGTGATGCACTAATTGTGCATTAAAATCACTTACTTTCAGAACCACCATGAGTATTTGTATTGCACACAATCTTAAATCCAATCCAACATTAAAAGGTGAGTTGTCAACTAAATTATAATCAGCAGTACTACATACAAGGTCTAAAAGGCAAGACCAGTTCCATTGTTCACAAAATACTCTGGGACCTGGGTTCCAATTCTAGAAACCGATATGATACTTGTGTGGCATCAAGGAACAAATGTAGTCCCTGAAAGCAAATAACAATAATCATGTCACCACAATGATAAAATAAAAACTTTCATATATTAGGCTATTACCAGATATTGCTTCTCAACAGTGCAAGTCAAAATTGTAATGCCAAATGATAACCACATAAAAACAGGAAATAATGATTTCCTGCTAAAAACAATAGGTCAAAAGTCAAAACATTGGTGGCAGGACATGTGTCAAACTGGAAAATATAAAAAAAATAAAACAGTAACCATTCCAGAAGCCCCACCAGCCTAAAAGGCTAAAACACTTGAGATGGTGTGTAATACAAATAACTAACCACCATGATTTCGATTCCGGCCATAATGTCTTGTACCCCTATCACTTTCTTTTAGAACCACCATGAGTATTTGTAATGCACACCATCTTAAATCCAATCCAACATTAAAATGTGAGTTGTCAACTAAATTATAATCAGCAGAACTATATAGCACACCATCTTATGGCCGGAATAGAAACAAGAATCTATCGCCGTCCTGATACCAAGAATGATGGTATTAGATCAATTTCTCATATATGCCATTCCCATCCAAATTGCTAACTAATTCAAGCAATCATAATTCCAGTGCCAAGCAATTTATCCACAAATTAACTAGCTAAGTAGAAAAGTTATTGTATTCAAGAACATTACAAATGTAAATACACACGAATGTAAAGCAGAAAAGTTATTGTATTCAAGAACATTACAAATGTAAATACACACGAATGTAAAGCAGAAAAGTTATTGTATTCAAGAACATTACAAATGTAAAGCAGATTGCTTGGAGGCAGTGGCCATCGAGCTGGATCTAGAGGGAGCGGAGGGGGGAGGAAGCAGAGGGTGGCGCCGAGGGATGGAGAGAGCGAAGGAAGACGGGACTCAGGGGCGGAGGGCGCCGGGATGGGTTGAGGGCAGCGGGATTGGCGGAGGGTGGCGGGACTCGAGCGGAGGGAGCCGGGAGGTGAGACAGGTGTAGCTGTGAGACGAGCTGGGGCAATGGGAGGTAAGACGGGCAGAGGGTGGAGGGCACCGGGAGGCAAGACGGGCGGAGGGCACCGAGAGGCCTGGGACGGGTGGAGGGCGGTGGCGCGAGACGGGCTAGGGCGCTGGGCGCCTGGGCCACTCAGCACTTGTGGGAGACGGGGAGTAGAGACGGGATAGTGGAGACACGAGACCTAGGGTTAGGCACTTAGGGTTAAGTGGTTAACTGGGCTCGGTCAGATATCCGAATAAAATTAACTGGATATATCTGAGAAAAGGTTCGAAATATTTCAATCTTGTTGTAAAACGTCGTTGTTCGCCCGCGATCAATCACACAATTCGTAGACACAATCACAGGAGCAAGAACAATAGACACACAATATAGGGGTGGAATTCTCTCTCACTTTATTTGATTTAATTGAATACAATGGGGCACACCCAATATATATAGGAGAGGAGAGAAGAGTTCGGATTCACCCACACAAATAAGCGATAGAGTCCTAACCAATCACGGTTGGACTTCCTTATTTCATAACACTCCCACTTGGGCGAATACCGCATAATGCACATGTCTCATTAAAAACTCCACTCAAAAACCAAGTGGGAAAAAAGGAGATGGATAAAGGAGTACATTGCACTCGCACTCTATGTTGCACTAGTTGCTCATTAAAAACCTTCATGTGAGAAAACTTCAAGAAAACTCACTAAGGAGAAAAGAGTACAACTTACAATCTTCAGGATTTATATTAGGATCTTCGGGATCATAATAAGGGTTATGGTTCAAGAGTTTCCTCCCCCTGAACTTTGCATCTCTCTAAGTCATCTCATTCCAATGCTTTTAACACATTTGAAATGTAGATTTGGGCAAGGACTTAGTGAACAAATCTACAAGATTTTCACATGACTTAGTTTGTACAATCTTTATCTCACCACTCTTCTGGAGTTCATGAGGATAGAATAACTTAGGAGCAATATGCTTCGTGATGTTGCTCTTCACATAACCCAATTGCGTTTGTACAGCACAAGTAACATTATCTTCATGATAATTATGGGGGTACTGACGGTGGTGTTCAGACCACAAGACTTCTGGATATGGCTAATTACATGTCGAAACCAAATACATTCACGTGAGGCTTCATACAGAGTTATAATTTCTTTGTGGTTGGTAGAAGTTGCTACCAGAGTCTACTTATAAGACTGCCAAGAAACGGCTGTACCACCGCAGAGAAGCACAAAACCAGTCTGTGATTTGGCACTGTGGGGATTATATAGATAGCCAGCATTCGTATATCTCACCATGGTCAAGTCTTGGTTCTTCTGGAAAAACAATCTAAGATCTTAAGTGCTTTGGAGGTATCTGAGTAAAGTCTTGACACCAGCCCAATGCCTTCTGGTTGGGGTTAAATTGTGTCTTGCTAGCAAATTCACTACGAATGCAATATCAGGCATTGTACAATTCACAATATACATGAGTGCTCCAATAGCACTTAAATATGTGACTTCAGGTCCTAAGACTTTCTCATTTCCATCCTCGATCTAAAAGGATTTTTATCCACTTCAAGGAATCTTACGACCATGGGGGTTTTCAAAAGATGCAATTTATCCATATTAAACCTTTCTAATACCTTCCGGGTATAGGAAGACTGGTGAACGAGAATTCCTTTTGGGAAATGCTCTAGCTGCAGGCCTAAGCAAAATTTAGTTTTTATCCAAATCTTTTATTTCAAACTCCGTCATGAGGTAAGCTCTTGCTTCCTTTATCTCATCTGTGGTTCTGATGATATTCAGATCATTGACATACACTAAGATGATACAAAATCCATTCTGAGATTTTTTTATGAACACACAGGGACGATATTCCTTCTTCAGGAGGAACTTCACTAAGCTGGTTATACCACATTCTTCCTGACTGTTTTAACCTGTATAACGATCTCAACAGTTATTAGGATCCAGAACTTTAACTCCTTCAGGGATTCTCATAAAGATATCCGAATCCAGTGACCCATATAAATATGCAGTCACTACATCCATTAACTGCATTTTTAGATTTAAGCCAGCTGTCATTGATATTAAATATCGAAACATTATTCCACTCATTACAGGAGAATAGATTTCATCATAATCGATTGTTGAGTCTCTGCGTGAATCCTTGTGCTACAAGCCTCGCTTTTATATCTCACCACCTGAGTATTTTCATTTCTCTTCTGGATGAAAAACCCATTTAATCCTCCAGGGAACACTTTAGGAGACGTTCGGTCAACTGGATCAAAAACTTTCTTCTTATTAAGCGAGCGCTGCCTCAATTACTTCTATTGTTTGATCCTATCTAAGTGCTTCTGACACTCTGCCATGGACTTTAGTTCTGAATCCAGTTTTTTTTAACAATTTTAGAGGCAAATATATGTCGACAATTGTAGTCTTTTTTTTTATTCATTTCTCCTGCATCACTTCGGGGATAAATCTATATTAATTTCTGTCGAGCTCCCATGACACGATAGGTGACTCGTGTCATCTACCACGCCTTCCGAGCTCACAAAAGGAGCTATTTTTGTAAATTTAAACAAAAAAGGGCTAAATTTTTCAAAATTGAATTTTAGGGGTTTGAAAAAGCAACAGCTTTCGATGTAGCGGAAAGCCAGAAACAGAGCAACTTCTAGAAGTTTTTAGCCCATAAACAATGAAGCTAGTTTGTACCACAAGCGAACAAAACACGAATCTAACTGCCAACATTAGTATCACCAAATCAGGCGAAAGCGAGTGTGTACCACGTCCAGTCGAGTCAAACACGACAGCGTCCCTCCGGGTTTTCCCACCAAACGGCGCCACATGAACGCCAGGTCCGGCCCAACCACCACGAAACAACGGGTAACTTTTGGGCATTTCTACTACAAGCAGCCATTCCCAAGTGGCCGGCTGCCCAGTTCCCGTTGCAAATCGTCCATCTCTGCTAATTTTTTTTGGTATTCCGCTCGCCCTCTCAATCCAGAAGCGGCAGGGAAAAGGGGCTGCAGGCAGGTGCAGCTAGGTCTGAATTTGCCGTTTCTTCTTCCCGTTCTACTCGCTCCCATCATAAATCACCCACCATGGGGGCTTAAAGGGATCTCGATCGCCACCCCTTCGCCGATGGGGCTCCCCGCTCGCCTCAGCCGCCGCTGGTGCCACCTCGCGGCCGTCCTTTGCCTGTGCGCGTCCTTCTGCAAGCCAGGTGCGCGCGTCGATCCCAGATCACAAATGCGCGTAACGTACGTCGCGCTGCAGCGTGGCATGGCAGTGATAACGCTTCGAAGCTCATGTGAAATCTCTACATGACAGATGATGCACCGATGGACCCTTTGCCGGACGTGCCCGCGAGGTCCCTGCAATGCTTCGAGGACGGCCAGGTAAGTACGTACGTGTGCGTACGTACGTACGTGGCGTCTCTTACCTTAAATCGCGTGTGGCTTAGCACGCTGTCCTGGTTCGTTCTGGCGCGCAGGTGTACAGCTGCTGCGAGGGCGCGTACAGGCTGAACCCATCAGGGATCGTCGGCGTGCCGCTCGGGATGGTGGACTACTACTGCGGCGGGGAGTGCGTGGTGGAGACGGAGGACGTGCTCAACTGCGTGGCGAGCGCCCTGGACGGCTTCAGGTTCTACAACGGCGCCTCCGTCGAGGACGTGCGCTACGCCCTCAGGAGGGGATGCAGCCATACGCCCAGAAGAGGTCCGCGAATCGGATGGGCTTCTTTTCCTGCCGCTCGGCTAAGAGCAGTTGGCTTAATTTTACCGTGCATCATTCGTGCGTGCAGGGGACTTCAATGATTTGGAGCCACAGGTAGGCGACTACCCGGACATCTACGGCGACTACGGCAGCGATGGCAACAAGGTTACTGCTTCTCTCAAGCTGCTCGCGTTTCTCGGTGGAGCATGCCTGCTGGTTCTTGGTCGCTGAAGATGGTAGCTTTTTTTCCCCCCATTTGTACTAACGTTGCGCGCCAATGCAGCCGTGTGCAGTACTCCATTAATTTTGGAGTTTTTTCTTTTTCACGTACCATCTAAGTTACACTGTCCTACGTAACTATATATGTATATATAGCCGAGTGGTCTACAACGATCAAACCCTAACAGTTAATGTACCGTTACACTTACGAAACAGATAATTACAGCACCAGGGCAGCAATCGGCGGGTGTACAAAATTATTTCTCCGGTGCATATATCAATCGTCTAAGAAATTTCTCCTGGTATACACATACGACAGCGTTGCTTGCTGGTTAAATGTTCAGACCATCCCGTAAAATAGAAAACTATTCATTCCAAAAGGTGATGAAAATTAACTCCTTGTTAACAAAACGCAAATGGATATTCGTCATGATCGACTTCTGACATGACATCTTCAAGGCTTCCAGGAGAACCTTAGATGAAAAGTTGTAACTTCACTTGCAGAGTTGCAGATAACGCGATCAAGCAGACTTCCAGATTACAAATGGACCAGATCAGAGGTCAACTATCTTCACAAGTGTTGGGGGGAAGACTACCTTCTACCAATGTGTCACAGGAGACACCGTATACCTCATGGGCTGTCCTAGAGGATGTACCCTGGCGGGCATACCCTGCGGACTCTCCAGAGGGTGCTGAGGGGAGGTCTCCCTGTATCCTGCGGGAGGTCTACTTGTACCCCACGGGCATACCAAGAGGCATACCTCGTGGGAGGCCTACTCATACCCCTCGGGCTCTCCAGAGGAAGTACTTAGGGATGATCTTCAGTCCTCCAAGGGGCCTTGCCCCACTCCCTATCCGCAGGGCACATGACGAGACGTTTGGTCCAAGAGGACGCACCCCTAGTCGTCCAAGAGGCCGTGCCTCATCCTCCATCCGCAGGGCATATGGTGAAACGTCTGGCCCAAGAGGGTACCTCTTGATATGCCCATAAAGATGGGTGGAGACCCTTGTCCCACTTGGGACCAACTACCAAGTGGTGCCACCATATCCCCTGTGGAACCCCAGGGCTAGAGGTCTACCTCCACGAGATGATGATGTAGGATCCACTACCTTCTCATGGAAATGACCAAGATGTCCCCATTTCAACCTCTCTAATAGGGGTAGGATAGTATTTGTGTAGCAGGCTGAGCACCTATAAAAGCTCACTGTAACTCATACTTGTAACTTGAACTCTCATCAATATAAGACTTACAACTGATGTGTCCCCCGAGGAGCCTGGACAAAGAGACCCCCTCTACTCCCCTGACTCGAGGCTTTATACAGGTTTGGATGCTAAACAAACGCCCTACTCCTGACGGTGTGTTCCTCGGGGGACACATCAGTTCTCTTATCGTCACTATCGCCGCTGCGTGAGGTCGCCTTTCCCCTATCGGCATGGAGGGCGAGGCAATCCTTGGACCGGAAACCCTCTCGCTCAGGGTATCTCCGAAACCCTGTTCCGTCCCAAGTTTCGCCAGCCTAACATTGGACTATATGATAAGGATTATGATCACATGCAATTCATGGAGGTCTACACCACGGCTATCCAGACAGGGGGAGCGGGTAGGCTGAGATGTGTAACTGCCTCCCACTCTTCCTCTCAAGGACTACTCAGTCGTGGTTCTTCAATCAAAAGAGGGGCTCCATCCACTCTTGGGCCCAACTACGTGATGAGTTCAACGCAAACTTCCAGGGGAGTTATAAGCTCCCCATGTTTCCCAATCAACTCTTCACGGTCAAGCAATAGAAGGACGAGTCCACACAAGATTTTCTAAAGCGCTTCTCCCAGGTGCGAAGCCAGGTGGTGGATGCCCCAGACTCCATGGTCATTAACGTGTATAAGGAAGGACTTCTCCTTAGTGAACTAAACCAGGCACTAGGGAGGGATCCTTTGAAAACGACTCAACAACTTATCAAGATTGTTGATAAATATGCATGAGGGAAAGAGGATGACTTGGCAAAAAAAGGCTCCTCCCGCAAGCTGGAGGTGACTCCCCCGGAAAAAGGTCGAAGGGGTCCTTTGGAAAAAAGAACAAAAACTAGAGAGATCGCTCCAAATGGGAGTCGTGACTCCAAGGTCCTTGTCATGGCCGACGCTCTGCCCTAGGGGAACGATGCCTCCAAAGGACCCAAAAAGGGTTCCTAGCCTAAAGCTCCTCATGCTCGCGATGAAGGTCCTAGTGAAAAGAGGGGTAACCAAGACTAACGAGACGGCCGTTTGCGTGCCTATCACAAAATGGGTGGGCACGACACAAGCGAGTGACGTTAATACGCTACCGAGGTGGCCAAACTTCTCAAGTGTGGGCTTGAGCCACGCCAGGGATTGCCGCCCCGTCCTGCGGTTGTGGAGGCCATGCCTCTCCAAGCAACCCATCCCACGCCTGCACTACCCCCTAGCGGACCTCCCCTGGGAGAAACCCCAAAAGATGCCAAATCAGAGCTCCCTTTCCAAGTACCACAGAGACAAGTGAATGTCATAATGGGGGGCTCAGCCTATGGACATGAATCCAAGCGGCAAAAGGAGTGCTCCTGTTCAACCACCCTCTCACGGACTTCGTCCCGGGAAAATCTATCCAACCCCTGGGGAGGATTGAGCTCCTCATGACGTTCGAATCGTGAGAGAACCATCGCACAGAGGTGGTCAGATTTGACGTTGTTGACGTCGAGTCACCATTTAATGCTATTATGGGAAGGGTAACCCTCAACCGCTTCTACGCAGTAGTCCACCAAAACTACTTGTGCCTCAAGATATCAAGACCCCACGGGGTCATCTTCGTGAGGGGTGACCAAGACTTGGCCCATCGTCTCTATCATAAGGCGGTAACCCACTCCGATGAAGTCAACCTCTTTGAAGTGGGGGGCCTGGAAGGGATTATGCCCTTGTTGCCCTCGATGGAGATTGCTAACGACAAGTCCCCGTTGGAGAGATACTCCCTAAAGCCTCACCCGAAGGCGAACTACAGGAGATACAACTCTTTGGCCCAAGTGATGAATGTTTCATTCGGGTCAAGGCTGAACTCTCAGAGAAGGCGGAAGAGGAACTCCTCGAGTTCCTAAGGACCAATGCGGACATCTTCTCTTGTGTCCCATTAGACATGAAAGGTGTTCATCACGAGGTGATTCAACACCGCCTCGTGGTGAGGCCTGGGCGCCCCTTGGTGAGGCACAAGCTCTGCAAGCTCTCTCTCGATCGATGTTAAGCCATCAAGGAGATCGAAAAGCTCTCAAGTGCTAGCCTCATCCAGGAGTTCTGGCACCTGGAGTGGCTTGCCAACCCCGTCTTGCTCAAAAAGTCCAGTGGTAAGTGGCGCATGTGTGTCGACTTCACTGAACTCAACAAGGCATGCCCAAAGGACGATTACCCGCTTCCTCACATCGACCAATTGGTTGACTCCATCGCCGGGTGCGAGTTGATGAGTTTCTTAGATGCATACTCCGGCTATCACCAGGTCCACATGGCCCTAGAAGATGAGGAGAAGATGAGTTTCATCACCCTGGTGGGCACCTATTGCTACCTATGCATGCCCTTCGGGTTGAAAAATACAGGGGCCACTTTCCAACTTCTCGTATGTCTTGTCTTGAAGGACCAGTTGGGTCGAAACGTGGAGGTGTACATCGATGATACCATCGTGAAAAGCCTCTCGGCTTCAACACATCTAGAAGATCTTCATGAAACCTTTAGGAACCTCTGCAAGTTCGGCCTCAAGCTCAATCCTGAAAAAAGTGCTTTGGAGGTAAGAGGGGGCAAGCTCCTGGGCTTCCTCGTCTTTCACAAAGGTATCGAGGCCAACCCAGAGAAGATCCATACTAACCTGGATATGGAACCGCCATGATCCATTAAAGAGGTCCAACGCCTAACGAGTTGCATGGCGGCCCTAGGGCGCTTCATGTCGTGGTTGGGTGAGAAAGGGCTGCCTTTCTTTAAATACTTCACGAGCTTGAAGGCTTCCTTTGGACCCTAGAGGCTTAAAAAGCCTTTGAGAATCTCAAGTCATACCTGACCAATCCCCCTCTCCTGGCTAGCCCAAGCCCCAGGGAATCCCTCCTCCTGTACCTTGCCGCGATTCCGGTAGTTGCGAGTGCTATCCTAATCAGGGAGAAAGATGGAGTCCAACGCCCTATGTACTATGTCAGCGAGGCCTTCACGGGCACGAAGATAAGGTACATAGAAGTGGAGAAAATATGCTATGTACTCCTCATGTTGAGTAATCATCTACAATGACTAAACAATAATAATTTTCCTCGATGCTCTTATAGGTTTTTGGGCCAAATAAATCCGTATGTAAGAGCTCTAATGGCCTAGATGTGGAGATGATACTCTTGGAAAGATGAGAAATAACCACTTGCTTACTGGCTTGGTAAGCACTACATAATTTATTTTTCTCAAACTTCATATCTTTCAAGCCAACAATTAGAACATTCTTAAAAAGCTTTTTGAGTTGAATCATCCTAATATGAGTTAGTCTTCTATACCATAACCAACTTAAGAAAGTTTTCGCAATTAAACAAGTTTGAAGACATGACTCATTTAAGGTGAAGTCAACTAAATAAAAATTTTCAAATCTAAGTCCTTTAAATACCAAAGAATTATCATTTTCTTTATAAACCACAACACCATCTCTAGAAAATGTACAATTAAGACCAAGATTACAAATTTGAATAATATATAGTAAGTTAAAATTTAATATTTCAACTAATGAGATATTTGAAATTGAAAGGTTATTTGAGATATCAATTTTACCTAATCCTAATACATTTTCTTTGCTATTGTCGCCAAAAGTGATCTTGTCGTATTGAGTATTCCAAACTTCAAATGTGGTGGCATCTTCCGGTCTCCGGCCATGTATTGAATGCAACCACTATCCAACACCCAATATTGTTCACCGGTTTTGTAGTTTATCTACAAAAGAAAATCAAATCTTTTTTGGTATCCTTAGAGGTTAGTAACCAAGGCTTTGGGCACTCAAATGGCTTTCTTTCTATGATTAAGTATAGGAGTGCCAATAAATTTAGTAATAATTTTACCATTTCTATTTTTCTATGAACATAGTATGAATCATAAATATTATTCTTAAGAACTTTACCTAATGGGCAATCATTTGTTATATGCCCCACATCATCACACTTATAGAAAAGCTTCCTATTTGATTTCACAAACCTAAGAGCTTTATTGCTCATTTTCTTACCCTTCTTTGGAATAAACCCAAGGCATTCTTTGTTGTAGGAGCAACATTTATTGTTCAAGAATTTATTATGGGTCTTCTTACCCTTGAAACACTGATCCAAGCTCTTAGCTTGCTCACTTGCTCCTTAAGCTCATTGTTCTCAACAATTAAATTATCATTAACAGAAATTGAGCTAGAGCATGAACTAGTTGGCATATCAAGAAGAGCATAACATGATGTAGACATGCTAGATTTTGATATACAACAAGAATCATTTTCTAATCTAGGCGTATCATTAAGAATATGATCAGTAAGGTTTAAGAGTTACTCTAGTATGCAAGTGTGGGGGTATTTATAGCCCCATCAATATTTTCAATTGTTGGGGGGAAATCTTAGAAAAATACAGCATTCTCGGTGCTACCGCCTTTGTACGGCCAGTAGCATCGGGCCCAACCCCAATGGTAAGCTCAGGGCATTTATTACAGTGTCATGCCCATTGCCACAAAGGGCTAGTGCCTAGTGCTATCGCCCAACTTGAACCAGTAGTACTGGGCCCTTTTTAATTTTTGCTCGATCGAATGCACCCGTTCTATAAAAAACATACCACACTTTAGGCTAGTGCTACCACTCGGCTAGTAGCATCAGCCTAAAGAGATCGACCATGCTACCCTTCTGGAAAATCCATACCGACCCAGGGTGCACCGCACCCACATGGGCGATGCAACCGGCCATACTGAACCTTTTTTCTGAATTTTTCATTTTAAACTCGCAACAAGGTTTTTATCAATGCAAGTATGCACAATTGAGCCTTTAAACTTTGATCAACTTTGAACTATTAGCCAAGACCCCTCTTAATAGTACAGCACCTATTCTAATAACCCGATCTTTCTCTACATCCAATGTAAGCCCTTTTGCATCCCTGGTGTTGTTGGTACAAAAGAAGGACAGATCATGGAGATTTTGCATTGATTACCGCCATTTAAATGATTTGACTGTCAAGAATAAATTTCTTATGCCGGTAATTGATGAATTATTGGATAAATTGGTGGGCACTAAGTACTTTTCTAAGCTTGATCTGAGAGTAGATTATCATCAAATTCGTATGAGGGAAGAGGATGAAGTTAAAATAGCATTTAAAACCCATCAAGGTCATTGTCAATTCAAAGTGATGCCGTTTGGTCTCACAAATGCGCCAGCCACATTCTAATGTGTGATGGATTCTATTTTAGCAGCTTATCTTAGGAGATTTGTATTGGTATTTATTGATGACATTGATATACAGTCCTGATATGAAACTCACATTGAGCACCTCAAGATAGTATTGCAAAATCTCAACGAGCATCAATTCTTTGTGAAAAAGTCAAAGTGCACTTTTGCTCAAAAGCAATTGGAGTACTTAGGTTATATAATCTCGGATCAAGGAGTGGCAACTGATCCTAGAAAGACCCAGGTGATGATGAAATGGCCAAAACCAAGGAATCTACCAAAGCTACGAGGTTTTTTAGGATTAACCAGCTACTGCAGGAAATTTGTTCGCAATTATGGGATATTGGAAAAACCACTAATTAATCTCTTGAAGAAGCGTTTCGGGTGGAATGATCAAGCTGAAGTAGCATTTCTTCGGTTGAAGGAAGCAATGTCGACCACTCCGATATTAGGCTTGCCCGATTTTGAGAAGTGCTTCGAGATTGAAACGGATGCATGTGATCGTAGGGTCGGGGTTGTCATATTGCAGAATGGACACCCTGTGGCTTTTTTTAGTAAGGCTCTGGGTTCGACGCACCATCATCTTTCAATATATGAAAAGGAGGTCTTAGCACTGATGTTAGCAGTTGAAAAGTGGAGATCATATTTGCAGCGGAATGAATTTGTCATCAAAACTGATCATCGCATCTTATGTTACTTGGAAAGTCAGCAACTGCAATTAGATATGCAACAGAAGGCCATGACTAAGTTGATGGGATTACGATTTTGTATTGTGTACAAAAAAGGCAAAGAAAATATAGTAGCAGATGCTTTATCTAGAGTGGGACAAATGGAGCTACAGGCAATTTCAGAAGTGCAGCTGGTCTGGATCCAAGAAGTGGTAAATTCTTATGCTACGGATGAGGCTGCTTAGCAACATTTGGTGCAACTAGCGGTCCACAGTCCAGAAGTTTCGAGCTGCAGCAAGGAATTATCAAGCAACAAGGTAGAATTTGGATTGGAGAGAACTCAGCTTTGCAAACCAAGTTAATTGCATCATTTCATTCAAGTGCTTTAGGAGGTCATTCGGGAGTTCATGCAACATACCAAAGATGGAAAAAGTTGTTTTGTTGGTCAGGAATGAAAACAAGAATTGAGGAGTTCATTAAGCAATGTGAGACTTGTCAATTAGCAAAAGGGGGGAGAGCAAGGCTGGCTAGTTTGCTGCAGCCTCTACTGGTTCCAGAGGCGGCATGGCAAGATCTCACAATGGATTTTATTGAGGACTTACCAATGTCTGAAGGATGCAATGTAATCATGGTAGTGGTGGATCGTTTCTCAAAATATGCACATTTCATTACTCTTCGACATCCTTTTACAGCACGGAAGGTTGCTAAACTATTTTTGGAGAATGTGGTGAGGTTGCATGGAGTACCAAGAACGATCATTTCAGGTTGCTAAACCCATTAGTCGGTTTCGGCAGGAGTTGTTCACATCAATGAATACAAAATTGCAGTTTAGTACAGCCTACCACCCCTAAACTGATGGTCAAAGCGAGCGCGTGAATCAATGTCTTGAAATGTACCTAAGGTGTGTAGTACATGAATCACCGGTGAAGTGGAAGGCATGGTTGGCACTAGCCGAATTCTAGTATAATACCAACTTCCATTCTTCCTTGAAATGCTCTCCGTTCAAAGCCTTGTATGGATTAGTGGAACCAAATTATGGCTCTGTACCGAATGCATACAACAATTGTTCTGAAGAAGTATCCGAAATCCTTCAAGACCGCAAATGGTACAATGAGTTGCTTCAACAGTAGTTAGCAAGGGTGCAAAATCGTATGAAGCTACAGGTTGACAAGAACTGATAGGAGAGACAATTCCAGGAGGGTGAACAGGTATTGCTCAAGTTTCAGCCATATGCTCAATCTTCAGTAGTAAACAGACCATATCCCAAATTGGTGCACAAATATTATGGTCCGTATAAGGTGGAAAAGAAAATTGGACAGCAATTGAGCTTACCACCGGAATGTCAAATTCGTCCTGTTTTTCACATATCACAGTTGAAAGCCTTCAATCCCAATTATTCACCAGTATTCAAGGAGTTGCCAAAAATAACTGAGTTGGATGTTCAGTCGGTAGAGCCGTAGAGCCGAAAGAAATATTGGAAAGAAGGATGGTAAAGAAAGGAGGCGTAGCAAAAGTTCAAGGGCTCATTAAGTGGATAGGAATTCCAGCATAAGTAGCTACATGGGAGGATCTCAACGTGCTTCAGAATTGTTTTCCTTCCGCCGTTGTTTTTGGGGCAAACAACGTTTTCAGGCGGGGGTAGTGTTATGGTCGAGACAGTGTGATGTTTAGTGTTGGTGATGTATGGTGTTGATTAGCGGTGAGGCGATCCAATGGTGGAGGTTTGAAGTTGACGGTGAACAGTGTTTACAGTTGTTACGTAGCGGTAATTGTGTTTTGTCGCTGTATTTCTGACAGAGTTAACCGGTGTGAGTTAAAATAGTTGCGGGGGGTTAAATCGGGGGTCTGTATTGTTTTGAAGATCAGAACAGAATATGGAATGAAATCTCCTTTGCTTGTCTCGGCGTGTTCTTCCCATTTCCTCCCCTTTCTTCCTTCTTCCTTGCATCATTTTTCATTCAGTATCGAGATCGGTTGATCTCACGCCCCTCTGAACTTGGCGGCAAGGGGATCCTACCGGAGGGTGTGACACAGCATCAAACGTAACAGCAACCAATCCAATCCAATCCAACAATCCACGCGAGCCAGAGTCCGATGGAACTCGCGACAGAGAACAAGTGAAACCGATCGAGTCTAGAAATTACCTGCGCCTGCGGGGGGTGGATGATGGGGATGCACATTCAGAAGCTGGGCTCTCGTCCGGTGGCTTCGGAAGAGACCGACCTGGGCAGGCGACGACGATGGCCAGGCGGTGGATGAACGGCGGGGCGGAGGAGGAGGAGAGCCGGTTGGGAATTTGCCGAACTGGGGGTTCAGGGCTTCAGGCTTCAGCCCTAACGGAGTGCCGACTGCCGACTGCCGAGTGCGCGATGGATGGACGCGGTCGCTCTTCTTGCATGTGTTTACTGGGCCACAGACCCCGTGCCGAGGATCGCTTGGATTTGCGTTCAACCGTTACCTCCACTGTTAGCCCAGCCCAAGCAGAAAAACGGCATTGAGGCCCTATTAATTAGTGCGGTTGTCGAGTTTCGGACGACAACACAAGGCCACCGCATTGTTTTCGCGGACCAAGTTTCCCAACAGACGAGTTTGGGTGTGCAACACGGCAAGCATGCTTGGTTAGCGGTTGTTCAGAATCCAGGGAATGAGGGTGAGCGACGCCAAATTGCCAAGCTGCTTGCGCGGTATGATCCGCGGTGCAGCTTCCACTGGCGAGGCATGGGTCTCCTTCGTTGTAGCTTCTGGATTATGGATTTTAGATTATAAATTTAGTTGCTTCTGATTGTAGGAGAGTTGGGCCCGGGTAAACTGCGACTTCTAGGTTTCGAATCGGGCCAGTGAGAATCAGTAAGAATCAGCGAGAATCAGGTTTCAGCCGGATTCTGATTTTATGTAGAGGATAGCTTCTGATTACGGGATAAGCTGTCCAGAATTCTCCTGTTCGACAGGCAATCTGTTTTTTTTAAGTAGAATTTTTTAAGTAGAAGCTATGCAGGAACTGAAACGAAAGGGGCCATGGTATGTTCCGTGTGCAGTGCAATAGTGTCACAAAAAATTTGCCTTGAATGTGGGTCTTGTCCTCCTGGAGCTGGCCAAGGCATTTTATTTTCAATATATTTTTGGTTTATATGTCAATAAGAAATAAGTCTTATAAATTTGAATAGAGAGTATATTAAAGGGGTAGGAAAAGAAGTTATCATTCTTACTTTTAATGGCTAGAAATTGCCACGTTAATCAGTGAAAAAAGAGAAAGACTTACATCCTCGATTGTGGTGCATTTAAATTATAACGGTGTAGATCAATCAAATATAAATACAATAACTATTATAATTGTATAGGGAATACAATTATATTTCCATCGTAAACAACGGTGAAGCTAGACCTCAGGCCAGTGGGGCAATGACCTGAGGCTTGGGCCAACTAGTAGTGAAAAACCCATCTTTATATATAGCAAAAATTTCAACCCACAAGTCATAGCAACCGATTATTCCTTCCCTCCCTAACACACCAAGCCAGCACAGTACCACACGACTATTCGTGATAGCCCACGGCTCACAAAGTTGAGAAATGAGAAACCCTATTGGTTATAAGGATCAGGCCATGTGTGCTATTGCCTGTTTGCTTGACCTATCGATCGCGTTGCCTCCTCTCTCATTTGCCTCACGCCGCCTCCTCTTTCTCGCTTGACTGCATCATCTCGCGCCTCTCTCTCTCTCTGACGAGACGAGGGCTGAGGCTCAACGGTTGTGTAGGCTCCAAGATAGCAAGCCCTCCACCCCGCGCCCTCCTTCAGTAGTCAAGCTATTCGTCGGTCGCCATCAACTCTAGGTGATTTTCTCTTAATCCTTTCTTTGTCGTATTGCATTACTCATATTCTGAATTAGCCAATTATGAATTAATTGATTAAATTTAATATGATATAATAGACACACATTTTTTTCATTGATATATCGCCTCATTAAATTAGCAACCGCAACAATAAAAAGAGCCTTCTCAACTATCAACACTGTCAAGATTGAGTTGCAGAAAGACGAGTGATGAATATGGATGAAAGATAGTATGATATGATGTATTTACAAGAATTGAAAATAATAAGATTTTACAGCATTTTCAAATATGAGGTCTCATATAAAAAACTAGCTCGTGCTATAGGTATGTTACATTCTTATTTTACAATTTGCATCAATAATTCACTTTGTAATTTTATGCCCTTAACTTATATATGCAATTTTGTCTTCAAAGGTTCATGTTTCTATACTATTATTGATGAAGATATGATTGGCTCGGATACACCTAACCTTTATTAGTTAGGTATTAATTTCTATATTGGTCCACTACGCTATATTCTTTTTGCCATGTTTTATCTATTTTATTGTACCGTTAAGCATGATATTCAATTTATTTTTAGTTGTGCATTTGTGTTATACTTTTGTTATACCTCGGCATGGGCAGTATTTGGCGTTAGTTATAGCGGCTTAGTTGTCTGCTCGAGGTTTAGCGGAATCTTAGCTCTGCCACTGTTGTAAGCATAAAAATAATATAACAAGTATAATTCTTTGTATTAGTATAAAATATAAGTGCATTGTAGTATCCAGAAGCAATGCAGTAGCACGGGATAGCGGGTCTTAACCCGTAGTTTTTAACTACATGGCATACATGATTGGCCTCAATTGACATATTTTGTAGCCATAAATATGCACTCAAGCCTAATGAGTTGAAGCTTGGCTAAATTTGCCTAGAGCATGTACAATTGTTTGTCTTTTAGATTGTCTATAACACCTTCTATGTCATCTAAAGGCAATATTAGAAACAACTATTGCAATGCATTGTCTTTTGAGTTGTCTCTTTAAGGTATCACAAGCATTTAAGCTTTTCATGAGTCAAATAAACATGCTGATGAACATTAAATTCAACCTTTGTGATCTATATACGTGTGTTGTTTGCTGGAAACTACATATAAACAAATAGCAAATTGAACTACACATCCACCTTAATATATAAACTAACTTTTACGATCAGTAAAAAATTGAATCAAGACTTAGAGAGTGAAAATCAGCTGAACAAAAGTTACTAGCACAAGCAACAATGCCATCAGATCCAACAAAATGCATGCATTGTTTAGCAGCAAAACAGAACGAAAGTATTTCCTCAAGCAGGTAAGTTGACATACCGCAGTTTAATACACAAATGCACATCCAAGGCATACTAAAAAATAATAACAAATATCCCCTTAGTTCTTGTAGGTTCAGCATATGTAGCATCCTGAAATTTCAAAATAAGAAAAATAAAAAATTTAAAATTTGAAAATGAAATTGAATAAAATTTTGAATTAAAATCAAGAGTATGATTTAAAATATTATCTTTTGTTTCTATTTCCTGAAAACCAACCTTAATAAAAGGGTAAGCTACAATATAAAACTCAAAATCAAATAAAATATGAAAACTAGTTTAAATTAAAATTTTACTTTGAAATTCCATAAATTTAAAATTTTCCTAAATTTTGGTTCTTAAAAAACATTTAACCTAATTATTTCAATACAAAATGCAAGACATATTGAGTAACTAAACCTTAAACATTTAATTATTATTCTTGATGATTTTCTGAATTTTCTGGATTGTATTGACTTTTTGGATTTTCTTGATTTTGCTTCAATGGAGAAATCCTTTTAATATAAACTTAAATAATAGATAAAGAGAAGAGTAAAAATATTATAGCAATAAAATAAATAAATTTTTATCTAAGATCAGAAACCCCAGTAACTCATTTGTAAATTTAAAAAGTCATATCAAAGCAATTAAACCTGAAATGAAGGCAATTAACTATTCTTGACTAACAATAGTGATTTTGTCAGATTTAAATAAAAATAATACAACATTAATTCGACCTAAAAATTTTATAATATCTTCTAAATGGATATAAATATGTACAATAAAAATATCAAGAAATAATAAATGAATTTGATGAATTTAAAAATTCAAAAATAGAAAAGTTGAAAATCTAAAAATACCAATTTCAAAATTTTTATAAATTATGTGCGTATTATTTGGACATGAAAATTTTATAACATAATGAACCTTATCTCTAGAGCTCAGCAAAAAATTATCATAAAATTCCCATCAAGCATTGATGCTCATTTAAAGCTCAACATCATTGCTTGTGCAAGGAAGAGATAAGGCAGGTTTGCTTCAAATCAATAGAACAGTATTGGTGGTCCCACATGGCAGTGACTAGTATCCTCTCAACTGGTCCCACATGCCTGCCACTACCTTGTCTCTGGCTTGCTCTTCCTCAACCCGGTTCATCCTCTCTACCGCAGCAAATGAATCCCTTCCAATTCAATGCCCAGGATCTACTAAACTTTTCAAACTATTAAACTTTTCAAACTCTCTTTCTGTGTAATTACCCTCTATATCCCGCAACATTTGCTCTAAATTATCCTCTTCAAACATATCAAGCTGCAACTCGTCATCCGGTTCCACAGTGCCTTCGTTGCATACCGAAAGGGTTCTACCTGTCTCCTCGTGATGGATCCAACATGTGTAATTCATCACGAAGCCACGTTGAATCAGGTGGTCCATAATTTGAGCTGAGTTGTTAAATCTTCTCAGATTGGTGTAATCAATATAAGGATAATATATGAAGTTTACACCTCTCCTTATCATGTCCTCTTCTGTAATTTTTTCGAATTCCTTAACATCTCTCTGAAATTCAGCACTCACACGGCTTTTCTGATACATCCATTCCTCACGGTCCATCTGCAATTAAACTTCGCACAATAAATTAAGAAAAAACTGAAGCGACACCTAGCTAGCTATTTGAAATATTGAGACATCATTTCAATTAATATTACGTTTGCAAAATAGAGAACAAGTTCCAAGATATATAAAATATGTACTCCCAATTGATACCTCGCTTCTTTTCTAGTTTAGAGCTTCCAATTCCCTAGATAGGAGACATAAATTTTTAACATCAACAATGATATCAAATAACCTAATTATATAGTGCAGTAGCTTACAAATCTTTTGACTTCAATGAAACAAAACAAGGGCACCAACAATGACTCCTAATTTCTAAATAGGTTAGGTCCTAATCCCATTCGAGAATATGTGGTTCGGGCAAGTTCCTAAGCCGTTGTATAACTCTAGAGAAAATTTTGACAGTATCTCTCCGCTGTTTTCCAGATACATGTCTTGACAACAGGTCAAAAGGGGTGTGTATCTGGAGAACACCAGGGGAGATGCTATCGAAATCTACTCTGAAGTTGTACAACACGCCTCAGGAACTTGGCCGGACCATATATCCTCGATCTGTGTAAAAAATATGGACAATTCGAGACTGCTTGCTTATAAATATGCTATTTCGTTTGGCATATTTATAAACAAACACTCTCGAACAGGAGACGTAGGTTCTGCAGCCTAAACTCTAATATTTATCACATGATAGCAACAATAATTCCAGATTAACATGAGAGCACTACAATAATTAAATAGATGTGTGCTTGTCAAATAAAGAGTGTGAAATATGATAGTATATATACAATTCCAGTGCAACCTAAACTTTATTTATAACATATCGAAATTACCTATTGCAAAATTGAAGGGGTTTAAAGGATTGCTCATATTTTGAATAAAACCTCAAATAAGGAAAAAAAGATAGGGGAATCTCCTTAAGGTAGGACTTCAAATTTACCCTTTCAACACCCACCCTCGAGGATTTCAAATTTTTCACCCAAGTATTACTTTCTACTACAGAATATGAGCTGTTTTCTCGGGTGACGGTGGAGAAATCTCCTCTAGAACAACAACAGAGAAAAGTTCAGCCCGAGTGGTATATATAACCTAGCGAGGCAAATCACAATCGATTCTCAATTAAAAAGAGATAGTGATGTGCACGCATATCACTATCGGTTCTCATATAAGAAGCGATAGTGATGAGCACATGCACATCACTAGCGATTCTTTTGCGAGAAGCGATAGTGATATGCACAGTCATCACTATCGGATCCAATAAAAGAAGCGATAGTGATAATCACGTGCACATCACTATCACTTCTCACAAAAGAACCAAAGAAGCGATAGTGATGTGCACGTGATCATCACTATCGCTTCTTTTGTTGGAACCGATAGTAATGACCGTGCACATCACTATTGCTTCTCGTATATGAAATGATTGTGATTTGTCAAGTGCTACATTGCAATCACTTCTAATCTCAGAACTGATAGTGATTATCATTAACACCCCTCTGAAGTAATCTATGACAATCTTTTTTTTTCCTAAAAACTTAACCGATACAGATAAAGCGACAGTGATGTGCTATTCTGTAGTAGTGAATGGAACATTGGAACTTAAAACGTGATCTACCAGTAAGTGTTCATCAATGTGCCTACCGATCGCTCCCTCCTATATTAAGGTCGGAGTTAGACTTGTCCACGTGTTTGATGTACGCTCACAATTTCAACTACGCCCGACGATAAACCACCACCCCACCCCCCACCACCCCCCTAAAAAAATCAGACCAGAACCAACTACAGCTAGAAACAAAAGCATGATGTTAATAGCTGATACCACACTGGAGGTGGATCATTCATTGTATTCAACTGAAACCTCCTCCCTTCTTGATTAGAGCAGAATAAAACGACATCTAGATAAAAAAAAACGTGCTGTTAGCCGATACCTAACCATGGATCATGCATCGCCTCCGAATCGAGATGTGGAGAGAGAGACATGCTTCGCTATTTGAACAATCAGCGCGCGATCAGAACACAAAAGGCTGGTACACATTGAGAGTTTGATATGGCATATGGCCGAGTTAGTTAAGCCTCAGCAAGTTGTGGGACTTGAAATGTACTCGTATTTAGCGAGACAGCATATATATAGGCTGGTTCAGGGATTCAAAAACCGAAATTCAAAATTCATCTCGAAATTCGCGGTACGGTTTTTATAAAAACCGCGTAAAAACCGTAGGGTTTAAAAATAAAAAAATTGAAAACCGTTTGGTTTTCTACGAAAAAAGCGGTTTTTCACGAAAAACTGCTCAGTTTTCAACGAAAAACCGATCCGGCCATTTGAATGCTCTTCGAAAATGGTTTTGAGCGGTTTTTCACGAAAAACTGCACAAATAAAATTTTTCAAAATTTTAAATTTTTTAAAATTAGAATGGTTTACCGAGCGGTTTTTTATCTCGAATCGGAGCGGTTTTCGGCGGTTTTGCTAAACCTGGGCTGGTTGGCCTGATTAAGGGCCTGTTTGGAAGACAGCAAATGGGCATGGTGGGAAAGGGCCTGCGGTAGAGGGGCAAATTGGTCTTTTGACCATCTATTAGCTGAAATTAGCAGAAGAGAATCAGCTAATGAGATAACTATTAACTGAGTTATTGGTTAACTATTAGCTAGGCTATTAACTGGGCTGTTTGGATTCATTTCAGCTAATTTTAGCAGCTAACTGTTAGTGTTAATAGATCCAAACATGGCATAAATGGCATATGCGTGTATTGTGGACTATGGCTATAAATATGAACTCGGGCCTAGTCGTTAGATGAGTTACAGCTTGGTAAAATTTGCTTATGTAGGTCAACATTTCTCAAACATAATGGCTAATTATGGTGCTCTGTGTGTTATCCTAACACAAGGTCTCGTTTTGAATGCTAGGATTTGATGCTAATATGTGGGAATCGCATAGCTAGCTTTTATCGAAATTTCTTCAAAGAAAACTCTTCCAAACATATCCTAACACGGAGTGAGGCAAATTTTCTTCAGGTCAATTGATTTTGATTAGGGCAGAATAAAACGACAGCTGGAAACAAGAAAACGTGCTGTTAGCTAATACCGCACCATGGATCATACGCATTGCATCCAAGTTCCAGATCGAGACGTGGAGAGTGATCGAGCTGCATTAATACTGTCGAACAATTAGCGAGCGATCATAACACGGAAGGCATTCAATGAGAGCTCGACGTCGTACGTACAAGGCCGACGATGGCAACCCGGCCGGTCGCAATCTTGACGAGCGATCCGTCCATCGCTCCACACGACATTACTTGATGATATCAGTAACTTGGGGGCAGCCGGTGCGTGTTGCTTCTTCGTACGCGCGGCACGAGCGCATCTGCGCGCGGTCACGCAGCACGAGATATATGGCGTTGGACGATGCATAGAGAAGTGATTTTTTTTTTAAAAAAAACTAGCGCTGTACAATTTTTTTTTTAAATAGTCCTCTGTCTCACACGTTTCATGTAAAGAGAGTTCAAAAATGAACACAGCACGTCACATGGGACATTCTATGCTCGGGTTGCGTACATCTTGCTTTTCTGCGCACATTACTGTGGTATTGTAGCATCCCACTACAATACCATAGGACTGTAGCCACAGGCACGAGGAGGTGGAGTCCACGGCGTGCTGGCGTGGGAGGCGGTGTGTCCTGCTGGGTGGTGGCGCGGCAGCAACGGGATACGGTGCGAGACGTGGCGCCGGGTGTGGGATCTGTCTTTTGTGGTTTAGTGACGTGGAAGTTGTTCTCTGTGCACGGAATATGCAGACTAAAGAGCTATTTTTGTTAAAAAAAATTATACGGGAGCTACTTTTGTAAAATTAAAGGGCTAATATAGTGAATACACTACTACAGAATGGTACATCACTATCGCTTCGTCTGGGTCGATTCTTAAATTTTTAGGAAAAAACGATTGTGATAGATGACTTAGGAGGGGTAGTAAAAATAATCACTATCGGTTCTGAGGTTAGAAGAGACTGTAATATAGCACTAGGCACATCACAATCGGTTCTTATATAAAAAATAATAGTTCATTACAACTGTTTTTTTTTGTAAGAAGCGATAATGGTGTGTATAATCATCACTATCGCTTTTTACATAAAAACCGATTGTGATGTGAACGTGCACATCACAATCGGTTCATAATAAGGAAGCGATGGTGATGTTCATGCAGATCACTATCGTTTCTCCCGTAAAAACCGATTGTGATATGCATAATCATATCACTATCGCTTCTTATTTGGAAACCGATAGTGATGAAAATGAACATCACTATCGCTTTGTAAGTAAAAACTGATTCTGATATGCCTCACTAGGTTATTTATACCACTCGTTCTAAAGTTGATCTCCCCTGTTTTTCAGAGGAGATTTTCTGCGCCGTCACCTGAGAAAACAACTCATATTTTGTGGTTAAAAGCAATATTTGGGTGAGAGAAAATTGAAATCCTCAAGGGTGGGTGTTAAGAGGGTAAATTTGAAGCCAAGCTGAAGGAGATTTTCCCTTATTTTGCAGAATTTATAATTTTATTGAAAATATGAGCATTCCTTCAAACCCCTTCAATTTTGCACTACATAATTTAGATATGTCACGAAGAAAGTTTAGGTTGCACTGGTACTGTATATATATTCTATCATATTTCAACCCTTTATTTGACAAGCACATACGTATATTTAATTATCTTAATTTACAGTGCTCTCATGTTAATCTGGAATTATATTGTTGGTGTCACATGATGAATGTTAGAGTTTAGGCTACGGAATCTACATCTCCTATTTAAGAGTGCTTGTTTATAAATATGCTGATCGAAATGGCATGCTTATAATGAAGCAGTCTCGAATTGTCCACGTTCTTTGGACAGTTTGAGAATATATGGTTCAAACAAGTTCCTAGTCAGGTGTTGTACAACTCCAGAGTAGATTTCGATAGCATCTCCCTATGGTGTTCTCCGGGTACACACCCCTCTTGACCTATTGTTGAGACGTGTATCTGGAGAACAGCGGGAAGATGCTGCCAAAATTTTCTCTGGAGTTGTACAACAGCTGATCAGGAATTTGTTCGAACCACATATCCTCGAATAGGATTAGGACCTAACCTATTTAGAGATTAGGAGTCATTGATGGTACCCTGAAACCCGTTCGCTATTTTGAAATGGTAATATTAATTGAAATGATGTCTCAATATTTGAAATAGCTAGCTAGCCGTCGCTTCAGTTTTTCCTTAATTTTATTATGTGAAGTCTAATTGCAAATGGACCGTGAGGAATGGATGTATCAGAAGAGCAGTGTGAGTGATGAATTTCAGAGGGGTGTTCAGGAGTTCAAAAAAATTACAGAAAAAGATATGGTGAAGAGGGGTGTAAACTTCATATATTGTCCTTGCATTTATTGCACCAATCTTGGGAGATTTAACAACTCAGCTCAAATTGAGAACCACCTAATTCGACGTGGCTTCGTGAGGAATTACATGTGTTGGATCCATCACGGAGAGACTGGTAGCACTCTTTCGGTATGCAATGAAGACATGGTGGAACCCGATGACGAGTTGCAGCGTGATATGTTTGAGGAGACCAATTTAGAGCAAATGTTGCGGGATGTGGAGGCAAATTACACGGAAAGAGATTCTGAAAAGTTTAAAAGCTTAATGGAAGACAATGCCAAACTGTTGTTCTCGAGTTGCAAATTAGAATACACCAAGCTGGGTTCGGTCCTTGTATTGTTCGAACTGAAGGCAAAACACCATTGGACAGATAGAAGTTTCAATGCACTTCTAGTTCTTTTATCGGATCTACTTCTGGAGGGAAATGAGTTGCCAGCAAGCATTTATGAAGTGAAGAAGCTACTATATCCCGTGGGAATGGAAATAGAAAGGATACATGCACGTCCGAATGATTGCATCTTATGCCGTAACGCACATCAGGAGCTACACGTTTGTCCAGTTTGTGGTGTGCCCTGATACAAATAAAAGGAGAAGCGTACTGACAAGAAGCGTAAGACCCGGGCCAGCGATGGTGAAGAGGTCACTAAAGGTGCACCGGCCAAGGTATTATGGTACTTGCCCATCATTCCCCGTTTGGAGCGGTTGTTTGCAAATCCTAGAGAGGCAAAATTGTTGTGTTGGCATTATGAGTCTCGAAAGGAACATGTCAAGTTGAGACATCCTGCTGATTTGGCTGAATGGAGAAACATCAATTGGAAACATGAGGAGTTTGGTGCCGAAATGAGGAACATAAGATTTGGCTTGAATATGGATGGAATGAATCCGTTTGGTAACATGAGCGATCAAAACAAAGACAGCCAATTCATTGTGTATCTACAATCTCCTCCTTAGTTTGTTGTCGGCGTATTCCGCTGACAGTCTGGAGTCTCTGAGCCGGGTTTGGTTCTAAGGAGGCGTCTTGGGTGGCTAAACCTAGAGGGTGAAAACCTAGAGACTCCCACGAGGGATCGGCGCCTATGAACTAGGGATGACACAAAGATTTTACCCAGGTTCAGGCCCCCTTTGCCTTGGGTAATAGCCTTACATCCTGCTCGATTGATTTATGGAGTGTGCAAAGCTAGTACAAAGCTCTCAGGTTACAAGTTCTCTCTTAGACTATGCTACGGAGCTCTTGCTTGCTCGTTCTTCAACCTTCGATCGCTCTCCCCTTTTCCCCATGCACCCGAGGGCCCTTATATAGGCCAGGCCAGCCGGGGCAGGTACCAAGGAGGGTCATCATGCTTATCTTCATTCATTTATTACCCCTCCCGTCTGTCCCGTTTCTCGGCCTCATTAAATGCTCGGCGCTTGGCCGCTGGTCGCCGGGATGTGACCCCTTCTTGGCGGGTTGGTGAGAGGCATCGAGGAATGGGCTTATAGCGAAATCCTTGCGGTTAGCGGTCGACACGCTGCTGCCGCCCGAAGCGATGCGACGGCGAAGGAGCCGAGGTGAAGCCACCTCGCACCACCTTTGTCTTCTGGCGGGCGGCGGCGGCGTGCTCGCCCACCTGCTCGCCGGGTGCCACGTGGACTGACCGCCGGGCGAGCAGGGCGTGCTCGCCCACCTGCTCGCCGGGTGCCACGTGGACTGACCGCCGGGCGAGCAGGGCGTGCTCGCCCACCTGCTCGCCGGGTGCCACGTGGATCTGTCATGTTGACCGCTATGTTGACTGCTTTTGTGCGGCGAAGAGGGTACCCCAGCGTAGAGTACGCTGACAGTAGCCCCCGGGCCCGCCCAGGAGCGCGCACCAAAGCTTACTTTAGAACCTTCATTAAATGTTTAGCGTGCTCCTGGGTGGGGCCACCACTCATGAGGATACGATCGCCTCGGTTCCCCCCGCGTATCCACAAATTTTTCTCGGGACCCGAGGCGACGCACGATTTTTGTCCCTTCGCGAACCGTCGGTGTGGGGGCGCATATATAGGTTCATCTGAATCAAGCGGTTTTACGCCTTCTTCTTCCTTGCGCACCCCTAACTTTCGCTTCTTCAGCCTTCTTGCTTTAAGTCCCTCTAGCCTTTTGCCCCTTTCGCTCTCATGGCTTCTTCGGGCTCGCCTTCCTTTCCTGCTTCCACGGTGGACTCCTATACGGTGGGGAGACTCCACACCCTCGTGCCGGAGGGCCCTCTCCATTTCCGGGCCGGGACCCCCACACCACAGTGCCCCGCCGACGAGATCGTCATCTTCGTGTGGGGCATCATGGCGGGTCTTGTGCCGCCTTTCTCTGACTTTTTCCTTACCGTCCTCCACTTCTACGAAATCCATCACCTTCATCTCACCCCCAACTCCATTCTTTTCCTCATTGTCTTCGCACACCTCTGTGAAATGTTCATGGGGGTGATGCTTAACCTTCCACTCTTCGCTATTTCTTCCTCTGCCGCGCCTCCTCCGGCAATGACTATTTGAGGCTGCCACTTCGCCTCCGGGATGGGATGGCGGCTCGCTACATTCCTTCGGCCCGCTCAAAGCTGGAAGGCTGGCGCGGAATAATGGTCAGTCGTCAATGACGACAATGAGTCGGCGCTAGAGGTGCCCGCCGAACCGGGCCGGGCCACCGCAAATCGAACTTCGCCCGTCGAAGAGCGGCGGAGCTTCTGGCAATGGCGGCCCGCATCAACAACCTGCGAGACGCCGGGTTAACAGGGGCGCTGATCGTCAGGGATTTCGTATCCCGAAGATTGAGCCCTCTTCGTCGCCGTATTCGCCCGGCATGGCAATACACGGACGACAACGACATCACCCGTACCTTCCCCGGGCGTAAGTCTTCACTGCTATCTTTTGGTTTTTTTTCGTATTCGCGCTCCTTTTGAGTCGCTTCCTACCAACCAAAGATTCGTGTTTGCTTCTTAATCTTGGCGGTAGCGGAAACACGGATGGGCCACGCGCCAGCGGTGGCTCTCCGGCTTATCTTCGCCGATTCCGCCGCTGGACTTCCCTCATCGGCCCGCCTCTCGCGAAACTTGCGTAACCGAAGCCTTGCGCGCGCCGCCTCTGGCGCCAAGATCTCCACCTCGGCGCCGCCGCACCATCGCCACCGGTGCCAATCAGCAGAACCAGCTCCAGCGGCAGCGAGCGCCAACGCCCGCAGGCGCCAGGTCTCATCATCTCCCCTTCTCGACTCCTCTGTGGCGCCGATCTCACCCTCTGGCGCCACCACCTTCGCCACGGGACCCATGCCGCCACTCGACAAAGCGGGCTCGAGGTCCCTGAGGCGGCTTTCGGCAAAGCGACGCCAAGGCGGCCTCGAGATGCCTCAGGGGCAGCGCCACCGCACTGCAGAGGCGGCGGAGACTCCGCCAGCGCCGCCGACGGCCGCCGTCGGATCTGGGCAGCAGCCGTGCCGACACCGCCCCCGCCCACTCGCCTCCCACCCGTCACCATACTGCCGTTCGCCATCTTGAGCTTTTCCTGAGCTCGGCAATCTACACAAGACACTTGGCGCCTCCTCGCCCGGCCCGCGACACGAACTGGGCGGCGAGGCGGTGGCAGGGGCAATCGGCGAGTTAGCGCGGAGGCGGTGAGGGCGACGCGATGATGGTGCAAGAAAGTGCCACCGCGACCGCCTCAGCCGCCATGCGGCAGCCGAAGCGGAGAGGGCCGAGGCGCGCAAAGGGCCTCGAGTCTGAGGTCGACCGCCTCAGCGCAACCTCACCACCATGCTCAAGGGAGCTTTCTGCGCATCGAAGATGCACCGAACCTTTGGGCGTGGTCTTTGAAGATGCCCTCCAGACACCGCCTGCGAGACGCCTCTGCGACCAACCGAGCCGCGGAGGCACTCCGGATTGCCGCCGCCCTAGCCGCACGCTCCACGGTGGAGGGGCAAGAGGTTGCGGCGGTGATCGCAAGTTCGTCTTTGGCGTCTTTGGGCGGCCGCGACGCCTCCACGACCCGATGGCGGCAATGGAGGCCGCATCGTGGGGACGCCGCCCGAAGGGACGTGTACAAGCGCCGCCGAACACTTGGCGGACAAGCGCATGTGCGAGGCGGTCATGAATGTCTCCACCCGGTGGCGGAGGAAGAAGTCGGCGACATCGGCGTGGGCGGCGAGTGAAGGGCCGACCTCGCTTCACTTCTTTTTTTTTATTTCTTTTGTTGACCAAATGTTACGCTGTATGAACATTTTAATCAACTTCACCTGTAATGGATGTTTACGGGTTTTACCTTCATGCGTGTTTCTTTGTGCTTATTTGATATTGCGTCTTTGGAACGCTAAGCGACCAACTTGAAACTTCGATGGGGCGCCAGATTAGGTTTTAAGTCGAGCAATGTCCTGCATTCTGTAAAGGTCGTATGCAACTAACCACAAATGTAAGCACAATGCGCATAAGTCGCACAGAACTTAGGCAAAGACGGTCTTGGGGCGCCATAGCCCGTGCTTAAGCACCAAGTAATTTGCCGTTAGGGTTTTATGCAGGGTTGTCACCGGCACAAACCTTTCCGGAACTTAAATCCCCATGATCTCTTAGAACTGTACCCCAGTGTGGCGCATAAGATGATAAGGTCCCAGGAGTGGTCTTGGACCAGCGGCATTCGACGGTGACAACCAGCGGTGCTTCTGAGAGCTAACCCGAGGTGTACGAGCCGTATTTGAATACCGTGCCAAGCTTACACTCTGGTCACTTAACCTTACTAGACGCTCACACTGAAGACTTTCCTTTTTATCACCAAGGAGTCGTCAGGTTTGCGATGTCCATGATAACCATGCATAATTTGATCAATTTCAACATACGCATAAGCAAACAAATAGAAGTGTCACTATAAACACTTATCTGACTTGTGCGCTAGCCGGTGCCCAACTCAGGCAGATGGGCGACCAGCCGAAGCATCTAGGGCGACCAGCCTCCAAGCGTTGGGCGACTACGAAGAAGATTCGGGGTGACCACGAAGGAGCTTAGGGCGACCAGCCCCCGAGCTCTTGGGCGACCACGAAGAGGCTTGGGGCGACCACAAAGAAGCTTGGGGCGACCACGAAGAAGCTTAGGGCGACCAGCCCCCGAGCTCCTGGGCGACCATGAAGAGGCTTGGAGACTTCATGCAATGAGCCGGTGACTCCATGCCTTGGTGCCTGACTACTAACGTAATGAGCGAGCATATGCAAGATAAATCCGAACGATATAGGTCCCGCATGGAATGAACCTGGTCCCTTTTGATTTCTAAGTCCTAGCGATTTTTGGAGATCGAACCATGGTCTTTGTCGTCAAAGTCAAGGGCTTCGGGAGGGGTACTAGACTAACGATGCTCGCGGTGACAACCAACGGTGCTTCAAGAAACCAACCCGAGGCGTCGCGAGCAGCGTTTGAGCACCGCATCTAGCCCGCCCCGATCGCCCGTCTTTGTCGGACACGACACCAGTGACCCGAGAGATCACCAAGGATTTAGCAAACATCTGGAACCAACGACATTCATGCAAAAACTTGCCACTAAGGAGCACGCGAAAGGACAACAATGGTAAATTGAAAGCCTTCTAGGCAACAACTTTACTAACCGCGAAGCCACCAACCACCAAGGAGAATCTTACCTCATGGTGGCCAAGGCGGCAAATGGGCACTTACAATTTCTTCAAGGATAGAATTTCCGCAATAACTCTATGTTATAGGAATTAAATCGATTCTTCGCCGTCCTCGGGCTAACCGGACCGCCGGGCGAGATCTGAACCACCTTAAAGGGCCTTCCCATCGGGAGACAGTTTATACAACCCAAGACATGCGTCTGGTCTGCGCAAAGACCGAGTCGCCATCTTGCCAAGTGTTCTCTCAGAGACCGGGTGGCGTGGTACCGCTGAGACTTTCTTCAGTAGCGGGCGGCGGAAGCGCAGCGATCCGCACCTCCTCCAAAAGGTTGACATCTTCTCATGGGAGATCCTCTTGGTCTTCCTCGTTGAACACCGAGACGCAGGGAACCGGCGGCAGCTCGGAGGGGAGAATACCTCTGCCCGTATACCGGAAGAAAGGCGTTTACCGTGGCGTTTGGGTGTGGTGCGGGCGACCACAAGCCCGCGGAGCTCTTCCGCCCACCGCGCCTTTTGTGAAGCCGATCAAACGCTCTTGTCTTTAGGCCCTTTAGCACCGGTAGCGTTGGTGCGTTCGCTGCCGTTGCTCATGGGATGGGCCACGAAGCAAAACATACCTTGGTGCCCATTTCATCGCGAATTCCGGAAAGCCGCCTTGGTGAATTGGGTCCCGTTATCGGTGATGATGCGATTAAGCGACACCAAAGCGCGAAGATCCAGCGCATAAACTTGACGGCGGCGGCGTGATGGCACGCATGGCGCCTCGGCCTCAACCCACCGTAAACTTATCGATGGCGGCGAAGAGGTGGGTGAAGCCCCGTGGCCGCTGAACGGACCTAGGATATCCGGCCCCGACGCAAAAGCGGCGAGAGCGGGATGGTTTGCGAGCTGGGCGGGTTTGGGATTTGCTGGCGAAGAATCGATAAACCGCATGTCCTCACCACTCGCAAGCATCCCGGAGGCGATGGGCCAATAAAATCCTGGCGAACGCTTTCCGACCAGCGTTCGGACATATGGCTCCCCGACACACCTCCATGGATATCGAGAGCGGGTTGCTCCCTCTTCCCGAGTGATGCACTTCAGTAGAACTCCGTTTCTGCCCTAGCGATATAGGTCCCCACCTACCAGGGTATAGCACTTGGCTTTGCGTGCAATCTTCTCAGCTGAGGCATCATCGTCGGGGATCACTTGGTCACGCAGGAAGGCTAGGATAGGATCCATCCACCGATCTTCCTGGCCAAGCGCGGCGACCACTCGGTGCTTTCGCTGGGTACTCATTGGGCCAAGCTTTTCCCGGCGCCTCCTCGAAGACCGCCATTTTCCTCCGGACACAGGGGCGAACCACGCCGTCTTTCCCCAGGTGGGGGCCATGACAATGACACCGCCCTCTCCGCTGAGCCGGAGGTCGCGAACGGCCTTCTTTGTCGTCCCCTCTCGAATCGGGGTCTGCGGCAGTGCACCATCGTCCCCACAGAATCGGGGCGCGATGGGCGGATGTAATAGCCTTTCTTGAAGACTCCAACCGACAGAGCCCTTGAGGGCGCAAGCTGCAAGCCCGTCCATAAGGTGATTGTCGCCACGGGGACATGAATATATCCCAAACCTTCAAAATGACGCTCCATTTTTGGACCTCCGCTTGTACGCCGCCATGATGGGGTCGAACCTCAAACTCCTTCCGCTTGATTGATGACCAGCAGGAGTCTCCTTGACTTGAGACGCCGAATGCCCAACGCCGCGTCATAACCTGCAAAGAGCCCTCATATTCGCTCGTTGTTTGTGGCTTTGAACTCGAGGGCGACCACGTCTTGGAGGATGTCGCCACTCGGGAGACCAGACAACTCCGGCCCAGCCCTCCAACTGAAGGAACCATCAAAAACAAGGTCGAGGAGAGGCGCGGAGCTTCTCGGCTTCGGGCGGCGGAGTCCATTCGACCGAACTCCGCCACGACCGACTTTTGATGGCGGTCTGGTACGAATTTGAGGTTGAATTCCCCAGTTCCGCCCATTTGCAATCCGGCCCTCTGCTTCTCGGTTGTAGAGGATCTCTCAGAGGGTAGGCCGTGACCACGGTAATTTCCGCCCGAAGTAATGGCGCTTCTGGGCGCCACAGGATGTCTGACATCTTCGAGCTGCGGTATCGGGTCTCCGCTTCGTGCAGACACCTTCTTGATGTAGTACACCGGCCTTTGGGCGCCTTCTCTCTCATAATCGGCACGCGCTCACCACCTCGGGGTGGCGGCTATGTCTGAGCACAGCGGCTCACAGTGCGGGGGAAACCAAAGCCGGGGAGAGGAGAGGTACCGCTTCAACTCTTCAAACATATACAGGCTTCTTGATCCACTCGAAGTGGTTCATCTTCTTGGCCTTAAACAGAGGCAAGTTTTTTCTCGGTAGACAATGAATCGCCCTAGGGAGGCCAGGCGACCGCCGAACATTGGACTTGCTTGAGTCAGGCCGTACGGCTTCATGTGCTCGATGGCGATATTTTGTCAGGGTTGGCTTCAATGCCCCGGCTGGACACCAGGAAGCCCAATAGCTTGCCGGAGGGCACACCGAACACGCATTTCTCTGGGTTGAGCTTCAGGCAATTCTTCCGAAGGTTAGCAAAGGTTTCCTCCAGGTCTTGGATCAGTTCTTCACTCTTTTTTATCTTCGCAACTAAATCATCAACGTACACCTCAAGATTTCGCCCTATTTGGGGGCGGAAGGTAATGTGCATGGCACGTTGGTAAGTGGAACCAACATTTTTAAACCAAAAGCCATTCTTACATAACAAAGAGACACTGTAGGGGTTACAAAAGCGGTCTTTTCTTCATCTTCAAGTGCCATGCTAATCTGGTGGTACCCGGAGTACGCATCCAGGAAGCACAGCAGCTCGCACCCGGCCGTGGAGTCAACAATGAGATCGACCCGCGGCAGGGGGTAAGGGTCCTTCGGGCAAGCCTTGTTGAGGTCGGTGAAGTCGACACACATGCGCCATTTCCCGTTGGACTTCTTGGCGAAACCTGAGGTTGGCGAGCCACTCAGGATGAGAGACCTCCCGGACAATCCCTGCGCTCAACAGCTTCTCTACCTCCTCTCGAATGGCATCTTGGCGCTCGGGCGCCTGCCTCCGGACCTTCTGCCGGACCGGACGCGCCTCGGGGAGCGTTGCCAATCGATGCTCATGGTTATCTAATTGGCTTGGAATTATTGTCACAATAAAATTGCTAATACCGCACTTCTTTCAACAAGGAATTAATGCAGGTAAGAAATTCAACTTTTTCTTTAGACAATTTTGTTCTAGTATATGAATAACTCCTTCATATACCGTATCGACAATGTTTTTGGTAACCTCGTAAAAAGTGGCACAATTATATAAAAAAGTTTTAGGTGTATTTGGACTATTTAAGTTTTGTTTAATAAAAATGGTTAGAATATTTTTAATAGTGGACAGCTTAGCCGTCTCTACCTACTATGTTACCTAAAATCCTAATTCTAGCCGGTAGAGAGAGGAGGTGAAGAGAGAATATGACATAGACATGCAAAGTCACGAATGGTGAAAGGGTGGAAAGGTGAAGTTGTGATAAATGATGAAAAAATAAAAGTTAAGAGTAACGATTTTACAGTTAACTTGTTAAAAATGTTTTATCCAGATCAGTTGGAGTCCTGTAGACAGCTCCCAACCTATGGTTTCTATGAACAGTGTCTAAAGGAGAGAGAGAGCAATAAACTAATGCATAGTTTTCCAACCTATAGTTTCCATGAGCAGTGTCTAGAGGAGAGAGAGAGAGCAATAAACCAATGCATACACCACAAACACACCTTGATCAGCACGTAGAAACGTCCAACCCCGATTTTGCTCGTTTCTTGCGTCTTGATGCCCGCGCCGATCCAGTTTCTTGCATGAGACATTGTTTCTTTGTTTTTCCTTCTCTTCCTTCCTTAATTCCTATGCCACATCAGATTTTTGCTTAGTTGGTAGCGTAATTAATTCTATGGACACCAGCTGAGGTGGAGTGTTGGGACTACCTATTGGTGAAGATGCCTTGCGTACAGATCCGACAGAAATTGTTGACGAAGAAAAATGACAACACGTGTGTAAGAAAACCATCGCAACGTCGCGCAGGACCTATAGGTAATACTAGGCTGAGTTTGCGCGTGTTGTCGCGCCTCGACGAAAAAAGCATAAACGCGATTTACAATTCAGCTATAAACCCTCGACGAATCTGTGTTTTCTAAGAAAGCCATTTTTTTCCGTTTTTTTAGAAAACCGTGTGCAAAAAAATCGATGAAAGGACCTAAACACGATTTCCAATTTAGCTATAAACCGCGTGTAAGGACCTAAACGGAATTTCAAAATTTCTCGGGCCTATCTTACTAAAAAACAGAGAAAGGACCTAGATGTAAGGAGTAAGGACCAGTTTGTTACGTTTTTAGACCTGTCCGTTATCCTGAAAAATTAGAAAAGGGCTTGCTCGCGATTTGAATATAACGGGAGGTGTTTTCTGCAAAACAGCGCGCGAGGGACCCAAACGCGATTTAGAAAAAAATATCTTCCCCTCACAAAAAATCGCGAATGACCTATTTGTAATTTATAGGGACTTATCCGTAATTTAAAGAAACGGAGGAGTTTTTTTCGCAAAAATGGCAAGCTGCCACCTGGGTGCCCTGGGAGGCCGGCAATCCCAGGGCATATTATGGGGGTGTTTGGGACAGCTCCAACTTCACCAAAATCTGTGGAGTTAGTGGAGCAGGGTATTTCTAGCTCGAAATTTACGAGCCGGAGGCTGTCAGGTGCATTAAGAGTATTTAGGTAAATCATCTTGTTTACATTTTAGACTAAAAATATAAACTTTATTCACTTTATTTTAGCCTATAAGTTTCAGCTCTGAGCTGAAGTTGGGATCTGGAGCTCTCCCAAACAGGGCCTATATAGCTCATATTCACATTAAGTCAAATTCAGTTCCAAAATCTGGGAATTGTTAAATGGGGCGTCACGGTGTCGACTCAAAAGGCATCAAGCCTTAAATGGGTGGAGTAGATTAAATGCTCTCCCAATTAGGGCTGGGCGTTCGGTTAAACCGAAAAAATCGGTTTCGGTTTTCGCTTTTTTAGACAATTCGGTTATTGCAAAAACGAAACCGAAATACGTTTGAAAATTTAGGAAACCGATATTTCGGTTAACCGATAATTCGGTTTCGGTTTCGGTTTTAACCGAAATAACCAAAGTTTGATTGTCAGGAACATTACATAAACATTACACATGCTCAACAAAAGTAGTGCAAGAACATTACATAAAAGTAACCAAAGAACATTACATAAAAGTAGTGCAAGAACATTACATAAACAGTACACATGCTCAACAGCTCAAGTTCTCAAGTCCATTGGTTGCCAGTGCCCAGCCCAGCAGAGTAGCATAGCAGACCATGTAACCAAATGCTTAGTAGCAGAGTAGCAGACCGCCTAGAGTAGCAGAGTAGCAGAGCAGACCATGCAGCCTGAGAAAGTGAGAATGCTTTGTGGCAGCCCTACGACCAAAAGGAAAGAAGATGTTACCTGAAACTGTAATATATAACATGGATATTATTGCTGGTATTACTAGCACCTGCCTATTTTGATATATGCCTGACATGTACTTTTAAGCTGTATATGTTCTTTTTGGCACTTGAGTTTGTTGATTGACAAGAAGCATCTAGTCATATTAGCAGGTAGAACACTAGCCAGATTTCTGGAGCAACTAAAATGGCGAAAAGAAGACCAAATCTGGAAAAATAGAGATATATTCTAGATTTCTGGAGCAACTAAAATGGCGAAAAGAAGACCAAATCTGGAAAAATGGAGATATGATAGATTTCTGGAGCAACTAAAATGGCGAAAAGAAGACCAAATCTGGAAAAATGGAGATATGCTAGTGTTCTGCCTGCTATTAACCAAAAGAAAACACGGCTGAGAAGGTTTTATGTACCTTGGGAACATATCCTGTGCAACCAGAGAGTTGGTGAAACCACGGTGCAACCCAATTAGAAAAAGTTTCAAAAAATTTTGAAAAAAATCATGGATGTACATCTCAGCTTACCCCATCTACATATGAAATTTCATAATCAAATTCGTCCTGTGCTAGAAGTTACAAAAAAGACAAAGTTGATCATGAGCGATGGCTTTATATGTTCAGATCAAGTAAGCTGAGATGTACATCCATGATTTTTTCAGAATTTTTGAAACTTTTTCTAGATGGGTTGCACCGTGGTTTCACCAAATTTCTGATTGCACAGGATATTTCCATGTACCTTTCCCCATTGTTTTTTCTGTTAGCTTTTGATGTAGTAGTTTGCAGGTAAAATTGAATGGTATCAAACAAAACATTTACTCTTAGTATAATACAGCATGCCTGGTGCCTGTATATTCTGCACTGTTAACTCTCTAGAAGATGATGAAGATCTTTGGCAAATAGTTGAGAAGAAATATACAAAAGATAGTAGTATATATCAACCATCTCTTTTTTCATTGTATGGTTGCAAGATATATTTGGAGCAGAATTGAAAGTGGAATTGAACCAAGAGCAACACATTCCAAAATGTATACCTTAACTCAGGGTATGGGCAGAATTGAACCAAGAGCAACACATTCCAAAATGTATACCTTAACTGAAAGTGGAAGCCCCCTATTAAAAGTACATGTCAGGCATATATCAAAATAGGCATATATCAGGGGAGGGGAGGCGGGAGGCCGGAGGAGGAGGTCTTGGCGGTCGTGAGTGGGGAACACGGAACCCGTGCCTAAGGGGAGGCGGCCACGTGGGATTGGGAAGGGAGGAGAGGCGTCGCTGGACCTGGAGTGCCGATTGGGGAAGGAGGAGAGGCGTCGCTGGAGTGCCGATTGGGAAGGGAGGCCGGGTCTTGAGGGGAGGCGCGGATGAGGTCTGGAGTAGTGGAGTGGGCGGGGAGGCAAGCGGCACTGGATGGAGACTTGAGGGGGAAGGCCGGAGGGAGGGCGGCACGCCGGTGGTGGTGCCAGTGCTCGGTGCTGGGACAATTTGGAAGCCTGAGCCAGTGGAGACAAGGGAAGGGGGGGCGCTTGGAGCCTTCGAGTGGGGAGCCGGCGGGAAGGGAGGGCGCCACCTGGAGTAACCCTAGAGGGAGGCTGGAGCGTGAAGGATGAGGGCCTGAGGGGAGGAACAGCCGAGCCAGCTAGGGTTTAGTTCACATGTGACATACAGATTACAGAAATGATGTACGCGCTCGAGTCATAGTCGGTTAGTTCGGTTAACCGAGGTGTACAACCGAATTAACCGAAAAAAAATCGGTTATTTCATATAGCTAACCGAATCGACAACCGAACAATTCGGTTTCGGTTTTTTCGGTTTCGGTTTCGGTTTTTTCGGGTTCAGTTTTCGGTTTCCGGTTTTTTTGCCCAGCCCTACTCCCAATCAGTCGAGACTCGAGACACCATGCCGCCTCAGGAGGGCAGGCTGCGCTTTCCGGTGAAGCTCACCGACCCATCTCAATGAACAGTTCCAATGCTTTTCCGCGAACGGTATGATGCAATGCAACGCCGTTCGGGTTCACTCGTTTGCACCCTGGAATCATATTCATGGCAACGCATAGCGAGGAGGCGCGAGAGGCGAGAGCTCGTCGCCACCTTTGGTTCTTCTGCAAACACTGTAGAAACGCGTACTGCAGGGCGATTGGGATTTGCTCTTCTGTACATGCTACAGAATTAGGAGACTAAGGCCCCGTTTGGCAACTTGGAACCGGACTGTTTTTCCTAGAATCTGAAATAAATCCAATCAAACGGAATAGGACTCGGAACGTTTCAAAGCGAATCGTTTCTGATTTTTACACACCGTGGTCGAATCGGCTAGCAACCAGTTCCTCCGGATTCTGATTCTACCTGAAACGTTTCTACCAAGAATCCAGAACCGTTTTCGTTTCTACTAGAATCTGGAACCGTACCAAACGGGGCCTGAATTGGTCTCTTTGGTTCTTTTCGAGGCGCGAAGAAATCGCGAGAAACGCCGGAAAGTACGCGTGGTGTGATGATGTACAGAGGGCAAACTCAAGGATTTAAATTTCGTTTGGAAAAAATATCAAGTACGGCTGAAATCCAAAGTTTTGGTGAAATTTTGATATTTTGGATAAATTTTGATCGAAATCAAAAAACTAAAATTCAAATTCGGTCCGTTTGCCATGAAAAAATCTAAATTTTGGCGAAATTTACCGAAATTTTGGGCGAAATTGCTAAAATTTTGGCCGTTTTGCACATGCTAAAAAGTAGGTCAAAAAATGACAAACAAAATTTAAAATTTTTTTTGGAGATTCCTGACATATTGATGATATTTTTATAAAAATTTTAGGTGATTATAAAATCTAAGAAATTTTTAAAATTTCAAATATTGCTATTGTCCTGATAAAACCCTGATCGGCAAGTTTGAACCGAATGAAAATTAGAACAAACGAGGTTATAAAATTTTGAAATTTTTTGTGAATAGTCCTGACATATCCATAATTTTATCATAAAATTTATAGATAATGTTCAATATTTATGAATATTTAAAAATTTGAAAACTGCTACTGTCATGTTAAAAGCCTTACCATCAAAATTGAACGAAATGAAAAATTATTCAAACCATGTTATAAAATTTTAAATTTTTTTGGATGGTCTTGATGTAGCATTAATGGTTATATAAAAGTTTTAGATAATGATTATGCTTAAATAATTTTTAAAAATTTTGACAGTGCTATGTCCTGATAAAAGACCAATGATCAATATATAAATTTGCTTTAGAAATAGAAAAAGGTTTAAAATTTTTGAAAATTTTACAGAAAGGTGATAAGGAAATGCTTAAGATTTCATAAAAATTTTGAATCATGATCACACTCCAGTAAATTTATAAAATTCTTACAAGGCATAGTACCATTTATGTTCTTTCTCTTTTTGGTTTTTGAAATATAATATAACAAATGAAGTTAAATGCATACATAGATTTGATTGACCAAGCAAACAAAGTTTAATTTTTTTTGTAAATTTTATATAATGGTATTGAGGCAATTATTAATCTCTCATAAAAATTTTAGATCATGATCACACTCGAGAAAATTCATAAAATCCTGACAAGGTAACTGTCCCAATTATGTTCATTCTGTTTTTGATTTTTTAAAGATAACAAATGAAGTTTAATTATTATGAAAAATTTTCTATATGATCCTAAAATGCTTGAGATAGTATCATAAAATTTCTACCAAAATTTTAAAATATCTCAAAAATTCGGTTTTTCAACAAATTTTCATAGAATGACTTTCTTATGAGTTATTGGACCAACTCGAGTCAAATCCGGCCCTAAAAGATCAAAATCTGGCCAAAAATAATGAAATTTCGACGAACTTTCGTAAAAAAAATTAAATTACTGTAGCTTTTTTTTTATTAAATTCGGCTGGTAGTTTAGATTTCGTTGAGGCAAAAATTGGAACCGTAGGCAAACTGAGCTGAGGGTCTGTAGGTATGTGAGAATTTAATAGGGAATTGATACCCAGTGTGATTTGGCATTTCATTCCTTTCCAAATTAGGGTTTGTTAGGTTTGATGATAAATTTATCTTATTAAAACTTTTAAATATTTGGTATTACTAAAATTTAGTCACCAAATTAGTTATCAATGTTTCGGTCAAAAATTAGAAAAATAAGCTAGAGAACCAGAGAAAAAAAAACTTATCAAAACTTAATAACAAACTAAAACTTTATAAAGCAATCATCAGTAATCATCGAAATAAAAAAACCTAGTTTCGCGTGGGCGCGAGACTAACGATTATACAACACCTTTTAAGCTTGATGACTAAGTTCTTGTTGTCTTATTGGCTTAGGCATGTCCTAGCAGGGTTAGAATTTTCGTTTGATGAAAAAATTCGGAACCAGTCGAAATCCGAAATTTCGGCCGAAATTCGGTAATTTCGGCGGAGGAGATCAAAATTCAAATCGGTTTGATTTCCACCGAATTTCGAATTTACGAAAATACCAAATTTCGGTCAAAATGAATCGATCAAAATTGGTCCAAACGATGCCGAAAAATTTTGGACTTTTTTTTGTAGGTTCCTGACACATTAGATGTTCTTTTAAAAATTTTAGATGATTATCAGATCTGTGGAATTTTTAAAAATTCAAAAATTGATACTATGTAGATGAAATGTTGATCGGCAAGTTTGAACCGGATGAAAAATTATACAAACGATGTTAGAAAATTTTGAAATTTTTTTTGGAGATTCCTCACATACTTATGATATTTCTATAAAAATTTAAGATGATTATAAAATGTGAGAAATTTTTAAAAATTCAAGCATTGGTACTGTCTTGGTAAAGCGCTGAGCGGCAAGTTTCATCCGAATGAAAATTAGAACAAACGAGCTTGTAAAATTTTGAAATTTTTCTGTATGGTCCTGACACATCCATAATATTCTCGTTAAATTTTCATGTGATGATAAAGTGTCATGAATTTTAAAAAATACGAACAGTGATACTATCCTGTTAACAGACCGATGATCAATACATAGATTTAATTTAGCAATAAAAAAGGTTTAATTTTTTTAAAAATTTTACATAAGTGTGGCAGGGAAATGGTTAATATCTCATAAAAATTTGGAATCATGATCACGCTCCAGTTAATTTATAAAATTCGTAGAAGGCACAGTGCCATTTATGTTCTTTCTCTGTTTGATTTTTGAAATATAATACAACAAATTAAGTTCAATGTCAGAATTAAATGAAAATATTTTATCATAATTTCAATCTGAAAATTTTATATTATATTCCCCAGAAATAAATTCATCAACATTAAAAATATCAGAAATTAATACATTAATTTAGGATATTTAAAAATTCAAAAATAGAGAATTGAAAACTAGTACTTTGAATGTCAGAATTTTTATAAATTCCTGGAGAAATATTTTGAGTTGAAAAGTTTACATATGAATCCTTAGCTCAAATTAATTTGAAAAACAAAATTTCAAAAATTTATAAAAATATTTCGATTGCCTGATAAATCCTTAGCTCAAATGAATTGATTTTTGAAATATAATACCACAAATTAAGTTTAGTGCTTACTGCATTGATAGATTTTATTGAGCAAACTAAGAAAGTTAAAAAAAATTTTAAATTTTATATAATGGTACTGAGGATGTTCTTAATCTTTCATAAAAATTTTAGATGATGATCACACTCGAGAAAATTTACAAAAATCTAACAAGTTTACTGTCCCAGTTATGTCCATTCTGTTTTTGATTTTTTGAAGATAACAAATGGTGTTAAATTATTTTGAAATTTTTTTTCTATGATCCCAAACAACAAGGGATGGTACCATAATTTTTTCATATGATTATCAGGCTTGCAAAATTTTGAAAAAATCTGATAGTGTTTCTACCCAAATTTTAAAAAATCTCAAAAAATTAGTTTTTCATCAAATTTTCATGTAACAAGACTTTGTTAAGGGTTATTGGACCCATTCCATTCAAATCCGGCCAAAATATTTGAAAATCCGGATTAAAAACTCGAAATTTTGGCGAAATTTACCCGAATTTTCCGAAATATTGCAGTAGTTACTGTAGCAAAATCAAATTTTTAAAAATTTTGAATTCGGCCAGTATATCCAAATTCGGGAGAGAGCCGAAAAGCAAAATTTCGGCAAAAATTCGCCGGTTTTTTTTTATCCCCGTGTCCTAGACACTGCAGTTGTACGGGACTACGAACGAGTGTACGGCACCTGCTTGTGCTTGATGATGGGTTGCTCCGTGCTCTGGCTCATGCATGTACGGCACGGGCGCACGGCCCACATATTTTTTGTTTCTTTCTCAGCTTGATCGGGAACTTGCCTGGCCCTTGCTCCCCCGATCGTGACTACAACTTTGACGATCTGCTGTTAAAATTTCCGTGCAGGCATGTTCGTTCCTCTTTTGTCATTACGCAACACTTGTATGAAAAAATATCCTATGCAATCAGACAGGCTGGTAAAATTACGGTGTAACTTAACTAGAAAAAGTTTCAAAAAATTCTGAAAAAAAATCATGGATGTACATCTCAGCTTACCCCATCTACATATAAAATTTCATGATCAAATTCGTCCTATACCATCGTAATAAAATCAAACTTGATCATGAGCGTAACTTCTAGCATATGATCAACTTTGTCTTTTGAAATTTTATATGACGAATAGATAGGGTAAGCTGAGATGTACATCTATGATTTTTTTCAAAAATTTTTAAAATTTTTTCTAGTTGGGTTGCACCGTGGTTTCACCAACTCTCTGATTGCACAGAATATATTCCCCACTTGCATGTCCAGACGTGCATGGAGACTTGGAGAGGCTCTGTGGTGCTTCCATGCATGCAAGCCAGCGCCAGTACTGATGCATGTAGAGCTTAAACACGCTAGCAAATAATCTGTCACATTGTCACAGATAATCAGGCGCTGATCAATGCTACTTTTGCTTTCCTAGGTACAAGGCCACCAGCCATGCATGACCGACACTACGACCGCCCACACTACACGTGGCTTTTTTAATCGTCGTGTGGTTAAAATACGAACCAAGTAAAGCCTATGGCCCTATGCCCATCACAACAATGGCAAGCAACAGTGAGTCCCCCCTAGCTAGCTTGTCGTACGTACGTGTGTGCATTTGGACCAAATGATAAAAGGCATTACCGGCCCATGCGTTAAATCATTAATTACTGTCTGATTTGGTGCGGGTAACTTTTTTAGACACAATTAATTAAGAATGTACTTCATCTATTTATTTTTATGAAGAATTCACATGTTTCGAGATTCTAAATTCGTAAACTTTGATCAACTATTAGTTTAATTATATGGCAAAAAAGTGTTACCACTTTCCTATGGGTACGATTCTATAGCTAAGAATAAAATATTATAAAAAAATTAATAGTCAAAGTTCAAATTTAAAGATCACACTAAATCAAATTGCGGCTTATAAAATCAACGGGCCATCACAAATCAACACCTAGTTAGGTTCACCGACCCCGAGCTCGTGTCTGCGACCATGGCTAGGCTTCAACTAGACTTCGTTGTCGGCTACATCAAGGGGGCATTGAATGCTGAGTCAAAGAGAGACTTCATTCTATTCCCGTACCACGAGGACTAAGTAGTACTTTACCCTTCAATTACTTGTACGCACTTAAACCATTTGCGAACTTATTTTCTTGCACTGCATACCATTTAATAAGCAACCATTGGGTTCTACTCGTCCTCGTTCTGAGTGAAAACACGGTCTACACTTTTAACTTGATCGAGAAGAGACCAATAGCCTACGCTATCAAACCTTCTTTGGAGCAGTAAATACATTACTGTAACCTAACACTTTATGAATTTAACTACATTCATTTTTTTGATTCAATGGCATCTCTCCAATGTATGTAGGGGTTTCTCGACCTAGGTCGATGAAGGAGGGACACACAATGACAAACAGGGCAAGAAGTTGGAGTATAAGCGCTTCAAGGTACAAGTGCCTAGCATATATACGATTAATTTTTTTCTGATATGTAATCTTCGTGTGTTAAATTCTTTCTCTCTTCACAGTGTCATCAACAGGGCAGTGATGACCTGTGCGACTTCTACGTCATGCAGCATATGCTGATCGTGGTCGGCGGCTCACATATTTTCCCTAAGGTATATGTACATGCATAATAATATATTTAGCCTTTCACATATAAATTTTAATACTTAAATTAGTGCACTAATTTCTGTTTTGCAGAAGATCAATATCCCTTAGAGGAGCTTAGACAACAAAGCACTCAACTGTATACGAGATCACTTATGCTAGTGGTACTGGTTAGAAGTTATATCAGAGGACAGCAGGTTTAGAGATCATGAAGCATCATACTAGTCCATATGTAAACAATATTAATTATATATATCAATGTGACATATATATATATACGAAAATGATTCCATACTCCTGGGTGTACGTACTCCCACATTCAGTATACCGTTTAAATGATGTTGTTATACCTCTTTATCCTTTTGAGTATACTCTAATACTAATTATAAGATACTCTAAAGTGAATTCCACGAAAAATTTCATTAAAGTCCACCCTTTATAGCAATATTTGTTTATATATTCCTTTTACATATGGAAAAGGATATGTAGTAAAAAAATAAGAGAGCAACTACCCAACGGTATACCGTTGCAACGGTATAGCATGTTTCATTAGTTTCACGGGTAAGTTTCATTGCTAGGTTTCGCGGGTAAGTTTCATGATGTTTCACGGGTAAGTTTCATCGGGTTTTCGAGTTTCACAGATAAGTTTCAACCAAAGTTTCATGTTTCACGGGTAAGTTTCATCCTATACCGATGCAACGGTATACCGTTGGTTAGTTTTTCTCAAAAAATAAAGGGTTCTCATGATATTTTTTCAACCATGTTGCATTGGAGTATCTTAGAATTATTACACTACTACAGAAATGATTTTCCTAGACACCAAGGATTTCTTTCCACAGGCGGATTAAAAGGAGAGCCGCCTCAAATGATTGAGGCGGTCCTTGGGGTTAAGAACACTTTGTAAAGTATCTTCACAGGCGGCTCACGAAGAAACCGATCGAAAATATTGATCTTTTCACGGTAGCGCCCTTTAGATGCCGCTGTGGAAACTATGCTCTTCCCAGGCTCTCTTAAGGAACGCTTTGGAAATTGCGATCTTTACACAAGGCTTTCTTCTGGCCGCATGCGAAATCGCGATTTCCACAAAGCGATGCGTTAAGCAAGTCGCCTTAGTTAATTATATTGACGGCCTAATTAATTAAGGAACCCCCTGTGGTGATGTTCAAGTCTTTAAAGGCGTAGTTCTTAAACAAACTGCCTGTCCAAATTTTGTAAATGCTTGTCTGCATATCTTATAACGAAGGAGATGCCGATATGCGTTCTTATGTACGTACCGGATCATCCTTTGTTCTACAATACCTGCAAAACACAGAAATCCAACGTCCAGGAAATACTCCGGTATGAGTTTTTATTGACGTACCGGATCATCCGTTACGTTGCAACAACGCCACTACACAGAAATCCAACGTCCAGAAAATACTCCGGTATGGTTCTTTTGGCCTTTGACGGATCATCCGGTAATGTTGTTTTGCTTGATCGTTATTATTTTTCTGCAGGCCGTTGTCTTAGGGAGCCGCCTGTGGAAACTTCGCTTTAAAGCTCTGAACAGATCGTTCTCTGCGGCGCCCAAAGACCCCAAAATTGTGAAAACAAGGGGAGCTAGGTTTTGAACTTAAAATCCTTGGAATAGTTAACTCTCTAAGGTAAGAGCATCTCATTCGACATTTGTAGAGGTTTATATATCTTGTGGAGAGGAAGATGTAGTGTAGATAGAATGTGCATGGGAGAGGGTTGAAGCCCGGGAGATTGGCGCCATGACACTCTTTAAAATTAAGTGATTCACTTTTTGACACCTGGTCCATTGTCATAGACTCGGATGGACCCATATATCATAGACACATCACCAAAACCAACGAATTGAGTGTCCTTTGGACTAATTTAATTTTCCGTTGAAGCCCTCACCTTCTAGATCTCAGAGACGGATCTTGTATCCCTCCCTCTCTCTAGAGGGAGAGAACGATCCCCTCTCTAGATCTAGAGGGAGAGGACCTTACATTCTTTCGTGATTTTAATAAAATCATTTTATAGTATTTAACTTAGGGTTCTCTTGTTAAAGTTCTATCTAAATAATTGACATTTCAATCTGATTTTCTATTTCAGGTTCAAGTTGGAAAGGGCATGGATGTACAATGCCCCAAGAAATAAGGGTGTATTCCTCAAAGAGCTCGAAACTTTTATTAAAGCCGCTCAGAAGGACGTCTGGACTAAGAAGGAAACGGAAATACTTTGTCCATGCAAAGACTGTAAGAACAATGTAGGGTGGGGAGATTTAAGTGTAATCGAACACACCGATCATGAGAGGTTTTATAGAGGATTACACATGTTGGTCCAACCATGGCGAGCAACGTACATCGCAAACAACCGATGATGTTGATCCCGATCTCGTGGATGATCGAAGTCGGGCGAATCGATAGTTTGGGAGATGAAGCTCACGTGCATGCTCGTTTGCTAGATGATGGTCGCGCCGATGTATGTAGAAATGTTGCGCCATGCCGAACCACCGGTTTTAAAGGAGATGACAGTTTAGATAATGTCGATCGTTACACAAAGCGGCGAATGATCTCATTATATGAGGAATCAAGGGTTGTCCTCCGAGTTTACGGTGTTGCATATGGTCTTGATGCTTCTACGGTTGAAGGCTAGCAATGGATGGTCGGACAAGGGTTTCACCGACTGTTGAGGCTCTTGGCGTAAATACTTCGAAGGCTAATGGATTGCCCGCCTTGCCGACGAGCACTTATTTCGCAAGAAGCTTATCACTCGATGTCATTGCAAAAGATACATGCATGTCCGAACCATCAGATTCTCTTCCGTAAAGATTACGGACTTGGATCAATGCCCGTGTGCAAGGCGAGCCAAGATAAGAAGAATGATGACTCCCACGATGATAATGATTCTTCACCTAGCACTACGAAGAATAAGAAGAACAAGAATAGTACTACTGGTAATAATGAAGATGACAGGTCTTCAGGTACGGACAAGAAGAAAAGAATCCCTGCGTTGGTGATGTGGTACTTGCCAGTTATTGGCCACCTGAAACGTTTGTACTCGAATGAGAGGGACTCCGAACTAATGGGTTGGCATTCCGACAAGCGCAGAAAAGATGGAAAGATTCGACACCTAGCCGATGGTAGACAATGGAGAAATTTTGATCGCATGTATCCAGATTTTGGCAACGAACCCAGGAATGTAAGGTTCGCACTGAGTACCGATGGTATGAATCCTTTCGGTGAATGGAATGCCACACATAGCACTTGGCCAGTAGTCCTGTCCATCTACAACCTTCCTCCATGGCTATGTATGAAGAGAAGGTACCTAATGTTGTCCATTCTTATCCAAGGTCCGAGACAGCCTAGAGTAAATATTGATGTGTTTCGCGAACCACTGATGGAAGATATGGCCATGTTGTGGCACGATGGGGTCCAGGTGTGGGATCAGTTCCAACAACAGTACTTCACACTAAAAGCCATTATTTTTGTTACCATCAGTGATTACCCAGCCCTGCTAGCCCTATCGGGTCAGATTAAAGGGAAGACAGCTTGTGTAGTATGCATGGATGAAAGCGTGTCGACGTTCCTTCCATGCTCACGAAGTTAGTGTACATGCGCACCGCCGTTTCTTCTTAGCTCACAAATACCGCAAGATGGGCAAGTATTTTGACAATACGGTTGAGGAAGGTGTGGCTCCAAAGCGCCATAGCGGGAAAAAAGTGTTTGAAATGGTCCAGAACATCAAAGTGGTTTTCGGAAGAAGCGGTGCAGGGCCAAAGAGGGTCGAAAGAGGAAAAATACCGATGAGGAGGTTCCTCCTTTGTTGTCTGTTCAAAAGATGTCAATTTTCTACAAGTATTTGCCCTACAGGAAGGACTTGGAAATTTGTCATAGCATCGATGCCATGCATGTCATAAAGAATGTCTGTGAAAGCGTGCTAGGTCTCTTATTGGATATTCAGTCAAGACAAAGGATGGTCTTAAAGCTCGTAAAGACTTAGTAGTACTTAAAATCAGGAAAGAACTACACCCTCAAGAAAGAACACATGGAAAGTATTACCTTCCCCCAGCAGGCTACTCTCTGACAGCTGAGGAGAAAAGATCAGTGTGCAAGTGCTTACGTGGGGTTAGAGTCCCGTCTGGTTATTCATCCAACATCAAAAACCTAGTATCGATGAAAGATTTAATGATAAGTGGTATGAAGTCTCACGACTGCCACGTCATGATGACACAAATGCTCCCAATTGCAATCAGGGGTATCAACTCAACATTTGTAAAGGTGGCCATCACACGGCTGTGTCATTTCTGCAATGCGATTTCACATAAGGTAATCGATGATGAACAGCTGAGCTATCTGCAGAACTACATAGTGGAGACTATAAACTAACTTGAGATGTGCTTCCCTCCATCCTTTTTCGATATCATGCCGCACCTCTTGGTTCACCTTGTCGAGGAGGTAAAGGTCTTTGGTACCATATTCTTACCTTTGGATGTTTCCATTTGAGAGGTGGATGGGCTTGATTAAGAGCTTACAACGGAATCGTGCTTACCCAGAGGGTTCCATTATTGAGGGCTACAATACTGAGGAAGTCATTGAGTATTGCACGGATTACTTCATGCCCACGGAAAGGCCGATTGGTGTGCCTGTCCCTCGACATGAGGGGAGGTTGGCTGGTAAAGGGACTAAGGGAAAGAAAAGATTCATCGACCATGAGTACAAGAATGTGGACCAAGCACATTTCACCGTCTTGCAACAGCTAAAGATAGTGGAGCCGTATGTGGAGCAACACCTGGAAGAGCTTGAAAGAGAAAATCCAGGACGCCAAGTTGATTGGATCTGAAAGAGAATAAGCGCATGTTTACCACATGGTTTAAGAACCAAAACATACCAGATGGTGAGGACGAAGAAACAGAAACATTGAAAATGTTGGCTCATGGCCCATCAAGTCTGGTAACATCATGGCTAGCGTATGACATCAATGGGTACACGTTTTATACCATTCAAAAGGACAAGAAGACGATGGCCCAAAACAGTGGCGTTCGGGTAGAAGCCATAGATGCGACAGGGGAGAAGAACACCTACTATGGAATCATTGAAGAAATTTGGGAACTCGACTATGGAAGGGATATGCAGATCCCGTATTTATTTTGCTCGGGTCAAACATCCTAATGGTGTGGAGGTGGACAACTATGGGTTCTGGCTGTCAACCTCAACAATCTTGGACACAAAAGCGACCCTGGATACTAGCTTCGAAGTCTCGCAAGTTTTCTACATAGTGACCCGAAGAATAAGAAAAGGAACATAGTTGTTCTGGAAAACAAAGGATCGTTGGAGTTGACAATGTGCACGATTTAGGCGAGAATACAATCGATTCGACGACCTATCGCCTTTCGGAGATCCGGAGAGGATCAAACTTGTAGAAGAAACCCTTGATATTTCAATGATGCCATATATGCGTGATGATTGCGTCGGAAAAAGTTGTTAAAGGCAAATAGGGACACGTTGTGTAAAAACTTAATATGTAATAGAACTTATATTTTTATTGGATTTGAGTAAAAGCTGCTGCGTGAAAGTGCAGGATGGTACGGTAGGTAATTCGCTATTAGGCCGGATCATCCTGTAAATTGAAGCCAACAAAGGCCCAAGGAAGCCAACCACTATTCGTCCGGACAATAATCCGGTACGGTTGTTTCTCGACTTAACGGAACGTCCGGTATGTGAATCTTAGCTTCGAGGCCTCCGTCGTCCGCATTCGAGAGCGTCTTTATCTTTTCCTATACGGATCGTCCGGTCTTCGTATTGTCCGCGCTCACTGTTATCGTGACTCTGCTAGGTGCTGCACACCGCTAGACAAGATGATCCGATTCTTTTTTCCTCAGCAGGCCGGACCATCCTGCCACCGAGTCGAACAGAGGCATCGATCCGGTCAGGTGATGTTTCCGATAACGGATCATCCGGTATGTTGATCTTAACCTTATCCAAAACACGCCGTACATTCAGAGGACCGCCTGTGGACCCTGTATATCGACCGCACCTAACTACTCCTCTCTCCACGCCGTCTTGCGCCGCAGCCCGTTTTCGTGCCTTGCGACGCCGTACTCCAATCCTCCACCCGCCTCGGCGCCGCCACACGCCAGTTCGCGCCACCCGTTTTGTCGCCGCCGACAAATCCGAGCCCGCGGCTGGCGAATGACTCTCCTTCACTTTGTATGCGGTGAGATCCACATCCCTCTGGTTTCTTTGGACTCCATTCAAATGCATATGAATACGATGCAAGTTCTTGACATTCAACCGTGCAACTTGCAGATGGCAGGAAAAAGGAAGGGAAAAGAAGTTGTTGTGCGAGCTGAGAAGGCTATGAAGTCCAAGTTACAGAAGGCAACAGAGCGAGCTGAGATGGTTGCAGATGCGAACTTGGCTTAGGCATGCGGGCGTGGCCGCCAATTGCAGATTAGAGACACACAGAGTCAGCAGCAGAGTGGTCAGAGAGGGAGGGGGGCACTCAATTCACAGAGGGTGGTGCGGCACCTCCTCGTCGTTCTAGCCGCGTGCGCACTCGTGGTGGTTCGACATCTTCCGAGCACATTGCTAGGCAGGTGCGTGATCATCCCAACATAGTTCCGCTTGAGGAGGAGACTGGCGATGAAAAGGAAGAGGACGAGGAGTACCATGTGCCACATCATAACCCTGAGATAAGACTTAGAGACCTTCGGAACCTCTCATCCCGGAGGGTAAAGACCCTTCGTTTCTCTGATATCAATGTCTGGTTTCCGCAAGCCAGAGAATTTGGAGTTCATAGTAGGTTACGGGCGGTTCTTCATGAGCTTCTTTATTCGTCTGAGAGCTCGGGGTCGATTGAGCATGTACAGGGCGCTCAACCGCCTCTTCTGCAGAGGGCATGGGTGGGGTGGGCGTTGAGAGACACTTGACCATTTGAAGGTCTTACGGTCGCTGATGAGTTTGACACGGTAGTGGAAAAGTGGGTCGAGACTTCTCGCTTCTGATTTAGATCGACCCGAAGCACGATACATTCAATTCATGCCTGACGGAGAACCGGAGAGGGTCTACAGTCCACTTTGCTTGAGTTGTTTGGTTTTGAGGAGGAGCCCGAACTTTGCATCGGTGGTGTCTGCAGAGCGGACACCTTGCCTCGTCGTGCTAAGGCGGAGGGTGTTTCCCGACAGATGACCAGATTCGCTTTCTGTTCCAGCAGCCGTTCCCCGTTGGATCCCTTCGCCATCCAGACCGTCTCACTCCTGAGGCAAAGGCGGTCCACATGGCTTTGAGGAAGTCACTGTTGCCGAGGATTGGGAATGCCGAGACGATCACTAGTTTGCAGCAGTGGCTACTTTATTCGATCCTATCTCACGAGCCGTTCGACATTCTCGACTTTATCATCTGTGAGATTGAAGATGCTATGCAGATGCTATGAGTTTGGCGGACAACAACCATTTGCGCATATAATTTCTTACATATGCAGTACCTTCGCTCTAGACGAGCATCGTGAGGAGTACCTGGAAGGGCGAGTTCATCTTCGTCAGTACATGCCTCCATCTCTTGACGACAGACGCAGAGGACAACGTTCCATGAGGAGGGCTCAGGAGCAGATACCTGAGGAACTGAGAGAGACCGCTCAAGGGGAGGACCAGGCACTAGCAGAGGCTGAGGAGCATGCTGGGTTGGCGCGGATCATTGATATTGACTGGGATGACGGCGGCGATGAGGAGGAAGACCTCGGTACTTTCAGCGATCCCGAGCCCACGACCACGAGGCGGTGGATCGGGCTCAGCACGAGGACCGAGACGACTCAGCTACCGTCGGCAGACTCTGACGTGACACCGGTGATAATGACCTGTTTCTCGGCCCTCGAGCTTACTCACATACTTGCCCGATTGTTGAGTTGCGAAGTCTCGGCGGCTTCAATTGCCCAACAATGGAGACACAAACCCAATTACTAGAGGAGATGAGGTTGCATCGTGACGATCCAGCGGCTTTGGTACACTCGGATACAAATGGCTCGGATGTTCACTTTCTTCTCAGTTGCTTTGGTCGGTTGTACAATGCAGTTGGTCTTACCTGACCTCACCGCCTCGATTCCACCTCCCGCCACCGCATTGCGCCCCACTTGCTTCATTAGGGGCTTCTGCCCACTCCGTGTCCACGTTCCCACCAGCTCCTACGGTCTTGACAGGGATGTTCTCGAACCAGGTGATAAGGCATCCGCTCCGTTGTCCACTACTCCACCTACTTTAGCGGATGCACCCACATCGACCATACCGCCCGTGCTCAATCGAGATCGAACATACGTCCGTGCATCTTGACATGGTAGCGAGATGGCTGCTTTCGAGTGTAGTATCGTTGAGTTCCGCACCTATCGATGCGGTGCCGACTCCTCAAGTTGGCGACGATCCGATCATTGCCTCCGAGTGTGCTCTGTGAGTTCACCTACATCCCCGAGGCCCCCGATGAGGATAACATCTGCGCCAATATGTACAGAACATCGGTCTCCGGACTCAACACACATTCTTTGTGATTACTCAAATCACGAGAGAATATTGCCGTCTGGTGTTGTGGATCGACCTCCGAACAAGACGGCACGGCACGACAGCCCATCGGACCCCTCTTGCCGACCAGCGATTGCTCAGACCCTTCACCAACAAGTTCACAGGCCCCTCATGAGGAGACTAAAGCTACAAAGTCCCAGAGGAGAACCTCGGCGAGCCCGACGCCGACAGTGTTGAGCACGAGGTCGATAGGGAAGACTCCACTCAGCTCCGATCTTTTGGTACTAGTCCAAGCACGGACGAGTAGTTCTTTGTTATCGCCACTTGTCTTTTCGGTTGTTATGCACTCTAACTTGCTTGATATGTCGTATTTCGATTTTCTTTGTGTTCGCCTAGATTGGAGCGATGCATTTCATGACAATTTTATTTAACTTTGTACTCTTTCATGACAATCTGTCTCAAAGCTTTTTGTCGGTAGGATGGTCCCATACATATATTTACACATATCGGATCATCTGGTTTGTAGTTCCGTTGTAGCCCACGGCGAAAGTTATGCGCATAGGGGATGATCGATGCGTTATCTAACCTGGGCGGATCGTCGATCAGTATGTCGGCTCCGTGCTTGAGGAGAGCACCTAGCAAGACAACAGTGTAGAGCTTTGGTCTCCGACCAATCACTTTATCTTTGCGATTGCTACGATCACGAGAGAATAAGGCTCGCTATCGATCGATTAACGAAAGAAACAACTACGAGTGGCGCAACATTGAGATAACTTGTCCTTACATGAAGATCCGACAAGAGCTAACACCACTAAAATCAACTCAAGCACTCGTGTCCGCGTTCTCGGCCGGAATGCCCAAAGATCGGGCCGAGTGGATCGACCTCGCGCCAGAATGTGAGTCGCCGGCGTGCTCGTGGAGGTCATGATATTGAAATGGTCTACTCGTCACCATCGGACCGATGGGCTAGCGGTGATGTCGTAGGAGCAGGCTATGGGTCATGGGCTTGGGGGTCTCCGGGAGTTGTCTCTGCCGCACTAACCCTCGGGTCGATGGGCAGCGGAGGCGGTGGCAGCGGCAGCCGCGACCACGAGGAGAAGCCGGGCGGAGGAGGAGGAGGAGGAGGAGCAGGAGGAGGAAGAGGAGGAGGAGCCGAAGTTGGCGGCGGGGAGCGACGACGACGGCGTTAGCGAGGAGGACGCCGGCGACTACATCCCCGTCTTGTACCGCTTGGACACCTCCTCCTCCTCCGGCTCCTCCTCCGGCGATGTCTTGCTCTCGTCGGACGAAGACGACGATGACGATGACGATTTCTGAATGTAGATAGAGTAGTTTAGGTAGGTATCTAGTTGGCGTATAATTCTGATGTACTACTGGCGCCCCTTTTGGATGTACATTTTGTTAATATTATGTGCATTGCATTGTTCCCATGGTAATAGAATTGAAATTTCAGAAAATAACACTCGAATTCTCCCCTCAATTCGCGGTCTCCCCAAAAGAGAGATTTGGTTATTTGCCACTTTAAACATGTGGCTTTGACCTTTTGGATATGATGCCACTTGAGCCAATGAAATATGGGACCGTATTAGTCAATGAAATGTAGGTCGATGGCAATTTTTGAAGCCACATGTTTAAAGTGGCAAATAACCAAATCTCTCCCCAAACTATGGATGGACCATCCGGCTCAGGTAATCGTCTCGCTTTGATGTCTGACGCCCTTTGTAGAAATCGTTGGAACCGTCTGGGAAATCTTGTGCACCGCCTGTGAAAATTCCTAACCCCTAAAATCTCTAGGCGGGAGATCGAATTGCTCCGCCCGTCCAAAGCGGCAAAGCCAAATTTCCCCCGTCGACACCTCCATGCCGCCGCCCTCGGTGACATCCCCTCGGGCTCGTGCCTCCGACAACCGTTCCGGCGCGCTCGGTGACCTCTCCGCGGGCTCGCATCTACGACTACCGTCATGCGCCGTCTTGCCCTTTCGTCCACGCCGCCTCGCTCGGTGACCTCTCATGACCTCGCTCCTCAAGCGAACTTTTATTTGGGTCGTCAGCTAGCCAAGCCCCAATTCCCTGCCGGCCGCCCGCCGCCTCGCTCGGCCTAGCAAGGCAAGTGCATCCGACCACCCTTATATCTTGTTATCTTTGCGAAAAAAGTTTCGGAAGATATGTCTAAAGTAGATGGTGATTGATAGAGCAATTCTTGCTCGTAAGTTCCAATATGAGTCTTCTTGAACATAGAGCAATTCGTTTGAGATATCATAAGTAGTTATTAATAAAATCGAAATTGAAGTTGGAGTTACCAAAGTTTGTGGAGTCGGTTTCGATGGACGTATGAATACTCTACGGATAGTTTTTTGAACCGCATGTTGTAAACGATGAAGAGCCAGTCCGAATTGATCTTGTAACCAGTGGCGGAACTAGAGCAAAAGATGGCGGACATTGGTAAATACTAAAATATATCATCCAATTTCAATAGCCTGGAAAAAGTTAAAGGAGCAATATGAATTAAAGTTATGAACAAAAAAGATAGAATAATCAAATAAAATAGATACATTACCTTTTAGTATTTCCGTTCTTTCAAATTCATAAAAGCGATTAACAGCAAAGATCATCGGTGACTTTCTTGATTCTTCTTTCTCCACATAACAAATGAGACTATCACTCATGAACTCATCGCCTATGCGATTACGCAAATATGTTTTTACTATTCTCATGGCTGAAAAGCATCTCTCAACAGTAGTTGTGGTGACAGGCAATACCAATACTAGTTTCAAAAGGCGATAAACCAAAGGATAGCATATATGTTTCTTTGTCTCCACCATTTTCTGAGAAACCTGACAAATAGTTTGTATGTTGGAGAATCTATCATCTGCTCGCACATCGGCAATGTAGAGACATAAATTATGGTTAAGATCTCTCAATTCCAAAGAATTAAAATCATTTGGATAGAGTTTAGCTAAGCTCATCAGATTCTCCAAGTTGAAATCATGAAATGAGTCTCTTGGACTTAAAGAAGCTGACCAAATAAGCAAATTGGATGTGGTCTCGTTGAAACGAATGTCAAGCTCTTGGCATAGCCAATCAAAAACATCATTGAAACAATCCACTTCATAATGATGCTTATTGGTAATTCCAATTCTTTGTCGTTGCTTCTTTGGATTAATGTAGGTTTCTTCCATTTCTAACTTAGGGATGTCATATTTCTCACAAAAGGCATATACTTCACCTAGGACAGATTCCTTTATGCTTTCTTACAATGACCACAATCACTAACTGAAGTTGATGAGCAAAACAATGGACATAGTATCTTTGTACTATTTTCTCTCATAATCAATGATTTCAAGCCATTAAACTCACCTCGCATATTGCTTGCGCCATCATAACCTTGGCCCTAACTTGCTTCAAGCAACTTATATTACGCAAATAGCGAGTCAATAAAAGACTTGAGATAGGAAGAAGTGGTCTCTTTTACATGAACTAGACCAACAAATCTCTCTTTCACAATTCCACAACTATCAACATATCGCAGAACAACTGCCATCTGCTCTTTACCTGAGACATCCCTGGACTCATCAACTAGCAAACAAAATTGTCCAATTTCCTGTAGAATTGACTGCAATATTTCCTTTGCAAAACAATGAACAATTTCCTTCTGAATAGGAGGAGATATCATAAGACTATTCCCAGCGGTATTTTTATCTTTGCTATATTTCCACTCATGAATTTCTAAGAAGTTACCTTTGTTATAGGACTCCTTTGACTCATCATGTCCTCTAAAAGGTAATGCTTGTTTTAATAATAGACGAGCAACATCAACTAATGCCCTTAGTTGAGCGAAATAAGCAATCTTAGCAGCTTCACTCTGTGTGTGGATAGCAACATCAATGTCTTTGGTCTCTTTTAACAAATCGATGCAATATTTCAATGCATTGTTGTGAACACTATTGACACCTCCTACAAGCTCTTTTAGTTTTGTTTTTTTATTCCAGCTATTCCAACCATTTATAACAAATGCATCATACCCAGCTTCCTTCTTGTTGCGGTCCCTAAATAAGAAACAACAAAAGCGTTATGCTTTATCTTTGGATTCGCTATACTCAAGCCAACTCTCAAACTCATCAAACCATTGAGGATTAAACCTTCATTTTGTAGTAAGATGGGAGATAAAGAATTGCTCAACAAGAAGGCGCAAAGAGGAGCACGCTTGCGAGCTTCGGTGGTATCTGCTTGTTGCAAGAGGAGGCGATCTTGGGAAGGCGACAAGACTTGCCCGAGAAGGATGATGCACCACGCTGGTGGAAAGAACACCGAGCCCATCGTTGTCCTTGGCAGCGATGGTTCCTCGTCATCGTACAAGAGCCCTAGCCGAGTTCCATGCCCACGACTAGAACGGCGACGTGGGGAAATCGACTCCGACTACGATCCCAATGAAGAGGTATTAAGAAGAGTGGGCTTGTTTTATTTGTAGCTTGGCGTGGACATAATTGCATTTCCTTATGTTCGCGTATTCCTCGTGTTTATTTCTATGAAGAGGTAGGAAAGGCGATCACGCCGACTAGCTGCGATTCAAGAGGTAATTGAAGATACCTCGGGCATGTTCCCGTGGATTCTCTGCTGCAACAACTCGACCTCGCATAAGCAGCAGAGGGAACGAAGTAGGAACAAGTTCTGCAGGGACTTGGTATATCACGGAGGTCGGTCCTTTAGGAGAGCCCCTAGCACCTCGTGAGGCACTATCCAAGTTCCAAAATAGTCATTTGTCTTGTCAAGGACAATGTCTCCATCACGATTGATAAGCTGGACAAAGGTGGCCAGCGACAAAGGCGCACTTTTGGGACCGAGCTGCAGAAAATCATAAGGTTCCCCAGTATGAGGCCATCGCTAAGAAGAATGTCTTGGGCGTGATGGGGAAGAGCTTCGAGGCTGGAGGTATGAGTGAACAAGTACTTTGTGAAGGCGGAGCGGACACCATTCGAAATATGGAAAAATCACCGTGGGTGAATGGGCGGAGTTTGTCCCATGAAGACCTACAAGCGAAGCCGTAGCATTGGCGAGGTGTAAAGTGCCCTCGCGAAGAAGAACAAATACCCCCATCACCGGGCACAGTGGGTATGCCCTAAGATTGTTGAGTGGAGGAGTAAAGAAGAAGAGGAAGCCCTTTGGGATAGAGAACCCATTGACGAGTAGAGCGGCGAGGCGTAAATGGGTCCTAGCTCGCCAACCCAATAAAGAAGAAGGGTCGCAAAGCACGGTGGACCTGCGGTCCTAGAAGTTTCGCCAATCAAGATCTCGCACGAGCAAGCGGAGGGATCTTTCGTGCGAACGAGGGAGAACGACGACCTAACGACGGCGTTGGGAACCAAGGAACACCAGTGCGCACTCGTGGCGTCGAAAGTCGAGTGGGCTTCAAGCATGGGTTCCCGAAATATCAAGACCAATACAAGTCGCGTCAAAGATATAAGAGGACCATGGCGATACAATAAGACAAGCGGCCCAACAAGAGTTTTAAGGCGTGGGAAGAGAAGGAGGCGAAGAGGCGTTACAAGCGCGGTCGGATGACAACCCGAGCCCGCCAGATCCCGAGTAGCGTCGGGTCCGCACCAATCCCAACGCCTCGATATCCTGTGGATGATATCACAGAGGCAACCAAGTGCAATCTCTATGCACATCTGGAGCAAGGGGGCTTGGTCGTCGAGCTTGCGGAGGCATAGCATATCCGGGCACTGTGATACACAACCAACCTATCCCGATTGGTCACGCAAAGGTGCAAGTGGACATCGTGCTTGTTCCGTGCCTTGGCTTGTGGAAGCTAGCATTCAGCACCCCTGATGATGTAGAGACCATCCAAGATGTAGTTGGGTCATTTATTGTATGGCCCAAGGAAGATATTGCATTGATACAAGAGAGGTCAGAGACGCCAGCAGCAAGTCAAGACGTCCTACCTCTTCCAAAATTGCCTACACCACAAACCGCATCTTCTCCGCCGGCGGCGCCTTCACCACAACGCGCATCTTCTCCGCCATCAGCGCCTTCACCACAGCGCGCATCTCCGTTGCTGGTGCCTTCACCACAGCGCGCATCTCCGTCGCCGGCGCCTTGTGCACCGCATGCATCACCTCCGTTGCCCCAACCGTCTGCAGCGCTCATCTTGGCGATGTTGTTGGTTGCAAAAAAACAAAAAGTGGATTACAATCAGCGGAGTACCACCAAGTCAAGCAGAGTGCCAACTCCACTCGGTCTGAACCATGCCTTCACTAGAGACTTATGAGCATGGCAAGCCATTTCTCCCCATGGAGCGGATCAACAAAGGACCATAGGAGTTGAAGAGATTCCATGGTGGTACTTGAGGGCATCTCGTCTTGGGGTGAAGGGCATTCAAGCCGCCGTCCTCGGATATCTACAAACACGAGGATACTCACTACGTGCGGATCGATTTTGGTGACTTGCAACAAATGTTCCGTTTTGGAAAACTTCGACATCAACATGATCGGCGTGTGGTGCACGTAAGTTGGCCATTGACCTACCCTACATTGTTATATCGGCTCTTGCGATAGCAAGTGCCGATATAACAAATATGATAACATATCATTATATTGCATTCGATAGCATAATAAAAAAACCCCAAATGTATAGTCATTGAGTACCAAGTTGAGTTCCTCTTTATAGTAATGGCTTGTTAGATCATTCAAAAATTGGCGAGAATCCATATAATTTTCACTAAATCGTAAGTTTGCCGATTTTAGTGGTTTTTCCTTTTAAATAAAGTTAACTTCGCCAAATTGTTGAACAAGATGCATTTTGCCAAAATCGATATTTGCCAAAATGTCATGTTTCCTAACATTGACATATAAATTGGCGCATTGACCATTGTCTTACGTGTAGAATGCAATATCTGGATGCTAAAAGATGGAGAAATGTGTCGGGTTCCTTGACCCCATACGGATTAGCTAACCGAGCTTAAGAGTCAGTACTCAATGAAAAGGAGTTAAAGGATAAGGGGATGGCGGAAACATAGATAGAAAAGCGGCAGTCCACGACCGAGATCGCCAAGTAGATGTGGGGCAATACATATCAAAAGCAATGCTCCGGATGCAAGACAAGGGCGTCATAATGGCTCCTACAATTTTAAGTAATCTTCTCATTAGTCAATTGTTGCTAAAAGTTTAGTTTGCACCATAATCACTTGTGAAACTTACATAAGTTTTCGTTCTGGCGATCACTTCATTTGTTTCATCTTTGTGCAGCGGAGCGGATATATGGTCCTTGACTCATCGAACCCCACGGAATCTTACAATGAATTCACCCGCGTCTTAAATCGTAAGAAATATATATACACAAACATACATAACATAACGTAATTTGTTTTATGATATGATAGTTACTTGTTGTTGTTGACATTGAGTAGGGCTTTCAAAATTACGAGCAAAAAAAAGGGGCAACATGATCTGCGAAGGGGTCAAATAAGATGCTTTGCTATGTCCACCCATGGGTAAGAAGACACTTGTAATGTTTCAACATAATTGCACTAGTAAGGAAGGGTATTACCAACTGTACTAATTCCATACATTATTATTTGATTTGAAGTGCCACAAGCAACCTCGAGCGGTGTTCTTTGTGGATACTACGTCTGCGAGTTCCTCGGGATCAGCAGGAGGTGCGGAAGCAACCCCGGGGCGTAAGCCTATACAAATTGGTGATTCAAGATTATTATTTATTATGCGATTCTCGATTTCACTATTGTTTAACCTCTTTATTGCCTACTTTATTATTGCGGCGAAGATTGCAAAGACCACTTTGGCACTCATCGATGATGACCTTTGCAATGTGCAAAAGGACATGTGCGATTCATTAAATCGTGAAGTCATCCATGAGAGAGGTAGTTTCTTTTCTGGGAAGGTGAAGTGGTGAAGCATGCTATACTTTGTAATTGGGAGATGAGGATAGGCGGTAGTGAACAACGATGTATATATAATAACCTTGTGTATATATTTTTTGAAAGATAACAGAGTATCTGTAATTTATATTAGATAGAGAATATTAGAGGAGTACATGGCGTGAGATCTTTTACTGGAGAGTTTTACAAGGAGAATATCGAGGAGTACATATAACCTTGTGTATATAACCTTGTATATATATATAATGCAATTATGATTTATATGTGCTTGATTGTATATATAACCTTGTCATTGTTATATATGGATTTGTGCTGAACAGTGATGTGATTGATAGAATATATGCATTTATTAATATTATAATATAATTAACATAACATTATTAAAAAAAGATTCTCTGGATCTGTACAAGCGGACGGCTTAAGCTCGGGCCTGTGAAAATGCTTATTTATGCAGGCGGGTGCTTAAGCCAGCCGACTGCACAAATATCACTTATCCAGGCGGGCAACTTAAGAAACCGCATGTACAAATAAGCATTTGTCCAGGCGGGTTCTTAAGCCGTCCGCTTGTGCAAATTCATTTGTACAGGCGGGTGGCTTAAGAACCCGCCTGGACAAATGCTTATTTGTACAAAGTGATTTTAAGCCTTCTTAGGCAAATGCATTTCTTGGCGGTTCTTAAAGCGCTTTGTGCAAATATCGCGATTTCCTGAGACCTTGATTCTGGTGGTGCAAAACGCTGAGAAGATGGGTTATCACCCGCCTGTACAAATATTTTCTGTAGTAGTGTTATTGGAGTATACCGAAAGTGATAAAGAAGTATAAAGCGTTCGTTTAAATGGTATATTAGAGGTGGGAGTATGTACTCCCAGGAGCACGAAAAAGGCTTCATATATATATACATACATACATGTGTACTGATTGTTAAGCATGTTTATGTTGTATATTGTCACCGAATGTGATATATGTGTTGTAATTAAAGTGTTTGTGTTCTGTGAATGTGATATATGCATTTTGTGTTCTGTACTGCGAATGTGATATATATGTGCATACTGTCAATATGTACTATTTTTAAGAATATGCAAAAATGGCATACCCCTATGAGGGTTATCACAATCGGTTCTTATGTGGAACCGATTCATCCGAATCGGTTCCACATAAGAACCGATTCTGATGACTATATTATCACAATCAATTTATTAAAAAGACCGATTGTGATGACGCTCTATCACAATTGAGCCAAAACCGACTGTGATAGATTCTCCTCATCACTATCTAAAGACTTTGTATCGCTACTAGAACACACTGTAATGACAAAAAAAGAACCGATTCTAATGTACAATCCTGTAGTAGTGTCAAGAGGTTTGTGGCGTTCCAGCCAATTTGATCCTGCAATTGGCAAGAGAATTATAATCTAAACAGCTATGACGAGGGCTGGGTACCCCTTGACCAGCCGGAGTGTGGTCAGCAGATTCCCATGCTCGGAAGGCCCCGCCGCGACACAGTGCATGATCTGGGCGCTCGACCCTGGCCTTGGCCTTGAAGCTCGGCACCTCTCGACCTCGAGCTCGGCGGGGTCTCGCTGAAGCCTGGTCCGCCCTAGGTTTGGATCGAGCATTTGGTAGACGGTTGCGAGAGGCGGTCGTGGGGTGATTCGAGTCGCCCGCAAGTTGAGGCGATTCTTTGCCGACCCTCAAGGTGCAGGCCCCCTTTCCGAGGTTTGCTCGTGCCGTGCGTACAAAGGAAGTATAAAGACCAAGGATGCATGAGCTCGGGGACACGGAGACAAGACAACACACCTGGCAGCCTCGAGTTAGGAGTCACCATTACTATCTTAAGTTGTAAACACCGCTCTGTACACCCATATAACAAGAATCACCGCTTGGCGGCGGAGTAGAACTATTACCTTCACGGGGGCTCGAACGGTATAAACTCTTGTCTCGTGCTCGTTATCGCCTTGCTCGACCATCGCCCGATCGATTTTCTTCCTTCGTTCGAGTAAAACGCAATGGGTCCCATAAACTCTCGACCCTACCTCTTTTTTGCGGTTGGCGATCCGATCATCGGCAATTGGCGCCCAAGTGGGGCCCGATTGTTTTGCTCTTTCGCGAGAGCGACACCAAGACTCCAAGAGCATGGCGCCCTTCATCGGCAATTTTCTTGAGAACGGACTTCGACTCCGTGTCCTGTTCACGTCCTCGCCGCCGCCGCTTTCAAAGGCATGTTACGGTGGCGGGCGGGCAAACATTGAGGAGATGCGGATGACCTTGATCCGCAGACCGGAAAACGCTTCGCCGGATGGTGCGAGTTGCCATCAACCAAGCCATAATCACTCTCCGTGGGAGGCCCAGAGAAGGCGGCACATCTTGGCCCACAGGCTCCCCCTTCCGGGCGCCTCCCGCTTCTCGCTTGGGTCATAGCCAACCCCGATAGGGCGAGGTCGGAGCTCTTTGGTCGAGCCTGGCGAGGAGCTCGTCGGGCTGCGGCCAGGTGGCACCTCCGCGACATCAAAGTCAACACTTTCGAGGACCCGCTCCCGAGAAGTAATGACAACCGTCGCGCCATCGATCGCGTCGGACACCTTCAGACAGAGTTAGCCCGAGAACAGAGCTCGGGGCGAGGCTCCGGCAGCGCGCTAGCGGCGTCCACGAACATGCGCGCCAACGAGACCAGCCCGGCCGGGCCGCTCCGTCGGCCAGCGGCGGTCTGCGGACCTCTCCGGGGCGTTCGCCCGGCGCCCGCGAGGTATGGACCGCTGCGTTACCAGCGGGTGATTCCGTGCTTTCGGCACCATGGTCGTTCCCCGCGGAAGTCGAGCCGCGAAAGCCTCGACTCGAGTCCGGCGGCGAGGGGATCTTATCGGCAATGACCATGACCGGCGTGCTCTGTCGACCTACGGTGCATGGCGTACTCAAGCGGCCTTAATCAGCGTCACGGTGGCGGCTTCGGTTCAAGCCAGCGTGATCGGCGCCGGCGGGACCAAGAACCTGGACGAGTTCTGTCCATCTATTCGACCGCTATCTGGCGGTGGAGGGACGAGCTTCGTAATGGCAAACTACCTCCCGATCGTTACGGGCCAGGCCGCTAGGACCCGGCTCTTTATCGGCTTTGGCTCCTTGTGTCGTGGCGCCCGGATCGAGCGCCCGCCGCTCCAACTTCCGTAGTTATTACGGCGGGCGGGAGAAAGACTGGATCGTGTCATCGAGGAAGAACGAGCCATCTTGGCGACTTTGTGCGGCGATTCATCCGCACAAGAAACCTGATCCCGAGCATTTCTGATGAGGCCGTCATCAAGGCCTTCAAGTTCGGGGTCCGTGATCGACGTCTCACCGAAGACCTGGAGATCACCTCGAGGCTCAGCGTCAACAAACTTTTCCGCATGGTGGAGCGGTACGCGGACGCGGACGATGCCGTCCGCTGGAAACGCGACTATGACCAAGGTAAGCTTGGTCTAAACCAAACAGAGGCCGGCCCGTCCAACTCCAGGGGCGCCGACCAAGGCGCCACCACCAAGAAGCGAAAGCGCGATCGCAGAGGTGGCGGAGGGCTACCGCGAGTGATCGTCTCGGCGGATGGCAACCGTGAGGTCCTCGAGGTCCGAGGCCAAGCTCGGGAGGACTCTAAGCCTCGCCAAGGCCGACCCGAGCCGCGAGGCGAAGAACCGGCCCAGCGAGGAAGACCGCGTGCGGTCCCGACGATGCTTTCGGCACGGGGTCGGGCGCGAGGTTCGGCGAAACAAAGTTCATCTTTTTCCACAGGCGGCGGCCCACGATCTACTGAACTGCGGGCTTAGCGAGATAAACAGACGCCTTCTCGATGGGCGGGGTGAGATGCCCATGCTCCCGGGATGACGACCACCGACCGGTGAATGCGGCCGAGCGGACGGCGACCTCGACACAGTTCGGCAAAGCGGCGCCCGGATCGGCGTCATCTTCGGTGGCTCGTCGGCCTACCAATCGGTAGCGAGGTCAAGGTCGCCGCGTACCATCTACTGTGTCGCCATCTGCGAAGCCCACCGACCACCGCAAGTGGGCGGTGCCACCATCACCTTCTCCCGGAGGATGCTCTCCTGGTATGGCTCGAGACCTAAAGACCGCCTTGGTCGTGACCCGACCATCGGCAACACCACGGTCGGTCGCGTCATGGTCGATGGCGGCAGCTCTCTTAACTTATGCGGGCGGAGCGCCGACGAATCTTGATTCCCGATCGAAAGTCAAGAGCATCACCATCTGGTTCTTCGGGATAGTCCCCGGAGTTCGACCACCCCTTGGGCAAGTTGTCTTGCGGTCACCTTCGGTGGCTCGACAACTTCGCCCGAGTTGATCACCTTCAAGTGGTCGAGGGTGACCTCCGTCTAACGCCATCCTCGCGCGACTGCCTTGGTCAAATTCATGGTACGCCAACCATTATGGCCATCGATGCATGAAGTTACACAGCCCCAACGGTGTCATCATCGTCGGCGGCGACCTACAAGCGCGCATGGTCAGTGAGACCAAGGCCTTGGCCCTTACAGCATGCCGCCCAAATACGGGCGTCGAGGAGAGCGACGAAGAACGCCCACCGAAGGCGGCGATACTGAGCCTAGCGGGAACAGCGAAGGCCGTGCGCTCAGCGAGAGCGACCCGACCAGTGTGTCCATCGTCTCCGGCGAGCTGAGTCCCAAATAGGAACTCGAGCTCGTCACCTTCCTTCGCGCCAACAAGGGTATATTCGCTGGGAGCCAGCGGATATGCGGCGTCCCGAGGAGGTGATTGAGCACAAAGCGCAGTGGGATCCGGCTCCGACACAGGCGCCAAAAGCTGCGTCGCTTCTCTCCGGAGAAAGTCGCAGTCATCAAGGAGAACCTCGACAAGCTCTTGAAGGCCGGCTTCATTCGTGAGATCAACTACTCCGAGTGGCTGGCCAACCCGGTCATCGTGCAGAAAAAGGAAGGAAAGTGGAGAATGTGCGTCGACCATACGGGGTTGAACTCGGCTTGCCCGAAGGACAATTTCCCGCTTCCGCGCATCGACCAGATCGTGGACTCCACCGCGAATGCTAAGATACTGAGCTTCTTGGATGCTTACTCGGGTACCACCAGATCAAGTCGGCGGTCGACGCACAAAGCAAGACCTCCTTCATCACGCCGTTTGGCACCTATTGCTATCGACCATGTCATTTGGTGCCGCGCAATGCGGGGCCACTTTTCAACGTCGATGACCAAGACTTTCGAGCTCCAGATCGGGCGGAACCTTGAGGTCTCGTGGGCGACATCATCGTCAAAAGCCCGCCGAGGGCGACCACGTTCATGACCTCGAGGAGACCTTCGCCAACCCGAACAGCACAAGATCAAGCTCAACCCCGAAAGTGCGTGTTCGGTAGCAACGTCCCGAAGGTGCTCACTACATGATCGGGGCTCGGGTTCGACCAAACCGAGAGAAGATCGAGCGATCGAAAAGATGGCACCCCTACCGATCAGCGGTGCAAAGCCTCACCGGCGCGCGTGGCGCCCTCGCCAGATTCATCTCGAGGCTCGGCGTCGGGCTCCCATTCTTCCAAACCTTGCGCAAGCACGGGCTTCGAGTGGACTCCAGAGGCCCAACGATCCTTCGACGACCAAGGCATACCGCCGTCCCCACCCCTCCTTACAACGCCACAACACGGTGAGAAGTTCTCGCTATACCTCATGCCACCCCATCTGCCGTTAGTGCCAGTCTTGGTAGCGGAGCAGGGCCTCAAGAAGACACCCATTTATTATGCCGCGAGGTCTTGCACGCCCGGCGAGCGCTACCCGCAGTCTGAAGTCAAGATATATGCTCTCCTCATGGCTTCGCAAGCTCAAGACTATTTCCACACACCGTGGTCGCCCCGAGCAACTTCCCGCTCGGGGACATCCCGAGAACCCGGAGGGCGGCGACGAATCGCCAAGTGGGCCATGGAATGGCGGCGTTCGACGTCCGTGTCGGCGCGCCGCGACCATAAAATCGCAGTGCTCGCCGACTTGTGGTCGAAAGCGACGTCGCAGCCCGCTCGAGCTTGTGTCAAGACGAAAAGCCCTCGGTCATGTTCTTCGACGGCCGAGATCCTTCAAGCGCCGGGTGGGATCCTTATCCTCACCGCCGGCGACAAGCCGAGGTACGTAATTGCTTTTGGCTTCTCGGCGACCAACAATGTGGCGGAATACGGCTCTTTTGGCCGGCTTATAGCTTGCAAGGCCTTGGGAGTACGCCACTTTGTCGTGAAGGGCGACTCCCACGTCATCAATCAGTTCAACAAGGACTACCAAGGTTTCGGAGACTCGATGACAAAGTACCTCGCCGAGGCGCGCAAGATGGAGAAGTGGTTCCAGAACTTGGAGCTCAAACACATCCCCAGGAAGGACAACTCCAGCGCGGACTCCCTCTCCAAGCTTGGCTCCTCCGACGACGAAGTCCCACCCGACGTCATCCTGGAGACACTAGCGGCCCCGTCAATCTCCGACCAAGAGGTCGCGCCGCCATGGTCGAAGGTACACCTCTGGCCGAGGCCATCTATGCTTCCTTGCTCGGGCGACACGCCACCCGACCTCGCCGGAGGAGCGGATCAAGCGCCGGGCGTCTCAGACACGCTTGTCGAGGAGAGCTTTACAGACGCAATGTTTCCAAGATCCCGACGCGTGCATCTCCACGGAGGAGGGTAAGTACCTCTCGCATGACATTCACTCGAGGCCTCTGGGGCGACTCTTCGTCAGACAGACAATGGTCGGAAGGCCTTCCTCATGGGGTACTATTGGCCCTCGGCGCAGACGCCTTCGTGATATCGTCCGCTTTTGCCGAGCTGCCAATTCCACGCCTCGAAGTCGCATCAACCCGCCCTGCCGCTCTCAGACCATCCGCTCGCGTGGCCCTTCTCGACCGGGGCCGGATATCCTCGGTCCTTTTCCTCAAGCGTGGGAGGAAGAAGTTTACGTTAAATCATTGTCGACACCTTCACCAAGTGGATAGAGGTGAGCCGGTCTCGACCATAACCGCCGGGTGGCGCTTCATTTTTCCGCTTATTCGTGGTCACAGTGCACGGGTTCCATGCAAGATTATCACCGACAACGGTACTTCGGTTTACGGTGAGTTGTTCCAGGGAGTTTTGCGAGGAACTCGGCATTAAAATTTGCTTCGCGGTGGCTCACCCCAACAGCGGAGCGAGCAATGGACGCGCCAACCGCAAATCGTTCAGTATGTCCAAGAAACGAGTCGCAGATGAGCTCGACCGACACGGCAAGGCCCGGGTGGACGAACTTCCCACCGCCCTATGGTCTATTCAGACACAACAAGCCGAGCCACAGGGTCCACACCTTCCAAATCATGTTGATGCAATCGGGCCGCCCCGCCTCCCCGAGGTCACTGGCTCGCCAGGTCACTTTGGTCGACCAAGTCGACTTGAAGCGAACGGTCTCGACCTCACCCTCGCAGAAGAAGTAAGATGCCGTGCCTTTGCTTTCACGATCAACGCACTACCAGAAACTCTTCGCAGACATGCGTCTCGGTCGAGTGCGACCTAGGAAGCTCCTTGTTGGGGACTTAGCCCGAGGCGGATTCAGAGCTGTCCCAACCAACAAGTTATCCCCATGATGGAGGGCCCCTATAGAGTTGTTTCAACAGATCGCACGGGCTTCTGGCCATAGCGATGCCCGACGGCAGAGAGCTCTCTAGCTCGTGGAATATAGATCGACTTGAAAGTTTTATGTGTAAACCCTATGCCTCACATTTCAATAAAGTCGATCTTTCATTTTCTATGTTCCGCTTCACGATGTTCTCAAGTATTTCTTTTTCAAACGGTTCCTCGTTTGTTTTTCTCGAACACGACCCTCGTCGCGAACACATTCGCCTCTGGTCTAGCGACGCAGTTTGACGTTCACCGCCAAATAACGAGCTAAACGTAGTTTAACCTCTTCGCAATCTAGCTCTTCCCTCGTGCTCGGGCTCGAAGCGAGAACCTCGCCGCTTTAGCCGTCGAGCGATATGCATGGTTGCAAGGACCGTTCGAGCACTAACGATGACCGCCGTGCCTTCTACCATTGCGAATTGTTCCTCCACTTTGCGGTCGTGGCCTCTCGTCCATGTTTAAGTCTTGTGCCCGAGGCACGCCGCCGCTCGACCTCGGACCCAATCGAGGCTGGGTAAGGCTACCCTATCGGCGCCACGACCTAGAAAGCACGGAGCGACCAATAAGCAAAGCAAGGAAGACTTCAAGTATCCCCAAGCTACGGATTTACAACAGGACGAGGTTTCTTTGTACACCAAAACAAACCACTTTTGTTAGTACATTCAGCGCTTTTGATGTTTCCTTCAATGTCGGCCATCTCGCGGGTAAGCTTTTCTGCCGAGTTGGGCCACTCTTGCCTTCAGTTGCGATCTCACCACGAGGTGGAGGGCTTGGGGAAGCATCCACGGCTCGGCGTCGTTCGTCTTCAAGCCGGGCAGGGCATTCTTCGCCGCTTTACCGACGCTCGAGCTTTTCTTGAGCCCGTGGACCTTAGTCCCGGCCCAAGGGCAACCTCATGAACCTTCTCCAATCCTCGACTTTAGCGCGTTCGACCTCGGCGCCTTGGTGGCACATTCGAGCTTCCCTCAAGCTCAAGGATTTTGGCCTCGAGCTCGGGGACACCCTCGTCTAGAATGTGCTGCTCGCAGCCCCCTCTCGTGTCCTTGACCTTGGCCCTTTCGGTTTCAAGTGTCTTGTTGACGCCCCAAGTTCCTCTTGGAGCCGGAGTATTTTGGCCTTGAGCTCGGAGTTGGCGCCTCCATGAAGCCTTCTCGAGCCTTGATCTTGCCCCGCTCAGCCTCGAGCGCCGTGGCTGAACGTGCGCGCTCCTGCTCCACGGCCCTAACACAGAAGTCGCGTTCGGAGACCCTGGTCCGCTCAAGCTCTTCCGCGTGGACTATCTCCTGCGCCCTCATCGTCCGACGTAGATCATCGAGCTCTTGGGCCTTCTGCTCGAGCTCCCCCCGCTCGACCTCAATGGTCTGCACGAGCCGAGACGCGCTCAACCTCCCGCGCCTCCCATCAAGTCGAGGAGACCCCCAAAGACGACAAAGATACTCTCGGAGGCCTTGTAACCCTCGAGAGGCACAGTCGATCACCTTCACGACGAAAAGGATGGCCCAAAAGTGAGAGGGGACAAGGAAGTCAAACTGCGAGCTACGAAGTCAGCGGGAAGACCCTCACCTCGCCGAGTCGCCCCTCCAGGCGTGCGCGGGTGAAGTCCTCACGGTCGTCAATACGATCGCGAGGGATCTCCTCCTCCTCGTCGACCGCCACGCCGGTGCCGGGATCGACCACGGCCACCGATGGCGCACTTGGGCCGGGACTCTGAGTCCCCGCCCCGGGGGCGGCTTGGTTATCCGCTGCCTCCTCCGGTGGGTTGAGGCCGCCGACGGGGGAGGACATAGCGGCAGAGCCAGCCCCGATCTCCACGGTCGGGGTCCCGCTCGTCTCCGGCGCCAAGGGGATGGCGGCCGGATCCGCCTCGGTATTCCCGACCTCCGCGGCCTAGGGTGCCGCGGCCTCGGCGGGGACGACCACGGTGGGGAGGTCTCAGGAGCCATGCGGCCCAATCGCCCGGTGACCGGCGGAGTCGCGGCCTCAGCGCCCGGAGCGATCGTGGCTGGTGGGGTCTTGGAGGCCACTTCAATCGTGGCCTCAAGGCCCTGAGTATCCTCCCTCACGGGGGCGTCGGGAAGCCCGTCGACAGCATCTGCGTCGTGGGCCTCGCCTGTCGTAGTCCGCTGGCCCGCTGGCTCGTTTTCTTCAGACGAGCCGTCGAGCCCTTGGTAGAACTCACCACCAAGGGCTGGCCCGAAGTCGTGTCCCACGACGATCGCGGCGTGGTACCACTCAATGCGTTCTCCTCCTCGGACTCGGACTCGCGGACAATGCGACCATCGTCAAACGGGCAAGTTTCGAGCTCGGTGCTCGAGTCTGCGATCAAAAGCATACACTAAGCGAAGGTACGAAAAGGCGGCAGACCGGATGCCAGGGGCTTACCTGGGTCACCAGTCTCCTCCTCGTCGAAGGTCGTCGAAGGTCTTGCTGCCCCGATGTTGAGGGGATGTCACGTTTGCGCGTCCTCGCGACCTGAGGTCTCGGGGTCCGAGCCGGCTCCGCATCACCCGCCGCGGCGAGGGCTCGGGCTCGAGGCTCTGGGGGTGTACTCGAAGACCTGGCGGCGGCAGCCGCGCTCTGCTGCTACACGAAGGGAAACTCGTCAAAACGGCAAGGCGCGGGAAAACACAAGCTCGGGGGCTCGACCAGAAGGGCCCTTACCATGGCACGGTCTCCCCACTCGACATGGCGCTTCTTCGCCTCCGTTCGGCTTGGTCCGACCGGTGGAGGTCGCTTCTTCCCCTTCTTGCCCCTGCCCCCGCCGGGCAGCGGGAGCATTCTCCTGGCCGTGTCCAGTAACTCCTGATGGGCCTGCGTGCGGGCGGGGCTCAGGAAGGGGCTCGTGGGTATAAGACTCGAGCGCTTGGTCGGGTGACCTACCTCGTCCTTTCGACGGAGTACATTCTTCGGGACGGGGTTGCCGATGACGTACTCGTGCGCCAGCTTCCCAAACATCTCGACCATCCTGGCGGAGACCCAGGATTCTTTCGGCACTGCAGGACAAGCGGCTGTCAAGAGAGGATCGAAGGGTGTGCGCAAGCCAGACCTTGAGACAAAAAGACTTACTAGACGTGCCCTCGCGGGTAGCATCGTCGGACCCCTGGATCTCGAAGAAGGGTGCTCCTCCGCTTTGAGAGGACACAGCGGTTCGCAGAAATCGTTAGCGATCGCCGCCCGTTAAGACCGCGTTCTTGCGAATATGGATGAGGCGATGGCCTCCTCGTTGACCTCGAGGTCGTCCGGCTCGAGTCTCCTTCTTGCGGTTGGCGATTGGGGTCCTTCAGACACCGGCCGGCCGCCCTCTTGAGTAGAACCAGCGCTCCACTCCACGCCGAGGGAATCCTGGTGGAACTTAGGAAGGCCCACTTGAGCCCGACCTGCTGGGAAGTAGAGGCAAGACCACGGGTCCTTCCGGAGCGTAAGAGACCGGGTACCGAAAGAAGAGCGAGGGGTCGGGAGAATCCCAGAACCCCTCGCATAGATGGGAAAAGATGGTGAGGAGAAGAACGGAGTTTGGCGCCAGATTGATGAGCTCGATGTCGCGGTGGAGAGGACCTTCGCGATTTAACTCACTCTCCGGGTCCGCAAGCCAAAGAGGACGTAGTGCTCGGTGCGACGATCTCATCGTCCTTGGGGCGCGGCTTTCGGTCTCGTTGCGGCGGCCGCCGCCATACAAACGGGTCCAAAGCGGCCTGGGGACTCGAGCTCTCTCATCCTCGAATCCGGCAGTGCTCCTTCCTAACTTGGTCATGGCGATCGTCTGGGTTTTGTCTGAGGGGAGAGGAGGACCTTGCTCGGCGAGAGGACTTGGAAAACGAAGGGCTCAAGGGCGAGAGCTTTTCTTCTTGAAGATGTGGTATTGGGATTATGAACCGCAACACGGTAAAATCCACCCACTGCGCCTTAAAAGGCGTGCCAACTATGACTTGACAAATGTGATTGAGGCTTGGGCTCGGAGTCGAGGCGCCGCCAGTGCCCACCAACCGCTCACATCCGTACCAACATCGAGAAATTCAAGGTCGCCAGTGTCGTGGCAAAGAGATTCTTGCCTTGTGGTCTCCGCCTGAGCCTCGACCAAGGAGTCAAGACCTATGAAGGTTTTTTCGTCTCAAGAATAAGGCTCGAGGTCGCCCTGAGGGTTCTCTCCACCTAGAGCCTCGGGGGCTAGCCGGCGAGGGGTGTACCCTTGACCACGGGAGGTGTGGTCGTGAGATTCCCATGCTCGGAAGGCCCGATCGCGACACAGGTGCCTTGCAGGGGCGCTCGACCACGAAGCCTTGGCCTTCCGAGCTCGGCACCTCTCGACCTCGAGCTCGGCGGGTCTCGCTGAAGCCCCCGGTCCGCCCTAGGATTTCGGATCGCATTTGACCGACGGTTGCGGAGAGCGGGTCGTGGGGTGATTCAGTCTTGGCGCCGCAAGTTCGGGGCGATTCTTGCCACCCCTCAAGGTGCACTGAGGCCCCTTTCCGAGGTTTGCTCCTACCGCTATGCATAAAGGAAGTATAAAGACCAAGGATGCATGAGCTCCAGGACACGGAGACAAGACAACACACACAGCTGACTCGAGTTAGAGTCACCATTACTATCTTAAGTTGTAAACACCGCTCAGTACACCCATATAACAAGAATCACCGCCATGAGGCGGCGGAATAGAGCTATTACCTTCACGGAGCTCGAACCAAGATAAACTCTTGTCTCGTGCTCGTTGTCGCCTTGCTCGACCATCGCCCGTCGATTTTCTTCCTTCGTTCGAGTAAAACGCAGCTCGGGTCCCATAAACTCTCTGACCCATACCTCTTTTTTGCGGTTGATGATCCCGATCGTCGACAAGCTATTTCAGCGAATTAGGTTTTAACTAAAGATCTGATCCAGATGGCTATTTAGCCGATTAGATTATACATAACGTTAAATCTAAACAGTTTGTTAAGTCTGATCAGATGGTTCGATAAAGGTAGATTTTTCCAAAAAGGTGATACGCAACAAGATCGGAGAAAAGAATAGATAAATTGGCGTAATCGAATATGATCAACAATCGGTGATGCATAATTTTATTGATAAAAAAATAAATTACAGATAGGTTCTAAATTACGATTGCTACTCCTAGTCGGCAGAAATTAAATATAAAGTAAATATAAGTTGATTGATTGTGTTGGTTCTCTTTCAGCTTGCCTCATATCCTCTTTATAGCCCCATGCTAATCGTATCCTTCTTGATCCATTATAAACCATGAACCGCATCAGCCTCCATCTCTTAAAGATAAATTTTCTTATTTAAACCGATATCGGTTAGATACCTAAATTTGACCTAGCCTTACAAATTATCTTGTCAAATTTCAGTGCTGACCGAAACATTTGTCAAATTAATTATAGTTCTCACAGTAGCATCTATAATGGTAACACAGTAATATGATGTGCCAGAGACGAGCGGCCGGCCGGTGTATACAGGCATACAGCCTATAGCGACAACGTGGTCGCCCACGAGGCCGCGAAGGGGAAGGTGGTGAGCCCTTGCGCCACGGCGCCCACGTACAGGCCGGCGGGCGCCCACGTGCCCTCGCCTCCAGCCACACGGGCTCTCGTCCCTACTCTCTAGTACTCCCACGTAGGAGTACGCACGTACCACCTCCAACCCCATGCGCGCGCTGCTATATTATAGCGCTGTGACTTGCCGTCCGTGCGTGGCCTAGCTCTCCAACGATCCAGGTCCGTGGAAATACTACACGCGAAGCGAAGTGACCGTGACTCCTTGAGTGACCAGTCCACCGACCGGCGCCGTCTGTCCCGCACCAACTCCCTTGGAGGCGAACGTGCGCGCGGAGTTACGCACAGCGTTCTGTGCTAGCCACTATCGCGAGCGCGCCAGGCCGGCCGTTCGCACCGCGCGTGCAGGTGCGGCCGCACGGTTGGCTGGTTGGTAGGCATCGCGCGCGCGCAGGCGCGGCCAAACCGGCCGCGAATGGGGAGGGCGCCGTGCTGCGAGAAGGTGGGGCTGAAGCGGGGGAGGTGGACCACAGAGGAGGACGCGATACTCGTCAACTACATTGCCCAGCACGGCGAGGGCGCATGGAGGTCGCTGCCCAACAATGCAGGTATATGTTGCGTGTATATGCAAATATGCACAGACGTGTGCAAGTGCATGTATGTGCACTCCACTCGTTCCAAAGAAAGATCTTAACTCTTGTTCGTTTCCTGCTGGTTAGAGCAATCCCAACCCATGATTTTCATGAGCAGTGCCTAGAGAAAAGAGAAAGCAATAAACCAATGCATAGTTTCTCAACACATGGTTTCTATGAGTAGTGTCTAGAGGAGAGAGAGCAATAAACCAATGCATGCACCACAAACACAGTTTGATAAGCGCGCAGAAACGTCCAACCCCGATTTTGCTCGTTTTTTGCGTCTTGGTACCTGCGCTGACCCAGTTTCTTGCATGAGACACGGTTTCTTTGTTTTTCCTTCTCTCACTTCCTTAATTTATATGCCACATCAGATTTTTGCTTAGTTGACAGTGTAATTAATTCTATGGACACCAGCTAAGATAGAGGGTTAGGACTGCCCTTATATAGTTAAGCGAGCTAGCTGAAACTTCCCCGAACTAGCTAGCTATGCGCTATTAACATGTTGGTATATATGCTTCTGTTGCGCCGTTGGTAACATAGGATTGCTGAGGTGTGGCAAGAGCTGCCGGCTGCGGTGGATCAACTACCTGAGAGCTGGGGTGAAGAGGGGGAACATCTCCAAGGAGGAGGACGACGTTATCGTTAAGCTCCATACCACCCTTGGGAACAGGTACGTACGTCTCTATAATTGTGAATAATACCAGTACTGCAGTTTTTACTCGCTTTTTTTGGAAAGACTGTCAAACAAGCTAAGGTTATCAGAAATCTAAATCGGATCGAAGGTTCTTCAACAGCATCACAAATCATAGGATCGATATGTAGAATCTAAAATTCTATATGATTCTACCAAAAATTATTTTTAAAAATATGCCATGCATTTTAACACTTCTGCAATTTTAAAACTATACTTTTAGAACTGTTGTTTTCAAAATGTAGTGCAAAGGAAAGATCATTTATTATTTTATACAAATTATAATGTACATGAAGAAATAAAAAGTAAAATTTTCAATTAAAGGGACATATGCAAGTAATTATTTATAATAAATCACTAGAATCGGTATGATTGTATGAAAACTTCCATCACGATCCTACAATCTTTTTATTAGAATCGTAATAATATTAAGAATATACTAAATTAAGACTCTAGCATAGGATCGAATCGGTTTAGTCAATCCGGATAGTAAAAATGTAGGATCATGTGACTAGAATCGAGGGGAAACCTTGCTGCCAAAGAATTAGCGTCCGATTATAGAGGGAAAGTTTTTTTTTATATGCCATTATAATTGTTCTGGATTCATTATTTGTCGTTACGAAGAGACCTTTAACCATGGCCGTTCGTGCCAGTACCGTCGTCTCTGTTAGATTTCTCCAGTCAAAATTTTCCATAATACCCATCTTGCCCTCGTCACTTTCTTCTTCCCCAAATCACACACATTCTCCTCCTCCTCCTTTCTCAAATCCTCCTCCCCACGATTCCTCCCACCCTCCCACCGCCGCAGCTCCTCGTCAACTCCGACCATCTCTTGCCGAGCAGCCCGCGTCACCGTGCTCGTCTTCTCTCACCAAATCTGACCCCGTCCTCTCCTAAGCCTCAGCGCCAATAATGCCCTTATAGAGTAGGGTCTCCGCTCTCCACTCCCCACAATGTGATAATATGCAGGGAAGAAGTCACTTTGTAATGGTAGAACCGGCGATCCCAAAACAATTGCAACGAGTATATTTTTTTTCCATTATAAAAGGTTCATAGGAATCATTGCCACACGTCAGTCCAAAAGAGCTTATAAAAGTTTCTTGTGTCTAAGCCCCTGTTTTGGATTTAAAGTCAGCATTATCTTTTGAAATCCCTTCTAAATAGTTCATTTTTTAAACGATTTTTTGTATAAAATAGAAGTCGCATATAACTAGTAAAAACTAAAAACTGAAAGTTAGGTGAGACATCCTTTTCATATTTATTGCTAAGAACAATTAACCATTTATCAAACGACATATTATAAAATACTACAGCTACTTTTCAACTTAAAAAAACTAAAAATAAGCTTTTAAAAAAAAAACCTACACATCTCTCAAACAGACCCTAACACACTCAACACAGTAACATGGATTTGTCACGTGTACTCTGAGGTACAGTTGTGTTAAGGTCTCCGATGAACTGTCGTTCGTACAAAAAGCTGTCGTTATACAATGTAGCAAAGCGTGTTTTCATCTTAAAAAAGAACGTCTGACTGTTTCGGTCGAGAGTCGAGATATTGTGCTCATAGAGTTAGTACAGTACTAATGCATACCGACCAAGTTTAATGGCTAAAAATGACCCTGGCATCTCTTTAATATCGAGTCCGTCTCGTGTGTTTTACTGTATTTATTTATGGGTCTTTAGTATTGCCGGTAGAGGTGGGCAATCGTTTTTTTTATTTGGTTTGAAAAAAATTTGGTTTTTCAAAACTGACTACCGAAATTCTTGTTTCAAATTCAAAAATCGAACCAAATTAATCGAAAAAGTTTGTTCGGTTATTTCAATTTTTTGGTAAACTGAAATTTGGTTCGTTGATGTCTTCTTGCCCCCAGTGCACTTGATCTACTAGATAGATTTCGGATTTCAATCAAGAAATTAACCAAAATTTAGATTTCAACTTCAAGAAATTGCAAACCGTTGGATTTCGGATTTTTATCTTCAAGAATTGCAATGGTCGGATTTCATCTTCAAAGAATTGACCATAAATTTTGGTACAACAAATCAAAATAGAAAATAAAAAGTCATAAAAAATGGCGAATTAGATGATCTATGGCCACGGTGCGAGGTGGAGGCCAACACAGCCATTGCAGCAGAGAACGATGACGCCAGTTGCACGCTATCCATCACCGCCATGCCCACTGGGTGGATCTGGCCTCACCTTTGCTAGATCCAGCATAGAGACCACCGGATCTTGGTGACTTGGCAAGGTGGAGGAGGCCGGCGCGGTTGAGGACGGCGGCGTGAGGTGGAGGAGTCCAGCGTGGTTGAGAATGATGCCGGTGAGGTTCGTTGATGCATTCTTACTCCCCGTGCACTCAACCTCCAAGATCACTGGGAGACTGTTGAAGGGTGGACTTGAGGCCGATGGTGCGGGAGATGAAGAGGTGTAGGAGGCCAGCATCATAAGAGGAGGTGGAAGCCGTGTAGGGATTTAGGCCAGCGATGGGGGATGGAAGGGTGGCGACGACTCAGGTAAGGGTGGATAGCGACGTCAACGAGGGCTTGGGTAGGGGTGGGCGACAACATCTGGGGCCTCGGGGATGAGAGGGCAGCGAAGGGGGAAACGGGGAATGTAACGGCCGAACGGGGTGGCCGGGCAAATGGCGATTTTGGGAATTCTCTAGAGACTGTTTCGGTTTATTCAGTTTCCAAAATTAAAAAACCGAACCAAAAACCAGAAACCAAATAGTGCCAAAAAAAAAAAAACCAAACCGTAAACCGAAAACAAAAAAAACAATTTTTTTAGTTAGTTCGGTTCGGTTTTGGTTAAAAATTACCCACCCCTAATTGCCGGTCAATTAGCATTTTTGTCCCTGTCACCTGCATTTTTTTTTCGAGGCAAAAGGCCCCTAAGGACTTCTGGATTGTCACCCGTTTAACCCAAATGTATGCATGGTTGAAGGCATGGCGCGTCTGCAACTTAATTACTAGTATTTTAGAATAAACTAGCTGATCAGCCGCACAATTATGCTATACAGTATTGGTAGTGTTACTTGTCTCTCTTTTTTTTAAAAATAATACTGTATCTCTAATCCAACTATCAATCCAGGCCGGCCATTGAAATCTGGGTCTACCAAATTAATTACTTTTATTATTGATATTATTTTAAATTAATATATCTCTAAAGCAACTATCAAATTCAGATATAAGCCTTTAAAATTAAAACCTACCATTCAAGGGCTAGGTATTTTTATGTTTGATGATAATTTTTTGAAATTCTTATATCTCTAAGACAAATATCCAATTTAAGCCTTTAATAAAATTAGAATCATCAAATTAAAAAATAAATGTTTTTTTTATTAAAATTTTTAACATATTTCTCTTTTCTCGAGCAGCACTAAAATACCACATATAGTTGCATGTAAAGTGAGTTCCATGAAAAGTTCATCATGCTCTAGCTACTTTTTATAGCATAATTTGTGTATACACTCTTTTTACATATGAAAAGTATATATAGAAAAAATAAAGGGTTTCGTTGAAATTTTTTCAACTATATCGTATTGAAGTATCTTATATTAATTATTATTGAAGTATACCAAAGTGATAAAGAAGTATAATATATTCGTTTAGGTGATATATTAGAGGTGGTAGTATGTACACCCGGGAGTATGAAAAAATCTTTGCACAAACACACACATATATACATACATACATTTTTAATCTATATTATTAAAGCTGAATGTAAACAGAGCACAAGGTAGCACTAGCTTCATCGTTACACTCTCTTCCTACCGTAATATTATAATCCAATAAAAAAGGCAAAACTCTCAGTAAATCATAGTAGACTACGTAAAATCCAGAACATACCCTCTCCAGTTGCAAATATATATTGTTGGGCAACGTATCCTATTCTACACAGGTCTTTTCGTAGATACACCGTGCACACCAACTAGAAAAATGTTGTGAAAAATTCTAAAAAAATTGTAGATGTACTTCATAGATTACTCTACCTATGTATGAAGTTTCAAGATCAAATTCATTATATATGGAGAGTTAAAAAAAAGAGAAAATTCTGACAAGTTTAAAAGTAACTCTTGATATATAATAAATTTGAACCTACAATTTTATATATAGGTAGAGTAATCTATGAAGTACATCTACAACTTTTTTCAGAATTTTTCACGACTTTTTTAGTTATGCGTCTTGCAATGTGTCTGGGAAAGTTCTCACAAGCATGTAATACGTCACATATTGTTGTGGATATAGATACAGTGAAACTTTTAACTTTTGAAACTTTAACAATCAATATCTTTTAAATATTTAAATTCAATACATGACAATCATATAATTAGATTTGTCTCGAAAATTACTTTCATATTATTATATTTTTATTTAATTTTATAAATGTATTACAATAAAAATTAGTAGTTAAGGTGTGTTTTGAAAACTGTGTCAACTTTCAAAGTGACACGTATATGTAACCGGAGACAATACTACACGACACGAGATAACGTAACGTCACTATCTTTTCGTAAGAACCTACACATATCTTTAAGAAACAATACAATTAAAAGGGCAAGGATTAATACAGTTTTTGGGGGGCTAAAATGTAAAAGCAGTATAGATGCAACTTCGCGTGGGCTTAAATCCCGATAGTCGTCCTTTATTTTACAAACACAGACTCGCTTACTTCAAGAAAAGCAACTCGAGGAAATGCTTTGATTTATATGCTTTCTCGTGTCTAAAATTTAACAAAAGAAAAGCGAAGGAAACGAAGAAACAAAAGGAAAGTGCCTCCTCCTTCTAATCACAAAAAAAAAGACCTTCGTTCATCATGGCAAGGAAACGAATAAACAAGTTGGGATTTCACCCTTAATTTCTGACAAATGACTCGTAGGCATGTAGCCAGGTCACTCTCTTCTTGTGAGGTTTGCAGGGCTTTTTCATGGCGTCTATCTCACAGGTCGTGATCACGATTAGGGCGCACCACTCGCTGTCCCTGGGACATGTGGCTTAACGGGGGACCACACATATTAATGGTTTTCCGCCTTTACGTGGACAGTACGGACTTTGAGATCGAAGGAGACCTTGACGTTTCAAAAACTGTTTTTAAAAAACAATCATTAGAAACCAAGAGGTTAAGAAATCAAATATTTTGACAAAAATTTCAAAAAAATTGAAAACCGTTCGGTTTAATTACGGTTTTTCACGAAAAACTGCTCGGTTTTCACCGAAAAACAGTTTTTGAGTGGAAAACCGACTTGACCAATTGAATGTTCTTTAAAAACAGTTTTTAAACGGAAAACCGTGGTTTTTCTATAGTTTTCGAACACATAAATTTTTTCAATATTTTTAATTTTTTTAATTAGATCAGTTTAGCGAGTGGTTTTGAATCTCGAATCGGAGTGGTAAGATTGTGGTTTTGAATCTCGAATCGGAGTGGTAAGATTGAAAATAGTGGTTTTCGAGCGGTTTTCATCTATTTTTGAATCCCTACCCTGACCACGGTTTCACTTTTGGTCGAAAACAGCTCGAATTTTGTTCATACCGTATCGGTTCTGAAAACCCTTTTGTTTGGTTTACGCTTAAGTTCAAATTCAAATTCAAAAAATTTAGAAAATTTAAAAACTTTATCCAAAAGTTTCCTAAAATTAGTATTAATAGTTTTATGACCTCTGGTGCGAATATTTTTTGGAAAAATGAAGTTTGAAATTTTACAACATTTTTTGCAATTTTCCTTTTTATTTTTTTTTTCAATTTTTCAACTTGTTGTCGATTTTCGAGAAAATCGCTCGAAATTTGCCACTTTTCGAGCGGTTTTCGACCTTTTTCGTTCGAATTTCACTCCGTTGTTTGACCAGATTTCAAATCAGTTGACTTTCCAAACTATTTGGTTTTTCGTGAATTTCATTCGATTTTTTATGAATTTTAGTACCATCGACTCATCGAAAACCAAGATCGTATCGTTAACCCTGACCCTGGCTGCTCTAACAGTGACGCTCTTAAATGTACAGTGTACGCTGAGCTTTCTGTTTCTTTCTCCGCTTATGACATGCATGGCGATAATATGTACTACCCAGTGGCCCCAAATATGATTACGAAACAACTAATTAAATAGAGAAAATAATCTACTCTCTTGTCACAAAGAGTTATTTTTTTAGATAGCGACACAATTTTCAAAACACAACTTTAACCACTATTTTCTATTATAATATATTTATAAAACTTAACAAAATTATAATACTATGAAAGTACTTTTCGAGACATATATATATATATATATACACACACACACTCCCACATCCAATAATAATTTATCACTTTCAGTACTCTCGGCGGTACTTACTCTCACATCCAATGTACCATTTAAATAAAAGTGTTATACTTTCTTATCACTTTTGGTATACTCAGATAATAATTCTAAGATACTGCAATGCGACATGATTGAAAAAAAAATCATTAGAGCCCCTTACTTTTTTTTTTGCTATATACACTTTTACATATGTGAAAGGAATATATAAACAAACTATGCTATAAAATATTGACTTTGATGAAAGTTTTCATTGAACTCATTTGGAGTATTTTATAATCAGTATTAAAGTACACTTAAAAGGATAAAGATGTATAATAATACCATTTAAGTAGTATATTGGAGGTGAGATCACGTACTCTCGGGAGTATGGAACTAACTAACTATATATATATATATATGAAAATGATTCCATACTCTTGGGTGTACGTACTGCCACCTTCAGTATACCATTTAAATGATGTTGTTATACCTCTTTATACTTTTGAGTATACTCTAATACTAATTATAAGATGCTCTAAAGTGAGTTCCACTAAAATTTCATCAAAGTCCACCCTTTATAGCAATATTTATTTATATATTCCTTTTACATATGGAAAAGGGTATGTAGTAAAAAAATAAAGGGTTCTAATGAAATTTTTTCAATCATGTTGCATTGGAGTATCTTAGAATTATTATTGGAGTATACCAAAAGTGATAAAGGAGTATAAAGCGCTCATTTAAGTGGTATATTAGAGGTGGGAGTATGTACTCTGAGCACTTTAAAAGGCTTCATATATATATATATATATATATATATATATATATATATATATATATATATATAAAATGATTCCATACTCACAGGTGTACGTATTCTACCTTTCAAGATACCATTTAAATGATGTTATACTTCTTTATCCTTTTGAGTATACTCTAATACTAATTATAAGATGCTCTAAATTGAGTTCCACGAAAAATTTCATTAAAGTCCACCCTTTATAGCAATATTTGTTTATATATTCCTTTTACATATGAAAAAGGGTGTAGTAAAAAATAAAGGGTTCTCGATGAAAATTTTTCAACCATGTTGCATTGAGTATCCGAGAATTATTATTGGAGTATACCGAAAGTGATAAAGGAGTATAAAGCGCTCATTTAAGTGGTATATTAGAGAAGGGAGTATGTACTCCTGTGAGTACTTAAAAGGCTTCCTATATATATATATATATATATATATATATATATATATATATATATATATATATATATATATATATATATATATATATATATATATATATATATATATATATATATATATATATATAATGGGGATATCTAGTGTAAATGGCTATTCAAAAAATGCTAATATTCATCGTGGGCCATCCGATCTATCATGTGTGGCTTAGATTGAGAGTGGTGGAATATATATATATATATATATATATGGGGAAATATCTAGTGTAAATGGCTATTCAGTGTTAAAATGCTAATATTCATCGTGGGCCATCCGATCTATCATGTGTGGCTTAGATTGAGAGTGGTGGAACCCCTTGTCACTTAAACAGTTTTGCAAAAAACCCTCTCTATTTCTCTCCTCATTCCATAAGGGGATTCCACCACTCTCAATCTGAGCCACACATGATAGATCGGATGCCCCACAATAGATGTTAGCATTTTAGCAATCAATAATAGCCATTTGCATATATATATATATATATATATATATATATATATATATATATATAATTTTCATGTATGTAATTTAAATATTTAAAAAGATATTGACAATCAAAAGTTTCACATTTGATTATGCTTATATCTCAAATGATAGTTATTTGTGACTGAGGTAGTAACTAAAATGTCACCTTCGCACACACATATAGAAAAAAATATTATCTGGATGTAGTTACTCCCACCTCGTCCTTCTCTGTGCAACACAAATGTATACTATATATTATAGCGCTAGAGATTGACGAACCAAGAGTGGTGCCACGTCACCGAGTTCACGAGAAGGTCCTCCAAAAAATAAAAAATTACGTTTAGATCCCTTTGATGGTTTTTTAATAAAATAGACCCAAAAAATATCAAAATTACGTTTAGGTCCCAAAAAATATCGAAATTACGTTTAGGTCCCTCCGTGATTTACATTTAGGTTCTCCTAGTGGTTTTTAGCGGAACGAACCCTGAAAAAATAGATTACTTTAGATCCCTCTACAGTTTACGTTTGATTCCTATCAGCGGTTTTCACAGAAGCGGGCTCAAAAACAAGAATACATCTCGACAAAAAAAACAAAGATTTGTCGAAGGTTTATAGCAGCCTATAGATACGCTGACGGGTTCTAACGACCCTTTTTTTAAAAAAATACGAAAACCGAAAATACGACCAAATTTCCCAAAATACAAAAAGAAACAACTGTGATTTTCTAAAAAAACGGAGATTCGTCGAAGATTTATAACAATCCATAAATTCGTTGACGGGTCCTAACCACGATTTTTTTCAAAAAAAACATAGATTCGTCGGAGGTTTATAACAACCCATAGATTCGCCAGCGGGTTCTAACGATCTATTTTTTTTAAAAAAAAATAAAAATAAAAAATACGACCAAATTTTTTTGAATTTTATACATTGCAAGTATCTCTAGCAGAAGAAGCTGATATGCATGCGATTTGTCCATCCGACAGGTGGTCCCTGATCGCTAGCTTCCTACCAGGGCGGACCGACAACGAGATCAAGAACTACTGGAACTCGCACCTCAGCCGGCAGATCCACACCTTCCGGAGGACGTACACCGCCGGACCCGACACCACCGTAACCATCGACATGAACAAGCTGTCCGCCGCCGGGAAGCGGCGCGGCGGCCGGACTGCCGGCCAGTCGCCAAAGAGCAGCGGCAAGAAGCAACCGGAGCCTGAGCCTGAGCCCACCACCAATGCGAATGACGCCTCCAACCTGGGCGCCACCGAGTCAGCAGCGTCGAGCCAGCCGCAGAGCGACGAGCCGCGAAGCGCGGTGTTCGACCCGGACCAGGGCCAGCCCAACAACAACAGCACCAGCGTCAGCCACTCTCCCGATAGGACCTTCAGAGAGGACGCGACCGGGCCCATGTTCCTGGACCCGGCTGATCAGATTGGTCTTTGGGGGGTGGACAGCGGTATCGATCATATTGGGCTTGGGAGGGCGGACAGCGAGATGGATGCCCTGCTGTCAGGAAGTGTTGGGCCCGTGAGTCAACTAACAGGCCTGGACACATTGGACCAGGCCCAAGTGGACGATCTCCTGGACATGGACTGGGAGGGCTTCGGTGCCCATCTGTGGAGCGAGCCGGCCCAGCGTGATCTTCTCCAGGTCGGTGAGCCGCAGGCGATGACGGGCTACAGCTCGGACGGGCTCGAGTCGTTCGCGAGCTGGCTTCTGTACGACCCGTGCGAGAACATGACCAAATGATCAGGCCAATTCTCTCAAAAAGAGAGAGAGAGAGAGAGGAAAAGAACTGATCAAGCCAATGGCAAGGGAGAGCAGCCACAGACAAACAGGTGTTCATGTGTAGAAATTTTCGATAGCGTTTATTTTTTTTTTAACTTGTAAGTAGGTGTGTGTGGTCTTGTGCACGCAAATGGTATCGCTTGTGTCACTATAGTAGAGTTTGCATATGGCTTGTAAGTGCAGTAGATCGGTAGGTTGCATCACATGCATCCTGGTTGCTGTGTGTGAGAGCTCTTTTGCATAGCGAGCATCTTTGCACAGTTTGCATGATTGCATCATCAGTGAAGTGAACATGAACTGAATTGTTTTGAGTTGCATTGCTCAAGTTGGTCCCTGATATATCCTAGGATGCAGCCCACAGGAAGCAATGGCAGAGAAGGAGCATCGTGTTCGACACGAGTATTAGCAGCGTGTAAGCCGCATGCAGTGTCTAGACAGAGAGTAGGTATCGCTAGTACTAGCGTCACAAGGTTTTTGTGTCGCTGGTAGAAGTGGTGTCGAGAGAAGTTGTTCCCCAATCCCCGTCAGACCGTTTCCTTCCGATCGAGGTAAGATCTTTCACAGTCTTACTCCATCCGATCGGAGGGCAGGATTAAGATCGATGTAACCCGAAGGGCTTCTGGCTGGTGGCGCCCAGAATAAGGGCATCTTCAATGGTACTAGCTATAAGAAATGTTCATATCATCTATAGATAGCATAAAGACAACCTCTCCAATAGATTAGCTATAACATTGTCTGGAAAATTAAATATTGGCCCATATGTAATAGATAATAAGTGCCTTGGAATCAGTTATAGCCTGACTATACATTAGTAGTCAGTCTATATCTCTCTCCTCATTTATTCTCTTCCACCTAAGCAAAATGCTGAGATGGCATGCTTATAGCTAGCTGAAGTGGCACCATTGGAGATGCTCTAATACTCCTTACTAATGGTTCACGTAAGGAGCAATGTCACGTCACCTCAACCCAAATACAGACACCAGTTTGCACTAAAATTTGGCAATACATAATTGATTTCTAAGGATAAGGATAAAATTACATATTTCTGGCTGAAACAGAAAAAAAGAAGAGTTAAGATGATGATGGAATTGCGACCGATATTGATTCAAAAATAAAATTTTATCTGTACAGAGACCGATACGGATCATGGTTAGCAATACATCGGAGATGATATGATCGGCCTATACACTACAAAAAGGATCAAGCGCGAGCAGAATACAATAAAAACCAATCAAATAACTCGTATGTCGTATCTATTTTTTTACCTACTTTTCTTGTTAAATAGGAGTAGCCTTACAATTTAGATCTCTTGTAATTCATCGTTGATCAATAAAGTTGTGTATTGCCGACTGTTGACCTTCTCCGGTTATGCCAGGTTTGATTTTCTCCGATCTTGTTACTCATCGCTTTTTTCAAGAAAATTTACATTTACCAACAATCTAATCAGCTCTAACAAGCAATTTAGACTTATCATTACTTTCAATTTAATCGGCTTTGAATAGCTCTTTAGATCTTTATCGATTATCACATTATATTGGCTTTGAACGTATTTTCCATTAACCTTGCCAATTGCAAAATCAAATTGGTTGAGACGTCTCAAACAAAATTGAACCGGCATTCGCATATGTTTGAGCCAATCAATCCTTCATCATATTGTCAAGGGCTACCTTTATATGGCTTACAAGCTTACACTCGAATTCGATCAATTGTTGGATCGATTTGAAAAGCCGATTCCATGAATAGTTTTTCTCTAGAAGTTTGAAACTCAGAATTTTTGACTTAAGTTCTACTCAATACAAATTTAGGGAATTAGCTACAAATTATATTAAGAGGTTTAGGGAAGTAAGATATCGTTGTTTTAGTGTCACTTTGCCTGATAATCAGTTAACCAATTTAGCTTCCAAGCGTTAATTCCCCAACTAAAGAAAAAATTCAGTGAGCAGGAGTTTACCAATTTGAGTCACCTATTGCATCGTGTATCGGCTCAAGAAAGCCATTTTACCGACAATAGAGGCTTTAGGGATAAGTTTTAAAAAATAACAATAATAAGGATAAGGATAAAGTCAACGTTAACCTCGTTGAATACAGCTCAAGTCACTACTACAAAACAGCACATAGGTGACGCCCTATTTGTGGCGGTTCATTTCGAACCGTCACAAATACATGTATCAGTGGCGGTTCTTTGTGGAAATTGGCGGGAGGACCATTTGTGGCGGTTTCATCCAAAAACCGCCACAGATAATACATTATCTGTGACGGTTTATATTTGAAACCGCCACTGATAACGCTGTGACTATTTGTGGCGGTTTGGTTTTAGAACCGCCACTAATATAATTATCTGTGGCGGTTTTAATTTAAAACCGCCACAAATAATGTTTTCTATATAAAGCCACTGTTGTCACTGTCGCTGGTCATCTTCCTCCTCTGCTGCCCGAGAAGAAAAGTTAGCTTTTTCATTTCAGATTTTGTTTGGGCAAGATCTTGTGCTTCTACTTCCTAGAATTGTTCCAAGGTATGTAAAATATGTCTCATCTCTTCATTTGTACTTTAAAATTGCCATTAATGGTTTATTCCTAGCTTAATTAAGGTTTAGATGCAAGGTCTACATTTAGTTTGTTTTTTATTTACCTAGCAATTTGTAGATGATGAATTTATTACCTTGTCAGTATTAGATTAAGTTGTCTACCTTGTTTAGATGATGAATGTTTTGTCAAGCATATATCAAATTTATGTATTTACGATTATTGGATATTAATGAAAAATAAATTATAGTTAATATGATAGATGGGTGATCATGATGTTAATTGCCTTGCATTTTGAGATGAGGAAATTTATTATATTACTCTTAGAAGGATATGTATAAAAATTACGTAGTTAATATTTTTCTTAGTTACCATTAATTTTTTTCGTTAGCGCATGCATATACATCTTGCTCCATTAGTGGGTATTGTTAGTGAATTTTTATGAAGCATATAAACCCAATTTATGTAATTAAGATTGTTGGATGTGAATGATAAATAAATTTTAGTTAATATGGTAGTCGGGTGATCATGAAATTTTGAGGTGAGGAATTTATTACGTTGATCTTCCTGGAGGATATATATAATTTTTGGTTACGTATGAGTATATATTAAAATTAATTAATTAAGTTTGCAACATTTACTTAGTATTAATGTTGTCCCGTTAGTGCATATTGTTGAATATTCAATAACAATTGATTTAATTAAGATTTTTGGATATTAATAAATTGCTTAAATTAATGAATTGTAGATGGACCGAGATGGATGTACGATGCGAACCGCTGCAGCCAAGAATATATCGACGGTGTATCTGTTTTTCTAAGGGCAATAGAGGAGAACGACTTGCAAAAGAAGACGAGTACATACACCGTCCATGCATTGATTGCAAGAATGAGAAGATGTTTTCGAACAAAAACCATATCCATTTGCACTTGATCCGGAGGGTTTTGTACCGGCTATACAAGTTGGACAAGGCACGGTGAAGAGGAGATCATACTTGAACGTGATAACGCCGGCGCATTTACGGAGCCGCAATGTGGCAAATGACATCGCTATGGATCCGATGAGGATAGGTTGGTCGTCGATGACGACATTAACTGCTCAAATGTTGCGCGATGCGTAAGAGAACTACACTAGTCGAGAGAGTTTAATCAATTCACGGGTTTGATGGAGGATTCGGAGAAACCTTTGTTCCCGGTTGTAAGGAGGAATACACAAAGTTGCACACGGTGCTCTCGCCATCGAAATTGAAGGCAGCCAATGGTTGGTCCGACAAGAGTTTCACGGCGTTGTTACATCTCTTAGCGGACATATCGCTGAAGGAAACGTGTTGCCTAAAACCACGATCTAGCTAAGAAGGTTGTATGTCCTTGGGATTGGAAGTAGAAAGAATACATGCTTGTCCAAACGATCAGATACTTTATCGCAAAGACTATGCGACATTCATGTATGTCCGTTATGCAAAGCGCCGCGATACAAGCGTAAGGGCGATGACAATGAAGGTTATCGAGGTGAAGAAAGGAGCTCCGCAAAAGTGGTGTGGTATTTGCCAAGAATACCTCGTTTGAAGCGCTTATTTGGAAACAAAAAGCACGCCAAATTGATGCGATGGCACTCTAAGACCGTAAGAGGGATGGAAAATCGAGACACCCTACCGATTACGCCAAAGGAGAACCATCGATAGACTCTTCAGGGAGAACTTCGAAAATGAACTAAGGAATGTAAGGTTTGGCTTGAGTACGGATGGAATGAATCCTTTCGGTAACATGAGCAGCATTCATAGCACTTGGCCCGTGACTCTGTGTATATACAACCTTTCACCCTGGTTGTGTATGAAGCGAAAGTACATTATGATGTCCTTGCTTATCCAAGGGCCGAGACAACCTGGCAACGATATTGATGTATACCTACAACCATTGGTGGAAGATCTTGTGATATTGTGGAACGAAGGTGTACAGGTATGGGACGAGTACAAACGAGAGTACTTCACTCTACGCGCATTGTTGTTCTCGCACCATCAATGATTTTCTGCGCTTGGTAACCTGTTCGCCGCACTATAAAAGGAGCGAAAGCATGCCCCAAAGGCATGGATGAAACCGCTAGTGTGTGGCTCAACAACTCGAGGAAAATACATTGTACATCGTCACGGAGGTTCCTTCGCAGAATCATCCGCATCGCAATATGAAGAAACAATTCGACGGGACAAAGGAGGACGGTTTAGCTCAAAGGCGTCTTCGTGGGGAAGAGGTGTATGATATGGTTAGGGATCTTAATGTTGTACTCGGAAAGGGAGTACTTGGTAATACATCGCGTCCCATACCGAGAAAACCACGTGGAAGAAGAGATCCATCTTTTGGGACTTACCCTCTTGGAAGGACTTGGAAGTTCGACATCGTGCATCGACGCCATGCATGTAGAGAAGAATGTATGTGACAGCGTGGTTGGTCTTTTACCGAATATTCCTAGCAAAACAAAGGATGGATCAAGGCACGAAGGATCTGGAAGACATGAAGATCGAGCCGAGCTACATCCTCAAGACACTGGAAAGGCCGGCTTTACCTTCCCCGACTTGCTACACTTTGAGTAAGAAAGAGAAAATGTAACTCGCAAGTGCTCGCATGGTGTGAAAGTTCCGTCCTTACTTCGCAAACATCAAGAAACCGTATCGATGAAAGATTTGAAGTTAATCGCATGAAGTCTCATGATTGTCATGTGATGATGACACAAATGCTCCCTATTGCAATTAGAGGTGTTTTGCCCGACAAGGTCCGAGGGCAATCACGAGGTTGTGTTCTTCTTCAACACGATTTCACGAAGGTCATCGATCCCGTTGGACTTTATGAACTTCAGTGATGTGGTAAAGACTCGTGCCACCGGAGATGTATTTTCCCCATCATTTTTGATATCATGGTTCATCTCATTGTTCACCTTGTCAATGAGATAAATATTTGTGGCCCGTATTCTCGCATCGATGTACCCATTTGAAAGGTATATGGGTGTTCAAGAAATATGTACGTGTCGATCTCGTAGGAAGGCTCAATTGTAGAAGGTTATGCAACCGAGGAGGTTATTGAGTTCGTGGTCGATTACATGGAGGAGGTCGAACCGTAGGAGTGCGATATCTCGCCATGAGGGTAGGCTAGGTGGGAAAGGTGTAATAGGAAAGAAATCTACAAATTCTTACGATAATATTTTGTTCGAACAAGCCCATTTCACAGTATTGCAACAGTCACTTGAGGTGTGCCCGTATATGGACATACACAAGGGTAAGCTAAGGAGGGAAAACCGAGGAAAGTCAGAGATTTGGATAACAAAAGAGCACAATCGTTTGTTCACCATTGGTTCAGGGAGGCACATGTCTGGTGAAGAAACGAGTGTTACATTGAGGTGGTTGGCAAAAGGGCCTTCAGGTACAATCACGACATGGCAAGGATATGACATCAATGGATATACATTTTACACGAGAGCTCAGGATAGCAAGAGCACTTACCAAAACAGTGGGTGTCAGATAGATGCCTCACGACAACACAGGCAGTACGAAGAGCATCTACTACGGGTTCATAGAGGAGATTTGGGAGCTGGACTACTGCATTTTCAAGATCCCGGTGTTTCGATGTCATTGGGTACGACTCCCGAATGGTGTCAAGGTGGACAAGTACGGCTTTACTCATCGTGGACATCGAACATGTCTGATCTGAGATTTAACCATTCGTATTTTGCGAATCAAGTAGCACAAGTATTCTACATAATCGAATCTTACAGATAAGAAGCGCCATGTAGTTCGCAAGGAAAAGAAGGATCGTTGGAGTTGAGAATGTCGTGGATGAGGAAGAGTACAACCAGCTTGATGAGTTGCCTCCTTTCAGCGACAAAGATCGTGCCCGAGGAAGAAACCACTCAAGAAGTTACCTATCATCGCGATGATCACAACGAAGGCCAAATTGTGAAAGAAAATAATTAGCTAGGAGTAATGGCAACATGTCGCCATTTGTATGGAGTAATGGAAATGTGATGTAAGAAATGTACATTTCTGTGGAATTGTGTTTCTATGGCTTCTTATGAAATGCAGAGCTTGAATAATTTTGTTTACTCATTTTTATGTGCTCTAGGATATAAACATTTAAATGCTTGTAGGACTTATGTTATACATGCTTCATATGTATTAATGTATGGAAGAAAAAAATCATGTATTGTGATATGCATGCTTCCTGGAGTTTAATATGATTGTCATCTGTATGTATGGTGTGGGAGGGAGTATCTGTGGCGGTTAAGAACAATAACCGTCACAGATAAACGTTATCTGTGGCGGTTAAGAAAAATAACCGTCACAGATAATCTTAACCGCCACAGATAACGTTTATCTGTGACGGTTATTGTTCTTAACCGCCACGATATTCCTCTATATATACACCACACCGCATATCTGCACACTTCGCAAATTTCGCTTCCCTCCACTCCGTGCCTAGCTCCCGCACCGCCGCCGACGAAGGCTCATCCCGCACCGCAGCCGCCAGACGAAGGCTCCTCTGGCGCGCTCCCCACCGGCGCCGCCTCCCCGGCCGACGCCGTCCGCGCCCTCCCGGCGCCGCCCCCTCCAGCCGACGCCGCCCCGCCCTCCCCATCGTCACCGCTTCTCCAACGCCTCCCCGGCGCCGCCTCCAACCCTACCCAGGTAAGCAACTTGATGATACTGGACGGCGCCGCCGTAAGGGTTCCATGGCTTCATGACACGAATGCGATTGTTGGATTGAATGCTGTGGTTTATCCATGTTGAAGGGAGAATATAAATGGGTGGTGGCAGGGTCAGAGGGTCTAATGTTCATTAGGAGAGAAAAATATGTACTATGATAATCTGGATACCAATTTAGATATCAATTTTTCTTGCAATAAAGTGATTTCTGTTTACTTTTCCTGGAGGCAACACTTCAGTAAGTCATAAAGAAGAACAGCTATTTACAAAATGATTTCTGGGAAAGACAGCTATTTACAAGGTGTAGAATACCAGTAATAATGTTTTCTTTTTATGGAGAGGTTTAACTTCAACAATTCAGAAAGAACTTTGAAAGCCATTATATCATGGGGATCAAAGTGATATTCGGAGTAATATTGACCTGAATCTGCTATGCTTGTTGTTTTTATATCATGGGGATCAAAGTGATCAAATTGCTTAACTCAACTTTTATGATCTTTCATATAGAAATATCTGAATCGAAAAAATACAATAAAAGGCACTATTATGAAGGTCAATAATTCAATTCTACCCCACCAAGTCGTTTTGGTTATGTTTAGAGGGCTAATCAATCATGGAAGGACTTAAGCATATCATTCATTTTGTATGTACACCGAATCACCGAAAACTAAAGTGTACTCGTTTTCAATGGTCGGGTGCACTGTTAAATGACAATGTGCTAACAAAACCTCGAATCGCTATGCTTGTCTGCTTTTTGACAAACTAGTGATACCTTCTCCGCTATAGCTCATAGATCGCATTTAGTAAACAAGAATGTGTAGACAGCGTGATGTAATCTACCTTACTCGCTTATCTACTTGACCAACATGTTAATGGCGTGCTCCAAGGTCGGGCTTCTTATAAAAGGCATCACAACATTACTTGCCCGATGTGCACATAACCAATCTGTTCCACCATTAGTACATCAAGCCTAATCAAGAGATGCTAAACATATTCCTAAGATCGTTTTTCGCAAAGATGTGTGTAAGACCATTAATCTGCATACATATCACAGCATGTGATTTACATGAGAGGAGATAGTTATACAAATGGCATGTAGTGAAGACAAATTGGCATGTAGTGAAGATCGTTCTTGTTGGTCAAGGTTTGGGTGTTGCTCTATGATGATATTGGGTTAAGAATGATAAGAACAATTATTATGTGTCTTGGGCCTTGAACCGTAGAACAACATGCTTCAAATTGTTTTCTCATATCCATATGGCATCTAAGTAGTTAATTTCTTTTCGCATATCAAAGGATGATACTTTCTTGTGGTTAGTCGGCTTGTCGTTAATTGAGAATCTGTTGATATTTAGTATCCTGCTTTGATTCAATAGTTAGAGATAATTGTTCACCGGTAATTCACTTGTCCGGTGGTAGAAGTAATTGTTGAACTATGTCATTATCAATCTGATCATAGATATTTAACAAAGGAAATTCTGAACAACTCTTTAATTGTGCATGCTAAGGTGGTAAGGGTTCAAGGCCCTAGTCACTAAATAATTTGTTAGCCCATTTGTGATTGTGGTGAAAATTTTATTTTCATCCAAACTCTAAATCTGAGAGCAAATCATTCATATCTCCTCTCTATGTTGCTAAGCATTATTTTGTCTATGTTGATATCTCGATTGTGTGCTAATTCAATATGATATGGAGAGAGAGAAATATCCACCTTTAAGTAGAATAAAACCAAATACTCCAACCTTAGTGTTCAAGACCGCCATGTAGGAACCATAGTACTTGTCTTTTCTTCTTCCCTAATACTATAGAAAAATAGTAAACAAATACGAGGTTAATTGTCTTTGTAATTGCTAAGTTCTATCTTATCTATGTCATTCTTGTTATTAGTGGATTATTCCATTTGTGACTCAAAATGAGCCATGGACAGCACTTTAAGGATCTAATATAGTCCTCGCTAGTACATCTTCTATCTTATTCCTCGCTTAGTACATATTTTTCTCGGTGTGCTAATTCAATATGATACACTTAGTTATTCTATCGCTTAGTACATATTTTCTTTCCTCTCTGAAATATCTCCCTTTCTATTGAGTAGTTCTAATGGAGCCCAAATCGAGCCTATAATGGAGGAGAGCCCGCGGTACCTTACCCTCCACCCAACCACCGGTTCTTTGAGGCCTCCACCGCTGTTCTCGGGGCCTCCACCGCTGTTGCAGACGCCGAGGACGAGGAAGACTAAGAAGCTCAAGGCCGTACACCATCACAGAGGTGTCGATATCGGGTCCCCGTTGCAATCAAAAAGGCAAAGAAGAAAATACTGAGTCAACATGCGGTACATCGTCAGGAGAAAGTGCCAATCACCTATTTGATTGGCATAAAGTGCCCTAAGCCACCAAAGAGGATCGTGGATGAGCTCAAAGGAACCTTCGTGATTCCCGGAAGGAGTCGAAGAACTCGTGCGGCCGCGATGCATTGATGACCATGGATGCGCGTGGAGAAACTTCAAGGCAAGGCTAAACGTAAATTATGTGAAGCAAAACGGTCACCGTCGGAGACTACCCAAGATTACAACCATATTTGATGAGTTCGTGGCGATGAAGCAATCAAGCGAAGAAGGAAGTCTAGTGAGGACCACATTAGCATCGCAAGAAGGAATACTCACCCCACGCACTTGGCACGAGTGGGTACACGGCAAAATTGCTCAATGGGACAGCAGAATTACAAGTGATCCAACAGATGGCACAAGTCCCTTGGTCTGACTACTGATCGAGTGAAGCACTACGTGCTAGCGAGGGCGATCTCTTGTCTCATCGAGTTTATTATTCAAGAGCGCGAAGACGGCAATGGCGCAAAGAGTTCATCGCTTGTACGCCCGATCCACCCAAGGATCCTTCCACCCAAACAGGAGAAAGACGAGCTATCGGTGGCCCTCGAAACAAAGAGCACCCCTGTCGAACACGAGGCGTCGGGTCAAGGTTCCATGGAAGATGGGATTCTCGAGCACGAAGACTCTTATAGGAGCTCTAAAAGAGCTAAAGAAGAGCAGTCAGCAGAAATGGAAAGTATGAAGGAAAGGGTTCTGCGAGAATTACAACCCACCATTCACGAACAAGTTCAACGACAAGTACAAGAAGCCTTGAGCCGACGCAGTCGAAAACGCTCTCTCCAAATTTCTACAGTCGTCGTCGAAGCGATGGGTCCACGCCAAAGACAAGTGGACCTAAACCATTATCCTGTGATCGACATACATGACCCCACACCTGTCACCAACGTGCTGCGTGATGAACATCTTTCACAGTCGCCATAGGTAGCTTATCCGTGCAACAAGGGGTGTCTGCACAATGCCCCGATAGCACAAGGTTATGCAAAGGTCCGTGGACACGGTAGTTGCACGCTTTGCGATATCGCTAGAAAAACCCGCCAATAACGAGATAACAACTCGGGAGGTGCCGCCCACTCATTCATCCAAAGGGCGCAAGCGTGACATCATCTTGGACCATGCAAGGGCACCCTCTCGACATCGTTTGGATCATGCATCGCCACCTCTCTGCGGTGCAATCCAAGATCACCACCAAAGACTCGAGAGTGAAATGGTGAAGAAGCAACATGAGGTAGAAAAGAAATCCATTGAGGGCCCCATAAATATGGCCCCCGTTAGTACTCCAACGCAGTAAACCTAAACACCCGGTACTTCAAAGGACAAACCTACAACCCCGATCCCAAAAATGGCACATTATACAGCCGATCGCCTAGATCGAGGAAGCCAAGACCGAGTATGATGTCGTCTGTGAAAAAGTAAGGGCAAGGGAAGTCGATGAACAAGAAAATCAACCAAGATTGCAATTCGAGGTTGGGAAGCCCTGAGTCACCGATTCGGTTAAACAGTCTAACACCCATGATGCAAATGACTACATGCATGGTACATGGAGCGATCCAACCAAGACGTACTCAAGGTGATCACCGCAGTGTTCCGTGAGGAACATTTTCACCACGAGGGTTATGGCTACTTCTTAATAGAATTCGATAACATGCACAACTTGTTCTATCATGACGCCTCGACATATGTTTTTGAGATGCCGACAACGTAAGTGTCTAATATATCAATCTTGGTCTACATTCACGTAATACCGATAAATGTCATGTCTAACTATTTCGTTATATAGATACGAGATTTAGGAACTACGAAGAACCAAGGGGCGATTGGATTCTCGACCGAACGGTTTGCCAAACCGAAATCGTGAGAGTACCAAAGGAGGTCGAGGAGTACGATATAAAGCTTTGCTTAAACTACAAGACAAGGAGTTTATACTTGTACCATACAATTTTAAGTAAGTTCCTCACTAGCGAGTTAAATTACTCGTTGGTTTCGTTATTTACTCGACGTAACGACTAATGGCTATGGCATCCAGATTCCATCGATTCTCGTAGTAATTCATCCGCATAAGAGCAAGATGTCGATCATGGATCCAATGGATAAACCTAAAGCGCACTATGAAGTGATGACAAGTTTAATCAACGCGGCGCTCAAAAGATATTGTCAAGAGCACGAGACACCGCCCATACCGTAAAAACCCTTACAATCCGTACTAAATTTCCTATGACGCACGCAAGGAATATTCTTATATCGTATTTCATAGTAAATAGCTCCTTCGACGACATCTTAGTTCATTCGATTTTCGCGAAGGTCACAAGCGTAAGGAACAAATCTATGTGGGTACTTCGTGCCAAGACATGCGGAAATCTTAAGTTGCACAATAAAGGACAATGACGTGGAGGTCACCATGCCGACATGACACATCGATTCGCCACTCGATTTCTATATGCTCTCTTAATTTGCATTTTTCATACCTACAACGCCTCAAGTCGTCTCACTAGAGGATCGCTTGCTCTGAAATCCAAGCCGCTCAGGGCCAGCTCGCCTACTTCATCATGAAGGAAATACTCAACAAAAAGGCGAGTTTTATGACTAAGATAACAACGATCCACTCCTCCATACTCATGTCTCACATCGCATGTCTCCAAGCTCAAGACCCATAGGCTTCTAGTTTAGAAAACTAGTTTAGGCTTTTGTTACTTCAATTCTATTTCATTACAAAGTGTAAATAACTCTTTGTACCTTTGAAATGGGAGCCCTTCTTTCCTCAATGCCACTTCTCTTGTCGCTGGTTCTGCCATCAGAGCATGTATGTTTGTCTTCTTGAGGAACACATGTACACACATGCAGTGGCACTTCTAAATATTTCATGTGTTTGCCTTACATGGTTATTTTTTCATATGAAGTTATTTCATGTGTTTGTAATAGTTTGATAAACTAACCAAGTGAAAAATTACTTGGTTACTTTGATAAACTAACCAAGTGAAAAATGTTGAATGCTGCCATATAGCTTCGCAGTTCAATGTCGGCCGTGTTTTGCGTAACATTTCATGAAATAGATAATTGTAAGCAATGACCGCAGGAGGAACCAACCGCTCACTGTAAGTACATGTTTCATGTTTAGATGTCTATCATCATTTTTTCTCAAATGATTTTGATCTTCTTGTTCAACACTTGAAATGGTTAGTGCCGATAGTTCTACAACCTTTTCATTGTATTGAAGGTTCCATGAGCACCTAGGAAGAAAGGTATCGATGGGTTCATCAATGTAGATTATAAGAATAAAACTCGTCTATTGAGGTGAGTCCTTTCACGTGATTTTCTTTTTAATTTTTAACCTCAATGTGCATATATAACTCGAAGTGATGACCGCTATCCGCATCATCACTACTTGCGTAATAATGGCTTCATGCGAATGAGTCGTTATATGTTGAAGTTGAGTATATGCGAAAAGGGTAAGTAAAATTTATGATGCATGCATTCATCTTCCGCAAAATAGTTTTCTTTCTCACCAAATAACAAGCAACATTTTCATTTCAGAAATGGAGCTACTGAATGACATCATGTACCGAGGAGCAAGGTAAAATATATACTCACCTAGCTTGTTCATCGAAGAGAACAGATCAGATAGGTACTATTATTATAGCTTATAAATGTATACTAGTGTTGCTGTTCTTGATTTCTCATATAAATTTGGAACCGTGACCGGTGACTATCTTATGTCAATGTCATCATGTTTTTTTTAGTGTCCAGATATTCACTTTCTTTCTCATAAGGTAACAAGAGTGTCCTTGCTTTGCTTGTCCGTGAATGTCAAACTTGACTCCTGTTGTATTGAATAAATTCTTGCAACCTATAACTCTTTCACCGAAGAATTTTTCCCCAATGGAAAGCATTGACTGCTCATTCATTGAAGGTTTAAGAAGTGGTAAGGTTTTTCTTGTGTTGTGGAGGATTATTTAACCGCAAAGGAATAGGGTCTTCTATATAACGTAAAAATGAATTTTAAGTAGTTAGTGTAACAGTCTTTCTAATGGTGTCTTGTTATGTGAACATACTGAGTTAAAGGTGCGGCCATTACCTCTTCCTGAAATGGCTAGTCTTTTCATGAGCCTTCACCGGCGCATTCTCGGACTCGTATGTTCTGTGACTTTTCTCCTCATTTTGAGCCTTTTATTTCTAATTATTAATCTTCTTTGTTCTTTTAGGATAATAACCCAAACAATCTGGTGGCGTGCACTACATTCTTTTCAAAACAATCTGCGCTATGCTTTGTCCGTAAGTATGGTGTTGAACCGCCTTTGAATTCTTGGTAACTTCTCTTCTATGAAGAAATTATGCCGTTGGAATGCAGCTAAGTTGTCCGATATTCATTTTCGAGCTATTACGCATTATATGCCTTCTAATTACTAATCGCAACCGAATCAAGGCCAACCAACCTTCATCTACCATTGCAATATAAGCTTCCATAATTCCTTGTATATCATTCAATCCTTCATTTGTTCATATTGTATTGTCACTTATTCAGACAGAGGGCATGGCTAGCATCGCCGAGGCTAGCCACAAATGCCGATTTTTATTTTCTCGTGTCGGGCTATCGCGTGGCGGTTCTAGCCAAAAACCGCCATCGATACCTCGATATCGGTGACGGTTTTGGTTAGAACTGTCATCGATACTATGATATCGCTGACGGTTCTAGCCAAAAACCGCCATCGATATCGTGGTATCGCGGGCGTGTTTTTGGTTAGAACCGCCATCGATATCATGGGTATCGCGACGGTTCTAGCCAAAACCGCCACAAATAATGTTATCTCGTGGCGGTTCTAGAACCGCCACCGATAATCTGGATTATCGATGGCACTAATTACGTGGCGGTTCAAAACCGCCACCGATGGCGCTTCAACCGCCATCGATTAGCTTTTTCAAGGTAGTGAGTGATTTGTGAGAAGACGACGAGGTTAAAATAAATATAACCGAATGGGTTAAAGGCTCCAAAAAATCTTTAGTCTGTTTGTGACTTAAGCCGACAAAAGTAAGTCAGTACTAAAATATGCTTTTGATGTCTCTAAATGTGACCGTATTTTTTATCTACTACTGCAAGAAAAAATAATACGGTTGCCCAAAGGACACATTATACCATCGGCTAAAGAAATGAAGAAGCAGAGATATTGCAAATGGCATCATTCTTTTTCTTATAAGACTAATGATTGCAATATTTTCTGACAGCAGATACAGTCGATTATAGAAGACTGAATCATATTCGCAGAGGAGCCAACAATGCAGTTAGATGCTAATCCATTATGATCAACATGGTTCAATGTTCTGGAAAGAGAAAAGAGTCAATATAAGACATAGGGTCAAGAGTTTCATGTTATGTTGACGTTCAGCCAAGTTATAATGGCACGGAGATTCTGAAAATTATAGTCGGCTCACCTCAAATAGAAATTGACCGTGAAGGGAAGAATTTAAAGACCATCAAGCCAAAAGGAGATTTACAGATCGGCAAGTGGTACAAAGTTGAGAGAGCATCGCCACCACGAAAGCCGATTCATAAGCCGAAACCAACTTTCTCTCAACTATTGGAGAAGTACAAAAGAAGAAACAACAGGCCACGTTATCCTATGCATCAGCCAGATAATATGTATTGGGGCAATTGCATTGAAAAGTCTTACCAACAGTGCCCCTTTTGGTAGTTCTATTGGGAGAAAGGATCGGCTTTTTGTCACCTAATACTTGTCCGATGGAGCATTACCTATGCCAATGTGACTGGCAGTGACGGTTGGCTAAGGATAGAATATAAGAGTCAATGTAGGGTCACCGTGACAAACAAATCAATAAGAGATCGGTCCATGAAAGAATTTCTAGGCTAATTCAAAAGCAAACACGACCGGATGAAGGGTCAAGTTTTGTAGCAAAGGTTAATCTAGTGGGGAAAATACATGAACGATCAAACCAAAGTCTAGATGGTGTCCCCCCGGGCTTAGCCGATCTCAATGCAGATGACTTCAAGGCTAAGGACCCAAGAGATGAGGGTGGTCAAGCAAGAAAAACAAAGAGACGAAGCCTTTAATAAGCTCTGGCTAATTAAAATCGCCAAAAAGGAGTGGAGGAAAAAGAACGGGTTGAGGATGAATTTGAATAAGCCGATGATTTGGATTCACCTGTGATTCAAGATGACTCTCCACCTTCAATGAACATCAATCTATTGTTCACTCTACCGGCCAAGTTTAAAATAAGTACTGTATTAGCTAAGGGAACTTTTGCTCATTTGGCTTCAAGGCTCAAGATATAGTTTTTGTGAAGCCTCAAAATGATCATCAGCATCTGAAGCCATTATATTTAAAAGATCATATCAATGGCAAACCAATATCAGGGATGCTTTTTGATGGAGAAACAACTGTCAACTTGATACCCTACACTCCATGTAAAAAGTAGGTTAAGTCCGATGAAGATCTAATTAAAGCTAATATGGTTATGAATGATTTCATAGGCAATCCTACATAGGCAAAGGGGGTCATGGTGACCGAACTCACAATCGGTAGTAAAACTCTACTAAGTGCCTTTTTTGTGGTTGAGTCCAAGGGCAATTATAGTGTTCTATTAGGACGAGATTGGATTCACACTAATTGCTGCATCCAATCGACCATGCATGAGATACTCATCCAATAGAATGGGGATGAAGTAAAAATTATTCAAGCTGCCAGATCACCACAAAATATTAGCCAGTTCAAACGCAACTTAGCAACATGATGATGCCGAGTGCATATCAAATAAAGTCCTGGATGATTGTGATTTTATTTGCATCAATAAAACTTGGCTCATTCTGATAAATGTAAGGTTGAGTATGCTTGATGGGACAGGCGAAATTTTATGTCGATAGAGTTCAAATCGGTAGTAAATACTTTACAAGATAAAATGCGAAGCTATCGATAGACAACGGATAGCTATGAGGCTATTGAAGATTTTCAAGAGATTGAGAAATTAGGCCAAGGTTTTACATCAGCTGATTTACTAGATGAAGTCGACATAAGTGATGGTGACAGAAAAAGATAAACTTTTATTAGTTCGAAATTAGCAGTAGATTATAAAGAAATGTTGGTCAAGCTTTTGAGAAATTATAAAGATTGTTTTGCTTGGAAATATCATGAGATGCCTGGTTTGAGCTGGCAACTAGTTGAACATCGGCTACCAATAAAATGAGATTATCGGCCATTTGAACAATATCATAGATGATTTAATTCAGCAATGTATAATATAATAAAATAGAAAATTGAGTGATTGTTGGAGGCTAAGTTTATTATGCCCTGCCAATATGCTAAGTGGTGTCTTATATCATTTCTGTTAATGAAGAAAAATGGTAAACTTAGATTGTGTGTTGATTTTAGGAATTTGAATAATGCAACACTGAAGACGAGTTGATGGTAATATAGGATATAATTAGCTATTCATGACAAAAGTCGATATACCTAAGATAGCTTTCGGATGTCCTGGTGCCCTAGGCTTGTTTGAATGGGTGGTAATGACGTTCGACTTGAAAATACTAGTGCAACATACCAACGTGCCATGAATTTAATCTTTCACTATTTATTCAGTAGTATTGTGGAGGTTTATATCGATGATGCTGTTGTAAAATTCAAGAAAGATTTTGTAGCATCAAGCCGATTTGGAGACTGTGTTTAAGAAAACAAATACACACGGCTTGAAGATGAATCCATACAAATGTCCTTTTGGTGTGTCAACTGGATAGTTTTTAGGCTTTAAGATCTATGAAAGAGAAAATGAAGTCAATTAAGAAATGGTTAGAGCTATAGCCAATACCTAGCCACCATCCTATAAAAAAGGATCTATAGAAGTTGATCAGTAAGACTAATTATTTACGGTGTTTTATTTTAAATTTGTTTGGCCATATTAATTCGTTTACCCCATTACTGAAGTTGAAGAAAAATCTAGAGTTTGTTTGGGGAGTGAATCAGTAGAAGGCTTTTGAGACTATTAAGGAATATTTGTCCAATCCTCTAGTTTTGGCCGCACCAAGGAAAGGAGTCCCATTTAAATTATATATATCAGCTGAAGAGGTGACAATAGGGCTATTTTGATGCAAGAGATTGATGGAAAAGAGCGAGTTATTTTCTATCTAAGTTGACGGTTAGTTGATGTAGAAACCATGTATCTTTTTGTAGAAAAACTTTACTTGTCACTATATTTTGCTTGTACAAAATTAAGGTATTATATTTTAGCATCAACTTGTAAAGTTGTTTGTAAAATCGATGTTATAAAATATATTTTATCAGCCCTGATTTTACGAGGTCAAGTTGGTAAATGGGCATACATGCTCATTGAGTTCAATTTAACATAAGAATCGGCTAGGGCCATCAAAAGTCAAGCGATTGCCGATTTTATAACAGGACATGATCAAATGGGTTTTTTTCACTTGGAAGAGAAATGAAAATATTCAAGTGGTGAGATATAAAGTGAGTATTGTAGCACAAGGGTTCACGCAGAGACCCATCATCAATTACGATGAAACATATTTTTCTGTAATGAGTGGAATAACATTCTGATATTTAATATTAATGTAGCAAGGTTAAACTTATCAATGCAGTTGATGGATATAGTGACTATATTATACGGATATTTATATGAGAATCCCTGAAGGAGTTAAAATTCTAGATCCTAATGATCGCAACATGTATAGCGTTAAACTGAAAAGATCGCTATACGGATTAAAACAGTCAGGGAGAATGTGGTACAACCGATTTAGTGAGCTCCTCCTGAATAAAGAATACTCCAACAATGATGATTATCCCTGTGTGTTCATAAAGAAATCCCATAGTGGATTTTGTATCATCTCAGTTTATATCGATGATCTGAATATCATCGAAACCACAGAAGATAAAGGAAATGAATTCTTACCTTACAATGGATTTCGAGATGAAAGATTTGGGTAAAACCAAATATTGCTTAGGCTGGTAGCTAGAGTATTTCCCAAAAGGAATTTTTGTACACTAATCTTCCTATATTAAGAAGGTATTGGAAAAGTTTAATATGGATAAATCTCATTTTTAAAAAAACCCTATGGCAGTGAGATCCCTTAAAGTGGATAAATACCTTTCCAAACCAAGGATAAAAAATGAAGAAGTCTTAGGACCTGAAGTCCCATACTTAAGCGCCATTGGATCACTTATGTATCTTATGAATTGCACAAGGCCTCATATTGGATTCACAGTAAATTTGCTAGTAAGATATAGTGCATCTCCAACCAGAAGACATTAGGCTGGTATCAAAACTTTACTCAAATACCTCTAAGGTACTCAAGATCTTGGATTATTTTTTCCAAAAGAACCAATACTTAACTATGGTGGGATATACGGATACTAGCTATCTGTCTGATCCTCATAGTGCTAAATCTTATACTGGTTTTGCATTTCTCTATGATGGTATAGCCATTTCTTAGCGGTCTAGTGAGCTGATCTTGGTAGCTACTTCTACCAACCACTTAGAGATTATAGCTTTATATGAAGCCTTACGTGAATGTGTTTGGCTAAGACGTGTGATTAACCATATCCAGAAGTCATGTGACTTTAATACCGTCGATACCCCTACAGTTATCTATGAAGATAATGCTACTTATTTTGCACAAATACAAATGGGTTATGTGAAAAGCAATAACACGAAGCATATTACTCCTAAACTTTTCTATCCTCACGAACTCCAGAAGAACGATAAGGTAAAGATTTTGTAAACTAAGTTATGAAAAATTTTTGTAGATTTATTCACTAAATCATTGCCAAAATCTACATTCCAAAGATGTGTTAATGGTATTGGAATGAGACGATTAAGAGATATGCAGAGTTCAGGGGGAGTAAATTCTTGAACCATGACCTTCACCACTACAGAACACCACATCACTGCCGGTTCCAAACTAGTATCACTGCCGGGTATTGGAACCCAGCGATATCTATCGGCAAGAATAGTCGATTATCACCGCCAGCCAGGAACCCAAGAAGGATATCAGATCACGCCGGTTCTAACAAGAACCGCAAGGATAGTATAAATCCAAAAATCGCTTGATAAAATCAAAAAATATATTTATTTGCACCTGAACCAACCTATATTCACTATTACGCACGATCGCGCGTCACAAGTCACGCGATTTTCGCGCGAAATACGCGCGCGTGCGGTTGCTAGGATTCGAACCTGTGACCTACAGCTTCGCTTAAACACTCCTTACCATCCCACCTAACACACACTTCTCAACTAGTATAAGATATATGTTCCTTTTATCCCTTCACATCCGAAAGTTTCAACGATTATTTGGGCATTCAAATGACTTCAAATAAAAAAGTTGTCAACTACAAAGTTGTAGATCTCATCGAGAGCTACAATTTTCATATAAATTTTATCTTCATCCGACTCCATATGCAAAAGTTATGATTTTTTCAAAAAATAGTATCATTGTTTGTTCGATTCGAACGGCGATATCTATTATCACCGCCGGTTCTTGTTGAGAACCGGCAGTGATAATAGTCTCACCGACAGTTCAGATTCGAACGGGCTAATATTTTCAAAATCATAACTTTATACAGTCGGATGGAGACAAAACATATGAAAATTGTAGCTCGATCGATCTAAACTTTATTGACAACTTTTTATTTGAAGTCATTTAGATGTCCAGATAATCGTTGTCTGGACATCTAAATGACTTCAAATAAAAAGTTGTCAACTACAAAGTTGTAGATCTCATCGAGAGCTACAATTTTGATATAAATTTTGTCTCCATCCGACTTCGTATGTAAAAGTTATGATTTTTTCAAAAATAGTATTATTGCGGTTCGATTCCAAACCGGCGGTAATACTATTATCACTTGCCGGTTCTTGTTGAGAACCGGCAAGGATAATAGTCTCACCGACACCAGATTTTTGACGGCTAATATTTTCAAAAATCATAACTTTTACATACGGAGTCGGATGGAACAAACTATATGAAAATTGTAGCTCTCGATGAGATCTAACTTTAGTTGACAACTTTTTTATTTGAAGTCATTTAAATGTCCAAATAATCGTTGACGATTATTTTGATATTTAAATGACTTCAAATAAAAAAGTTGTCAACTACAAAGTTGTAGATCTCATCGAGTGCTACAATTTTCATATAAATTTTTTCTCCATCTGACTTCGTATACAAAAGTTATGATTTTTTCAAAAAATATTATCACTGTCGGTTCGATTCCGAACCGGCAGTGATAATTATCACTGCCGGCTTTTAAGAAGAACCGGCAATAATAGTATCATTACCGGTTTAGCTTTTGAACCGACAGTAAAAGTGTTATCACTGCCGGTTCTAGCCGAACCGGCAGTGATAGACCGGCAAGAATGAGGGTTTTTGTAGTAGTGCTTTATCATAATCCTGAAGATCCTAGTCTAAATCCAGAAGATTATAACTTGTACTCTTTTTCCCCTTAGTGAATTTTTCTGAAGTTTTCTCACATAAATGTTTTTAATGTGGCAATTAGTGTAATACAATATGTGGGTGCAATGTACTCTTTTCTCCATATCCTTTTTCCTATTGGGTTTTTTCTTGGAGTTTTTGATAATACATGTGCATTACGTGGTATTCACCCAAGAGGAGTATTATGATATAGATAGATTAGAGTTTATATTCGGTTGGACTCTATCTCTATGTGGACGAATTCGACTCTATCTTCTGCTACTTTTTACTATATATTGGGTACCCCCTCATACAGAAGATTCAATCTAATAGAGAGAGAACTTTGTCCCCTACTTTGTGTGTGCTTCATATTTGTTCTTGAGATTTTGTTGGTGTGTTGTTGATTAATCGTAGGTGAACGACTACGTTTTATAACATGATCATCCTAGCACAGTGTGAAGTCCACATTAACAAAAAAACATAGCCGAGTCAGCGCAATAAGAGGGGCTCCAGGGAGCATGTCAAATAATCAAACTTATGGAGGGGTATATCATACGAGAGTGATTTTCGATCATATTGGGCCAACTCGAGAAATGAAATCAGTCGATAAACCGGTTTAATTTAAATTTAAATTTAAAAAATATATAAAATTTGAGAAAATTTATCCAAAAGTTCCCTAAAATTAGTATTAATATCTTTTTGATACCAGGCATGAAAATTTGTTGAAAAACGGAATTTATGAGCCATATTTTAGCAAAACCGAATATAGATAATAAAAAAGCGAAAAAAGAAAAATTTTCATATATATATATATATATATATACACACACACGTATACATTCTAATTGCACATTTAAGATGCAGGAATATAATTTTTGGTTCATGGTATTGATCATAATGATTTTACAGAATTGGAATTATGTCTTTGTTTCTAAGAAATGAACAGGGATAAAATAGCTGGGCTATTTTTTTAATATAAATGTGGTACCAGATGTGATGAAAGAATCGGTTGTCATTAATACTATAAAGTGGTCATTAATACTCAACAATATCAAGTAGTACAGTAATTAAAAAGTGGTTATTAATACTAGAAAATTGCTCATTGTTTCTTTATAATTAATGATACCATACTATCCTGTTGTTAAAAAAAATTGTACGTGGCCGTTAATATTATTAACCGTGGAGCCTTTAACGACGCTAATGACCATAATTCTATGATTTTTAGTGACTTTTAATGACTACATCTCGTACCGTTAATAATTATTTTCCTAGTAGTGCTACTCATTCATCGAATATCCTTAATTGTCCTACAAATGCTCCAGCCTTTTATTATATCATCACAAAACAAAGCTTTAGTATAAGAGATCATTGTTTTGAGTTCTCACATTATTTTTACTTGAATATCTAGTATTTTCTGTAATTTTTTCCACTTTTCCTCAATTTTTTTTTAAATTTCCGCCGAGTGTGCCGATTTTTTATGTAAACCGATAGAAAATAGGTAAAAAATCAATCAAAAATCGGTCGGTTTTCGATTTATTTAACCACTGGTTGATAGCCGAGTTCATAAAGTTTGATTTTACAATTCGTTCGATTTCTACCGATTTTTAATGAAAATTGATACCGCCTAGATGCAATTTCCCAGGTGTGGTAATGTAAACCCTGCTAATGGCTACATGCCTGAATAAGAAATCTAACAATGTTCACGTTGCATCTCTATAAATTCTCTGGCATCTAGGAGCGGGAGCTTTTTCATTGCGTGGGCACTGGGGCTCTCGTCACAACTCACGTACATCGGCCAAAAGCCAAACTAATCTCAACCCGGCAGCCATGCAGGACGAAACGGTAGCCCTGCGGTCGCGTAGTCCGGTTCGGGATCAGGCGTCCCACGTCCGTGGCTATCCAAGCGAAACAATAGTGGTTGTCAGAGAGTAAACTATCTAAAGCATGCGTAGTAGTAAAGATATCTTCATAAAGTCCTGTAATCTTTTAATTATAGTATAAAAAATATTTATCATAGATAATAATTTATACAATAGTGTATTTAATACCTATATAGTTATCTCTTCGCAATAGCTATATTCTCTCTTCTTTGTATCAGTAAAAACCTTATGTATCATAAACTTATATCACACTGTTATATAAGCCTGAACACAGCACTACTACAGAACCGCTACCACAAGCGGCTCGTAACCCCTTTAGAAGCGGTTTTATAATCTTCTTTAAGCAACAGCGTGTGATACCCATCGGTATCACAAGCGTTGCTCGAAGCTGCTTGTCTGTGGGCACCGTAAGCGGTTGGGAAGGTGTTCAGAGGGCAGTGGAGCCGCCATATATGACTCCACAAGCGGTTCGTGTTACAAACCGCCAGGAGAAGGATATTCGAACCGTTAGTCTTACCAACCGCTTGGAGAGCAAGATTCGAGAAGCGGTTGGAGTCACCAACCGCCAGGAGAGAGTTTTCGATTATATGTATTATAGAATATGTTCTACAAAGGTTTTTGTATATCGTTTTTACCATAAAATTAAATATGAGTGGAGGAGTTTTTTGCGCAATTAAATATATATTACATATGCATACTCATACACATGTTCACAAGCTAGCTCAAGACACAAAAAACGAACTTAATAGTGTAAAAATGAACAAGTACATACACGCAACCGACGCTTATAAGTTTGAATGATGAAAAATGATTATCGAACTCATTTCTTGCATGCGCCACTCTTTATGTCCTTGGTCGACGTGGATGTCGTCATCGGTTCAGCGGTGTCCAACGCAGAAACCTTACGTGGAACTCGCTATTTGGAGATACAACCTCGCTGACAAGGAAGCCGATGAGTTGTTCTTGGAGTACGCGCACCGGTGAGGCGGAGCACGTTAACGTGCTCATCGATGTTAATGACAATTAATTAAGCGGGAAGTATATAAATATCCGATCACATGCAATTAATTAAAATGTAAGTTGTAGCTAACAAATTGACATGCGATATCGAACCTCGGCATAATGTTCCACCATCGCCATGGATAAAACTTTGAATATAGTGGAACACGAGTAGCCACATAAGTTGTTTCGGTAGTCCGGCGCTTAACCTTCACGGGAGAAATTTCGAATATCGATGAAGAACCGATATGGCGATGTATATTAATAATAGTTTTTGTAGTACGATCAATGCTTACTATGACTTCAATTCTTTCAGAATTCTCCTTTTGCTTCTTCTTGAACTTTGCAAATGTCCTCGTTAAGGACGCCAATGAACCATTGATATTTTTGGACCGGATTCTTCTTGAGTCATGAACTATAATCCCGCTATTGTCAAGCTCGATGACTAGAAGGATCCAATGAAACCTATTCGTATATTGCAACATATGCGTAAGTAGCTACTCGTACTATCAATGGCTTAAGAAATACAAGAACAAGAGGTTTGTGAGAACACGACTTGAAGTTGAAGGGCGTATATGTACGGTTTGTAGTGTTGTTTCAACAATGCATGCAAAAGGTATCCCTCAAGTAGCGGTTTTTGCTTGTCGATGACCGGACTTTCTCGTTGACAATCTCTGGTCGATGAAGCCAACATTCTGCTTGCCCGCCTTGTACATCGTTGTATCTCCATTCTACATAAGAAGGATAACTAAGTTAATTAGATTTTCAATTTTGTGGTGCGGAGGAAGCAAACGGTAAATTTAGTAGATCGACACTTACGCAGACACCGGCCAGACATGAAAGACACGTTGACCTCGCTTCCTTGGTACACATGGTACAAGTCATCGAATTCCACCATAGTTCGTGTTGTTCTCATGAACAAATACTCATCTTGAAACGGAGGAGGAACATTTGCTCTCCTTTAGATGCCCTTTCCATGTACCATTCATGCATTTGACGATCTGGGTTGGGAGATCTTTTATATCCTTTGGATCAATTAGCGGTTTGCCCAACTCATACTTCCATTTGGTTGGTGCCATTGGAAGATCCCGGTCTAATGATTTGAGTCCCGCCTTCAGAATGCCATTTTCTCAACTCCTCAAAGACTCTGCGATCTTCCACTTTCTTCTTCTTTCCCACCGAAGAGCCCGTGTATTTTGCAATCGTAGCCTTTCTTATTGTCCTTTGTAGTCGCCATCACAGCGGCGCGCTGCCCGCATGACCGAAAGTGCTTCACGCTTTTTATCTATTTTAAGCTTGGGCTCGCTTTTTGGCGAAGTCGCTCGCCACATCCGTCTTTACGGATGCAATTAGCTCCTTCGCAATGATCATATGGCCTCTTTGGCGGTTGCTTTGACATTCTCTGGTCACGGATGCCGATTTCGTGGGAGGAGGTGCTAGTGCGGATCCTCCTTCGACATCAAGCTTCTTCCTGGGAGATGCTTTGGCGTGGTGACCGGAGATGTTGGGTGCTTTACTTTCGGCGGTGGTGGTGGCGGCGGAGTCGGGCTTTTTGTGGAGCGGAGGTGGAGGAGGCGTGGCCTCGACCACCGGGAAGCATTGCGTGCAGCGACGCCGAGGAGTTGTGAGTTGTCGATGTGGAGGAGGCGTGCTTGCTCCTCGAGCCGGCTCAAATTGCGGGCCTCTCTTGCTTTGGAGATATAACCTCCACACCATCTCGAAATATGATGTACTTTTTGCGCCATAGGATGAATGTGCCATGGAGGGCCTGCCCAAGGTTGATCACCTCGCCGCCCCTAGAAATATCGAGAATGAGATCTTCAAGCCCCCCACCTCTTCCATCGTGACCTTCGAGTATCCGGAGGGTATCCGTTGCGTGGAATGTCCGCCCGCCCACCGAATAAGCCATGCCGTAAGCCACCTTGAAGGAGAGGTTACGATATCAATGTGTAGCTCGCACTAGCGGCGAACCTTGATGCCGCCCACGGAATGATGGGCTCGCGGTCGCTCGCTAGAGTGGCCACGGCGAACGCCAAGAATCGCTTTTTTGCGCGGTCGGATCGATCACGGATTCCGCGCCGCCTAAACATTGGTCGAACGTAGTGCTCCTCGGTTGGCTCATTGCCGACACTTTTTGCGTGACTGTGACATCGATGGAAGCCTTCGTAGCTCTAAGCTCTTCCTCCAATCGGCTCACTCTACACCGATCTCTCCTCTTGCTTCGCCCCGACTCGTAAGTGCTTGAGTCTTTGGCAAAGCCGCGTCCATGGCACCTTCCCGAAACCTCGTGTCCGCCCCGAGTGCTCGTGGTTTTGAAGGGCATATGTTAGCTCGCTATTCTCCTGTCCGTCACCAAGGATCTCGACCGAGTTCGCCGATGGCTTCTACAATCCTTTCGCTAACTTCTTGACTGCTTGCCATCACCAAGCTATCATCATCAAGAAGTCCGCCTCGTGAGCCAATAACCAATTGCACATGCGGGCTCCTAATTTCGCCAGTATAATATCGTCTTCAGCCAAGTTCATCTTCCCGCTTGTCTCATTTCTTTGCAGCTTTGATGTAACCACCGTCCCGAGATGGTGGTGGTATTTCTTCTTCGTGCATTTACCTTGTTTTTTCTCTCGCGGCTCGTCCCCGATCCGACAAACTTGTACTCTCGAAGCATCCCAATGATCGGCCACTTTAGGAAATTTATTGAAGTCCGCCTTTCTCCTTTGTCGATGTACTTGCGGGTGAGGGACGACTTCCATCGCCGAAAGAAAGTTGCCATCTTCTTCAAAGCCCATCCCTTGGCCTTCGTTTCGCACTCCCTTATGGAAAAGTGAAATTTTCCTTTATATCATTCCAGCAGTTCCTCGGTAGTCGCAGGACTTCACCCATTTCTAGATGTCGATTGGGACGTGATCCTCACGTGGTAGCCGCAAGCATTGTTGAAAGGCCCAATTGCTGATTCCGGCTAGCAGACTCCGTCGCTGTTTACTTTTGTTATCACGCATTTTGTCGAAGGCTTCTTGTTAGGTCCTCGGCTCATTCCGGACCGGGTGGCCGATGAGGTACCGGCCGATACACAAACACATATAATATGAATGATTTTAGAATAATTAACATGTTTACGGTGATTTTATAATGGGTGAGAGTATACCTCGGTATTAGTGTTAACGGCCTCATCGACAATACGCCAAGCCAGACCATCGTGATTTTCCGCATCGTTGTTAACGGCCTCATTGGCTAAGATGATACCCAGTATAATGGTCTCGAATATCGATTTTCCGCCTCATCGAAAGCCGGGTCACCACGCCTTGGTGTCGCCATCTAGAGTAGAGCACATCTCGAGGCTTAGATTATATATGAAGACAAGGTTGTTGAGAACAATTCGAGTTTGAAAGCATAGTTTAAGATCGACAGAACGTGTTTGTGCCTGATGAGATCACATTCCTTGGGTTACTTTCTGCATGCAATCATATACTTATACATTTCACATAGACTTACACATTTCACATGATACATATACAATTGACAATTCAATATACTTATGCATTTCACATATACTTACACATTTCACGTGATACATATACAATTGACAATTCACATATACTTATTTGCTTAATAAAAAATAATGAATCATTCTTATTCCACACTAATATGATTTTCAAAAATGAAATAAGGTTATAAATCCACGACTAGAATGTTAATAGTCTATTACACCAAAAGAAAGCAGAGCGATCGGCCTCCTGTCAACTAAGCACGCCACCTCGTGGCCTTCTCCACTTGAGTGTATCGTATGCTCACGGGCACCATGCTTTTGGAACTTGCTTGTCTTGATCAAAATCTAGACAGACCTTCTCAACGGCCGCAACAAGCAGCTTCGCAGATGTAGAAAAAGTTGTTTTGTCCTTCTTTGTTTTTTCTGATGTAGGTCACCTCACCTCCATGTCTTCAAAGTCCTTCCGAGCTTGCAGTGTATCTTTCGATTTGCCATACATATCTATGTAGCCTAGCGAGTTCAAGCAAACATTCTTCGTGATGTGCATAAAGTCAAGCGAGTGACTTAACCTCCAAAACTTCCCAATACGAGGTCCCAAAATATTGATTTCTTCTTCCATGTGGGTGCATGACCATCCTCGCTCTAAGCATGTATGCTTCGAAGACCCTTCCCAAATACTACTTTCAGATCCTTTACCATAGCAAACACAAGTCGCCCATTACGATGCTGAGGCTTAACACGAATTTCTATTCCCCCGTTAAATTTACTGCCTTTCCACCTCAAAGCATGACTGCCAGGAAGAAACCTGCAGTGGCCCATGTACACACACTTCCGAGAGTTTTTCGTACATGCAAATTGTTTCATCTATGCACTGGTGCGAGCTTTAAACCCTTTGACAGCTTGGCGGACAGTTACCGAGAGCAGCCAATCGTTGATTGTTACAAACAACAATGCACGCAGTTGAAATACTCTTTTTGTACTCATCCCAAACACGCACACCATCCTCCCACAACTTCACAAGGTCTTCAACCAATGGATTCAGATACACATCGATGTCGCTTTCGTGTTGCTTCGCCTTCGATCAACAATGGCATCATGATGTACTTCCACTTCATGCACAACCATGGAGGAATGTTATAGATGCAAAGCGCCACGGGCCAGCCAAAAGCTATGGATGTCGCTCAACCGACCGAAAGGATTCATCCCATCGATGCTCAACCCAAACCTTATATTTCGACCTCATTTGCAAAGTTCGGGTAAGCCCGATCTACTTTCCTCCATCGCGAGCCATCTGCAGGTGTCTAAGCATCCGCCTTCCTTACGCTTCTTCGCATGCCAACGCATCATCTTGGCATGACCTTCGTTAGCAAACAGATGCTTCAACCGGGAATCACAGGAAATACCACAATACTTTGGTCGAGTTCTTCTTCATACGATTCCCATCTAATTCACCGGATCGCCACGCTGCACCTTATACCGGGATTCTTTGCACACTGGAAAACCTCCAAATCGGCATACTCATTGCGATACAGATATAATCGTTAGGACATGCGTGTATCTTCCGTACTTGCAATCCTAAAGGGCGAGGACTCGCTTCGCTTCATACGAGATTCGTAGAGTGTTACCTTCCTAAGCAACTTCTTTAGTGATAACAAACCATTGAATGCCTTGTCCGACACACCGCTTGTGGCCTTCCATTGCATGAGTTCTAGTGTAGTACGCAGCTTTTTGTGGCCCCGTCCACGCTTTGGGTACAAAGCGCCTGTGGTCCTCTACCTTGCTCAAACTTCTTGTATTGTCTTTCCTCTGTGAACTCTCCTCTCCATCACAGAGCATCCGATCTAACTCATCATCGCCAAACTCGCCGATCAGATCTTCCACGGACCCGTATTGAGTGGTGTCCCAGATAATCGTTGGTTCTATCTTCCTCTTCTTCGCCTTCTTCATCGCCTTCCCGTCAATCGCCTGCTTTCTCCATGGTGGGTCCAGCGAGTATAGTTTGCAATGAAACCTCTCGTGATCACATGGCTCATAACCATCCATCGCTCGAGTGCTCCTTCTCATTCTTGCAATCTACGCACGGACAACGATGAAGCTTCCTCGAGGCAAAATGCAACGGCGCCGAGAAACTCCTTCATGCCATCTCTCGAACTCTCTTGACCGACGGTCCGCATTGTACATCCATTGTCTGCTCATCTACACCAATAAAAATAATAACAACATCTATCACAATATTTAATTAAAGCTAACTATGTCTAATAGTTTTGTATTTTTAATCATTCTCGCATTCTTTTAACTAAAGCCAACTAATTATTTCTAATCCTCGCTGCATTTTATTAAAATAAAACTAACTAATTGTTACATGTTCATGCAAACCTTTTCTATCATTCCGCATTTTAATTTTACTAAATAAAATTATTTTTACCTTTTCCCCACCTTTGTAATTTTTCATCGTTTCACATTTATTGCATTTCATTCCATACACCAAACAATATATCACCTTAAGAACAAAAAATAAGCCAACAATGTAAACACTAACAATTCCCACAAGAACAAAACATGATTTCTCAACATCCAATGCACAAAAACATCAATATATAGGTGAGAAGGATGTCAAGAACATGTTACTCACCTTAGAAACAATTAATTCGAGCTAATAGTCTCAATTGAAAATTTTGGCAAGACTCTCCCCATGAATCGCTTTCGCCCACCACTCTGCTGTCCAAAGGCGAGCTTGGGGAGGAAAATGGGGTTTAAATGCTGTGACGGAAGGGGTCTCTACAAGCGGTTCTACACACGAACCGCTCGATCCTCACCTATAGAAGCGGTTCGTGTATCAAACCGCTTCTAGAGATCTAGAAGCGGTTCTAGACACGAACCAGAGATCTAGAAGCGGTTCTAGACACGAACCGCTTCTAGAGATGGGACTCCAGAAGGGGTTCGTCTCAAGAATCGCTTCTAGAGACCTACTCCCGCCCGTTGCCCACGAACCGCTTGTGGCACGTAGAGCACAAGCGATACGTACCTAACCGCTTATGATAGACCGGTTGTGAAGACCGGTTCTATAGTAGTGCAGCAGTGAACATAGCAGGAGCCGTAGAAACCCAATAATCTGTCGTGAATTAGACGGGCATCTGAAACTTGGACGGCTCTTGCCCAACACGTTCGTCAAATCCCTCAGGTCCCACTCGGTACTGCAGGGTGCAGATCAACAGTGGCCGGCTCGTCTGCCTACATGCCGCGCTGTGCCGATTGAAAGCAATCAAACAATGTTGTGGCGTTCGTTACCCAGTCAGTGTCCGCAACTGTATGTCTTTGTCAACAACTAAAAAAAGCTGTACTTTCGTAATATTATAATTTTATTGACTTATATAAATAATAGAGATTAGTGTTTAAAGTTGTGTTTTAGAGACCGTATCGATATTCAAAACGACAACTATTCATGACTAAAGAGTGTAACATACATCACCCAGAAACAGCAAGTGAGCGAATAAAAAAATACGAATTATATATATATACACACACAAGCTTCCCGTGTACACACCGTGCACACCAACTAATAAAAGTTAAGAAAAATTCTGAAAAAAATTGTAGATGTACTTCATAAATTACTCTATCTATGTATAAAGTTTCAAGATCAAATTCATCATATGTGGAGAGTTAAAAAAAGAGAAAACTCTTGATATATAATGAATTTGAACCTACAATTTTATATATAGGTAGAGTAATCTATGAAGTATATCTACAATTTTTTTCAGAATTTTTCATGACTTTTATTAGTTGGTGTCCATGGTGTGTACACGGAAAACCATATGTGCACAGGATATGTTGCCATATATATATATATATATATATATTAGTTGAAATGTATAATCTTAAAGCGTTGTATTATCGAGCTTGTAACCTAACAGTAACACGCTTTTCCCAAAGGACTAACTCAGATCCAAAATAGGATACTAAGGTCCTGCTTGATGAGCTCTAAATCTCAAATTCCACCTTAGATCTAAAGTTTGTAGGTTAAAATAAAGTGAATTAAGTTTATATTTTTAATCTAAAATATAAGCAAGATGATCCATCTAAACATTTTTAATGTATCGATATCTCCAACCCTATAAATTTCTAAAATTAAAATACATACTCTATCAACTCTATAGATTTTAGTAGAGTTAGAGCTATGCTAAACACCCTTATATTCACTCATTCTCAGCTTCACGTAATCATGCTTAAGAGTTAGGATCTCGATCGGCGTCATGGACGCATTTAGTAATGCACCTATCACGATTGATTGACCAGATAGCGCCCACGCCGGGCGCCCATGCGTCGTGAAAGCAATGGCCGCACGAGTAGGCGCAGATGAGGTGGGTTTTTGTCCGCACGCCCGCCTCCGGATCTCGAACGCCTAATGATGCGCGGCAACATGAGCGAGACACGACCGACTACACCCGACACGCACGTGGTCCTCTACCTTGCTCAAACTTCTTGTATTGTCTTTCCTCTGTGAACTCTCCTCTCCATCACGAGCATCCGATCTAACTCATCATCGCCAAACTCGCCGATCAGATCTTCCACGGACCAGTATTGAGTGGTGTCCGCATATTGTTGGTTCTATCTTCCTCTTCTTCGCCTTCTTCATCGCCTTCTTGTCGAATCGCCTCTGTTTCTCCATGGTGGGTCCAGCAGTATAGTTTGCAATGAAACCTCTCGTGATCACATGGCTCATAACCATCCATCGCTCGAGTGCTCCTTCTCATTCTTGCAATCTACGCACGGACAACGATGAAGCTTCCGGAGGCAAAAATGCAACGGCCGCCGAGAAACTCCTTCATGCCATCTCTCGAACTCTCTTGACCGACGGTCCGCATTGTACATCCATTGTCGGTTCATCTACACCAATAAAAATAATAACAACATCTATCACAATATTTAATTAAAGCTAACTATGTCTAATAGTTTTGTATTTTTAATCATTCTCGCATTCTTTTAACTAAAGCCAACTAATTATTTCTAATCCTCACAGATTTTATTAAAATAAAACTAACTAATTGTTACATGTTCATGCAAACCTTTTCTATCATTCCGCATTTTAATTTTACTAAATAAAAATTATTTTTACCTTTTCCCCACCTTTGTAATTTTTCATCGTTTCACATTTATTGCATTTCATTCCATACACCAAACAATATATCACCTTAAGAACAAAAAATAAGCCAACAATGTAAACACTAACAATTCTCACAAGAACAAAACATGATTTCTCAACATCCAATGCACAAAAAACATCAATATATAGGTGAGAAGGATGTCAAGAACATATTACTCACCTTAGGAACAATTAATTCGAGCTAATAGTCTCAATTGAAAATTTTGGCAAGACCTCCCCCATGAATCGCTCTCGCCCACCACTCTGTCCAAAGGCGAGCTTGGGGAGGAAGATGGGGTTTAAATGCTGCTGACGGAAGGGGTCTCTACAAGCGGTTCTACACACGAACCGCTTCGATCTCACCTATAGAAGCGGTTCGTATCAAACCGCTTAGAGATCTAAGCGGTTCTAGACACTAACCGCTTCTAGAGATGGGACTCGTAAGGGTTCGCCTCAAGAACCGCTTCTAGAGACCTACTCCCATGCTGCCCACTTAACCGCTAGGACGTAGAGCACAAGCGGTGCGTACCTAACCGCTTATGATAGATCGGTTGTAAAGACCGGTTCTGTAGTAGTGCAGCAGTGAACATAGCAGGAGCCGTAGAAACCCAATAATCTGTCGTGAATTAGACGGGCATCTGAAACTTGGACGGCTCTTGCCCAACACGTTCGTCAAATCCCTCAGGTCCCACTCGGTACTGCAGGGTGCAGATCAACAGTGGCCGGCTCGTCTGCCTACATGCCGCGCTGTGCCGATTGAAAGCAATCAAACAATGTTGTGGCGTTCGTTACCCAGTCAGTGTCCGCAACTGTATGTCTTTGTCAACAACTAAAAAAAGCTGTACTTTTATAATATTATAATTTTATTGACTTATATAAATAATAGAGATTAGTGTTTAAAGTTGTGTTTTAGAGACCGTATCGATATTCAAAACGACAACTATTTATGACTAAAGAGTGTAACATACTGTTGACGCCAAAAATGTGAAGAGGGTTTCTGGTTGCAACACACCGGACGAACACCGGTTCAAGTAAGCTGAAGGCTAATCGATTTGACCCTGCAATCGATAAGGGAAAGAGTGGTAAAATTCAATCAAGCCGATCCTCGAGGTGAATCGGCTAAAATCAAGAATGAGCCAGAAAGCCGATTAGAAGGGTAACTAGATTAGCCGATTAAGACTAATCCGGGGGTAAAAGGTAGATCGATTCGGAAAAGGCGATGCGCAAAAAGACGTAACAAATTAAACTCGAAAAAGCCAATGACGATCAAACAATCGGCGATGCGAACTTTATTTGATCGATGTCGACTTATAGAGGAAAGATTACAATGCTAAAAAGACTAAGAACTACGTAAAGTAAAAACCGGTAGATGTGTTGGTTGATTGTGGATGTCCTTCAATCCAAATTTCATGGCTCGCTTTTATATACCCGCTAAGCCGATTCGAGTCCCGATCCAATACGCCAATACAATCCGAATCGGCTATAGTTTCCTAATTGACTCGCTTCCAAATTTCACCCTTATGCCATCCGGCTTTAAGACGTTATCCAAACTTTCCAAAAGGTGCCTCGTACTGCATTCAAACTCCTGCTCTTGGCCGATTCTTCTAGTAGTTTCCAAAAAACTGCTGATTCCTAACCAAACCCGTCTTATCTTCCAAAACCGATTAAGATCTTCCAAATCTGTTGCAACTTCCGAAACCGATTCAAGTTTATCCATACTTGAGCTCAATCGGTTATACTCACTGATCCCGTTAATCCGAATATATATCGGCTTCTTTAAGCCAATCCGATTCCAAATCGGCTTATAATACTTTTTATGCCAATTCTGTCCTTCTTGCCAATTTTTGATGCAAACACATACATCACCCAGAAACAGCAAGTGAGCGAATAAAAAAATACGAATTATATATATACACACACACAAGCTTCCTCTGTATAATATGTACACCAACTAATAAAAGTTATGAAAAATTCTGAAAAAAATTGTAGATGTACTTCATAAATTACTCTATCTATGTATGAAGTTTCAAGATCAAATTCATCATATATGGAGAGTTAAAAAAAGAGAAAACTCTTGATATATAATGAATTTGAACCTACAATTTTATATATAGGTAGAGTAATCTATGAAGTACATCTACAATTTTTTTCAGAATTTTTCATGACTTTTATTAGTTGGTGTCCATAGTGTGTACACGGAAAACCATATGTGCACAGGATATGTTGCCATATATATATATATATATATATATATTAGTTGAAATGTAAAATCTTAAAGCGTTGTGTTACCGAGCTTGTAACCTAACAGAACACGTTTTCCCAAAGGACTAACCTGTATCCAAAATAGGATACTAAGGTCCTGTTTGACAGAGCTCTAAATCTCAGCTCCACCTTAGATCTAAAGTTTGTAGGTTAAAATAAAGTGAATTAAGTTTATATTTTTAATCTAAAATATAAGCAAGATGATCCATCTAAATATTTTTAATGTATCTATATCTCCAACCCTATTAATTTCTAAAATTAAAAATACATACTCTATCAACTCTATAGATTTTAGTAGAGTTAGAGCTATGCTAAACACCCTTATATTCACTCATCCTGTACTGTCGTAATCATGCTTAAGAGTTAGGATCTCGATCGGCGTCATGGACGTACGTAGTACGTACCATCACGATTGATTGACCAGATAGCGCTCCACGCTTCGGGCGCCCACGCGTCAGCGAGCAGCCGGGCCGGCACGAGTAGGCGCAGATGAGGTGGGTTTTTGTCCGCACGCCCGCTCCGGATCTCGAAACGCCCCAATGATGCGGCGGCAGCGCGATTGAGGACACGACCCGGACTACACCCCGACACGGCACGTGCGAGCGCGAGGCCCCTCCACCCATGTATGTTGCGCCCATTTATCTATGGGCCTACTGCTAGTCTGCTACCGGTACGCCGTGCCCGGTGCCAATGTCCTGTCGTGTGTGGAGTACCGAGTACGTGCTTGCAAGTTGCAACTAATCCATTCCATGCCGAGGTGTGATACTTTTCTAGTCCATTTGTTACCTTTTTCTCAAATCTATTTTACTCTCGAGCAAAATTATAAATGTAAACCTTTTCAATGTGCTTTCATGCTCTCACAGCAGGAGAACATAGAAGCACGGTTAAAAAAAAAGCTAAAAATGCAAATTTACTTTGAAGAAAATTAGATTTAAAAAACAAATAAAAAAGGCAATCTTTGTCTACAAAAGTTACCACTCCTCCTTTCCTTTCCATTCCAACCCAATCGGCCGTAGCATGATGATGGCGATGATGGCAACACCTCACGGTTAACACCCGTCTTGAGTTGAGAAAATTATTCATGCACCCCTGCATGTGGCTAGCTGTGTGTGTGACTCGTGTGGTCTTGGAAATGGTGGGACGTGCGTGTGATCTTTTTGTTTCGTACCGGTTGCGAAGAGGGAGAGCAACGCGAAGAGGCAGAGCAACGTAAAGGAGTTGCAAAGGTGGATGATTGCTGGACCCGTACGGCTCTCCAAAAGCAATCTAGCGCCGAGGAAGCTCTTTCCTCGAAATATTAAAAGCAAGTGTATAGTACAGCGCCACGGGAATGAATTTTTTTCCAAGTAATAATTTTTAAAATAATTTTGTATAAATAATAAGTTGTTGCCACGTAAGTTCCAATCTTATCAGCTAAATAAATCCACGATAAAATAATCCGTCGGCCAATACAATCTAAGACACAACAGATCTGAAATAAAGATTAAGGTGTATTTATTGTTAAATTTATTTGCGTACTATTTCTATAAAATTATTTAAACAATATATTATTTTTAAAAAAATCCCATGAGAATGCATGCACTATGATGTGGTGTAGCATTGCCAGCTGGATTCATTGCTATGAAAATTGAAGTGTTCATTTTTCTAGTCTCATGTTACTTTTTTTTTTTAAAATCTAGCTTCCTCACAAGTAGAATTACAAATATAGCCCTCTTTCGCGCTCTCCTACCACTGAAGACCATCTCCAGCGCTCGACGGCTGCAGTAGGCAGCCTCAACGCTTACCGTCCGCAACAGAGCACCGCTGCTGCGTTGCTTTGGTGCTACTCACACGCTCCTCATCACCTGTCGCGCTCCCCAAACGTGGTAGCATCGGCTCTCTTGCCATGTCTTTCACGGTAAGAGAGGAGGCTAAATTTATTATTGAGAAGGCTAGAGTTGAAAACAAAAGAGAGAACAATGCTAAAAAAAAAAGTGATCACTTCCCAAAAGCACAGTCTGAAAACGGAACAAGTGTAGAACTAAGGGGTAACTCGGATTGCAAATTTGCAGCAGCAGTAGCACATGCTTACATTTTTTAAGATAAACCATTCACACAGAAATAGCACCATGTGGTAGTATTTTGCGTGATAACCCACTGACGGTCTAGTTGATGTGACCAGTGACAAACCACCAACACCTCCGAACAAGGGAGAAGATGAGGATAACCCTGCCTGCCTACCTATGCATTATACAAAACACAAGCAGAGAGAGAGAGAGAGAGTAGAAAACACGCGTACAGAAGGAACGAATGTTACTAATTACCAAAATTAACCGGCAGTAGCAAAAACTTTTTATTAAGCTCTTCTTTTGCTCTCTGTTTTCCTTTTTCTGTGAATTTTTTTGGAGTGGTTTTCTTTTCTTTACCGGGAGAAGACGGGGCTGAGGGTTTTAGTGAACCCGTGGAGCGCGCCGTAGCCGCGGGAGTTGAAGCCTAGGCAGCCGAGGAGGCCCTGCCGGTACGGCAGGAACGTCCGCCGCCGCATCTCCTCCGTCTGCGCCCTGTTCGGCGCCGCGTAGAGCCTCTCGTGCGCCGCCGCCACCGTCGTCGAGCGCCGCCGAACCTTCTCCCTCCCTCGAACACCCGTCGTCCGAGCTTCTTCACCCCCGCCGGCGCCACCGCTGTCCGATGCCGCCGCCGGTGGTTGTGGCCTCGCCGCGCGGAGCTTTGGGGCGACCTTGTCCCTCGAAGCCCACGAGGACGAGAACGGCCATGTTCTTTCGGGCTTGGCAGCGACCGCGGGGGTGTCGTGCGCTTGGGCTCCGCCGGGCTCGCTCTTGCTGCGGTGGAGGAGCTTGTCCTTGAGGAAGACCCAACGCCGGAACCTGCGGGTGGACGATGAGGAAGACGAGGAGGAGGACGTCGAGGACGACGAGGATGAGCGTGACGAGGCGGTGACCGCCGGTGTAGCCTCCTGCGCACCAGCCGAGTGGGAGACCGTGCCAACATCCGGCGAGGGGACGAGCGCATTGAGCAGCTTGAACCGCGGGGACGAGCTGCGGAGCGGCGACATGGACCTGGCGCGGCGGTGCACTGAGCCGCTCCGGAACGTGAGCTCGCGGCGGCGCGCCAGCGCGTGGCGGCGGTCGCCATCTTCGTCGTCGCTGTCGGGATCGAGATCCGGGAGCGGCGGCAGGGTGAGCGGCCGGATCTGGCCGTTGTGGAAGAGCTCGTCGGCGGAGATCATGTGCCCTCCGGGCCCGTCGAACTCGAAGTCCGCGTCACCCACGCCACTGTACCCCGCGGCCGACACGGCACCGGAGGCAGCCGAGGACGACGAGAGCAACAGGTGGTGGATGGGGCTGGCCGGCGCGCTGAAGAAATAACCGCCGCCGCAGATGGCGGGGGAGCGGCTGGGGCTGGAGGGCGCGCTGGCGAAGGGGGTGGAGCAGGTGCTGTCGATGTTGTCATCCATTGCGCGGGCTCTCTCCCGCAGTTCGCTTGTTCTGGGAGTTTGGGTTGCGTTGTGGTGGCGGTGGAAGAGGGTGGTGCTCTACTGGGGAATACGAAGGGAGAAGAGGTGAGAGGTCATATGGAAAGAGGAGAGAGAGGAGAGGGCGGAAGCGGTAGTAACTGTCCGGTGGACATGGATCAAGTTGCTGGAAATGTTCAGAAGTAACTGCGTGATACGTCTATTTTCGGAGTTGACGGTCCAGATTTACGTGCTAAAAGTACCGGTTTGCTACAATAAAAATGCTGCAGCAGCATCATGTACGATCTGAGCGCCTACATGTATCATGTGAGGCTATTACTACTGTTTAAGTTGCAGCACACAGAACCTCGTTCCTGTGCGATACCCCGATGGTTGGATGCTGGCGAGATGGTCGGCGGTCTTGGCCTCCTTCGATTGGGTATTTACTGCTCGACTTGCTTTAACTTGGGCGGTGTGCTAGTTCGGTTCATCTTCTTCTCTAGACTTCAATGGTGATGCCATCGTGCATTGCTCTGGCTCTGGTGAATAGCAAAGTCTTGGAGGAATAGTAGTACTACTACTATACCTGCTTAGGACAGGGGAAACTTCGAAATGATGAATGAACTCGAGACATGTACAGAGCAGGAATTTGCATGTTTTCCAAGGTTAGAACAGGAGAAACATATCGAGACAAGAGTGAATACCGCTACCGGTTTTGATGAGTTTTACGGAGCTCTACGATGCATATCATCGGCCGCAGGACCATCCTAGCCCAACTGCCCGACACCAGGGTGGCCAATTTCCCCGTCGGGGCCGGATCCTGGCCATGTAGGCATCTGACAGCTCTCCCGGTGTAACCCTCTAACCCAACATTCACTCAATGTTTGATCTATCTTAAGTTAGATTCACATGTATATAGCATCCTGCTAACACTTTTTCTCGCTTCGTATAAAAGGGTCAATATACCTCAAACTAAACAATTTAAATACACGGCCCTTCAAAGATGATATGTGTTATCTTCTCTATCCACCTCCATTTTTTCTCTTCTTTCTTCCCTACTCACTTCACCCACCTCGTTGTCTTCCTCTCTAACACAAATATTTAAATCCGAAAATTTTAAACACGAAGTTTTAACACGAAAAATTTTCAAATCAAAAAAATTCATTTGATAAATTTCAATTCAAAAAATGTTAACTTGGCAAAATTTCAAATCATGAATTTTTCAACTTAGAAAATTTCAGTTTTGGAACTTTTAACTTAAAAAATTTCAAATGGGAAAATTCAAATTGAGAACTTTTGACTAGGAAAATTTCAACTCGGGAAATTTCAAATAAAAAAATTCAAGTGCAGAAATTTCAGAACTAGAATTGTCGAAAACTTTCGATTAGAAAAATTTGGTTCGAAAACTTTCCACTTAAGAATCTTTTGGTGCGAAAACTTACGATTGAAGAAACTTTTGGTTCAAAAATTTTGATTTAATTTTTTTCCAAAATGGTTAAAAATATTTCTTATGCAAAAACTTTTTAAGTTTCAGAGGAAGAGAATAGGGAAGGAAAGTGGAATGGAGAAGATGCCGCCAAGTGCCGCGATGAGAGAGCCTTTGACGGAGGAGGGAAATAGGAGAAGAAATAATATGCTGCGTCATATCACAATAAGGGAACGTTCTTATCAAAGATTTGGTGAGGTCACCCTCAAATTAGCAATTCTAAAATGGTTAATCCGAATGTACTACATTTGAACCTATATGCCACTACAAGTCTACAACTAACTTAGACAAGCAATACATTACTAATCCCAACACCATTTTATATGGGGCATATAGGCCTTAATGTTAATGAACCGAGGTGTTACACTTCACCTTCCATTGTGCCCGACTCAGGTTTCCATTCTTTGTTACGCTGTGATGACTGTTCACTAGAGAAACCATCACGTTTTCCATTGCACTTCATTTGTAAAGTAGTGAGTATTACAGAGAAACTATCATAACTCAATGTTAATATCGCATAAAAAATATATCACATATATGCATCTTAAAGAATCACGAAACAGTCAATGTCTAAGACATGGTAATATTGTGAAATTTTTAAATAATATTTTTTTAAAAAATTGCATAAATAATATGTCACATAAAAAATTCACACAAATACCCACCATTCGCCATTTCAAATAGTGATAGAAACAAACTGGCGATAGTACTGTCATTGCTTGAAAAGCGATCGAGACCTGCTACAATCTGGCCGGGTTCTATAATGCTATTCCAATTAGTGACAGAACCCTCCATCACTAATTGGAATGGTGACAAATGCACGGTAAAAAGGTTGGCCGAGCCTCGCTCAGCCAAATGCAATCAAAATTTCTAATCTACCGGCCGGCAATAGAGAAAAGAAAGGGATAAGGGGAAGAGAAGAAAGAAGAGGGAAAGAGGTGGGGAGGAAAACGGGAAGGAGAGGAGGGGGAGGAGGGAGTCGCCGGTAACATTACAGGTATAATTTTGTTCCTTTCAATTAATTTTAAAAATATGACTTAGCGACCAAATTAATTAGAATTGTAAGTAATTAGCTGTTTAGAGTAGCAGATATGTTGGTATTTTTAGATTTGTAGTAGTATTTTTATGGTTTATGATGAATCATATTGGATATGAAAAATTGTGAAAAGTATGTGGGGTGATATGTAGTCGAAAAATTAAATTTATGTATATTTACAGCACTTGTTTCATGTAATGTAGAGTAACTCATCGTGGTACATAGGCCTAGCGGTGTGGGTAGATTTAGAATTCATGAGATGTAGTACGTATTAGTTGATATGATGGCATTACGTTGTACATGTAATAACAATTTGATAAAATGCTCGATAGGTATGTATGAACAAGTACTATTTAAAATACACTATGGAGAAGAGGTTTTGCACATAGGTGTACAAAGGGTAGAATTAGGTCATTTTTCAAGTGTGGTGGCTAGCCTATCACGTGCAGGGTAGTATCTATGGGGCACAGTTACTAGATGGTTGTACCACCTGTTCTAGTTGGACCGTGAGTTGCATGATCTGAAGTTGCACGGGGTAAGCTGTCGGACATGACAATGCATGTACCGGAAGTTAGTGGAACTGAAGGAACCGATATCATAGAGCTCGTATGTAAGATTGGCGAATGTGCGAGAATAACCATTAGTGTTGTTGGCACAAGCATTTCAGAAAGCTGATGCCGGCCATGTGATGTAGAAGGAGGCTATTGGTGATGAACCAGACGAAGTTGGGAAGAGCAGCCAAGTACAAAATATTTTATGAGGCAGGATGTGAGTTCAGATCAGGAGGAAGTGCAGGGCAAGGAAGCTGATGTTCCAATGCTGAAGGTGCAAGAACCAATGGGTGTGGCAAACGAGGGAGAACGGATTAAAGGGTTGGTGGAAGTGATGAAGGCTGAGAGCCATAGCTACGAGGCATTATTTGATAATAAAGGTGATGAAGAGTCTTTTCTTGCGAAGTGGAAGGAGTATCGGTTCGATAGGTTGGTTGTCAACAAGAGTGAAGACGTTGCATAAGGGTATGATCAGCATGAGGTGAGAAGGAGCAATTTACAAGAGTAAGTAGGAGGTGTAAGAAGCAGTGACAATATAGGCAATGTCACTGCAGAAAACTTTTAAGGTTGTGATGTCAAATCCATGGGTGTACAATGTGAGATGGACATGGCGTGTACATGTGTACCAACCTAAATGGGACACCATTTGGATGTCACTACACCATGACACCAAATTAGCGTCAGATATCAGTCGGCAATAATACATAATTACCGACCAACTATCTGTCGCTAAAACTTGGTGACGGACTAACTGTCGGCAATAATACTTTTAGGGTCAGATGGTGCATTGGAAATTATTTTGATATGTAGGGACAAACTATCTGTCGGCAATGATAAATTTTTCTCACAAGATATCCGCTTCAAGAAAAGTCTATATGTTTCAAGAAAACTTATATACAAATGAAGGTGGCAAAAATAGGCGCTAATTATATTTTCTTATTTATTTATCTGATAATTCTTTTATATATTTTATTTTTACTGTATATATTATTATTATTATTTTCTTTTCTTTCTTTTTTTTTTTTTCACGGCCGCTACCATTTAGCCCGACCGATCGATGGCCAACAGTCCACCCAACCATCCCTTAACCTAACTCTCTGGGTCTCTCTCTCTCTCTTCACTTGGCTCCCATTCCCCATTTCCACCGCCACCTCGCATCCTCCGCTCTCTCACACTCATCTCCTCTCCCGAAAGTGCCGCTTGCTCCTTCGCTTGCGCCACCGCCTACTTCTCTGCCTTCCCTCGATTAATCGCGCCCTCTATCGCCTCCCCTAGTCGCACACCGCTTGTACACCACGACGCAAAATTCCCGCCGACGCCTCAGAGGTAAAAATCGTTTTACCATCTAACCATCTGTCAAGAAAGATTTCAACAGCTTAATCCATCGGTAATACTTTAATTACTGATAGACTATGTATCGATAAAAATACATAATTTTAAAGACAATATATCTATCGATAATAATCTATTTTTCATCGGTCTATCTGTCGGCGAAACTTTTTCAGCAAGGCGCGGCAAAATATCATCAAGCACGCGTGAACGAATTTCACGGACCTGCCTCGTCGCCCTAGGTTAAACCAAGGCGCTCAATCTCCCAAATCTCTCTCTCGCCCACAGTGCCGCCACACTCGGTCTTCTCCACGCCGCTCTTCCTGCTCCCGCACTCCGCCGCCACTTCTCTTGCCTCCACCGACCATTCCCCTTCCTCTACGCGCTGCCTACGCTCCCGCATGCCGCCGACTGACCGCTCCCCTCCCTCGGCGAGTACGCTCCCTCTCCTCGGACTCCCATCCTCGGCCTCCTCCTCGGCGCTCCTCCCACGGCCCAAAGACTCCAGTCCCTCGGCGTCCGGCGTCCAAGATCCAACGCCGACTCGGCTCCTCGACCGACCGCCCAATGGCGACTCGACGCTCCCTCGACCGACCGCCCGGTGGCGACACCCTTCCCGGCCGACGCGGCGACGCTCCCCCTTCCGATGCTTCGACGCCTCCTCTCTAAGAACCCCAATAGGTTAGTAATCAAGACATTTTCAGTGACAAAACATCAACATTTCCATGGTTTCTGCTTTCTATAACACGCGTAAAGATCGTAATAAAATTGCAAAGGCATCAATAAAGAAAGCGGCAATTTTGCTAAGCACTTGGCAAACCACCAGGCGCCACTAGTTAATTTTCAGTGACAATCAATGCAGGAGCTGCATAAATGGGAAGTGCTTCAATATTCATCCAAAATGAATTGCACAACTAAGTAAATCACAACTGAGTAAATTGAGGGCTTCATTTTCTCCATGCACTACTATTTTCTTCAATCTTGCTAACTTCTCCTTACCGGACCCCTTGGAAAATTTCATCGCAGACATCTTTTTTCCAAGACCAAGAAACTTCAAAAAAAATAGGGCCTTTTATTGCTCCCCCCATCAGAATATGTAATTTTGGAACTTCAGGCTAAGGGTCAGGTTTTCTTTTCATGCCTACTTTTCCACATCTGCTTCCATGAAATAAAATAGGCAGAGATAAAAAATTTACCTGTGAATCCTTGTTGAATGGCTCAGTGTACATTCCTCCCAAGCAATTATAATAACACGAGCATCAAAGCTAATTTTGTCCCTTAATTTGTGCTAGATTTTGGTTGCTTATTCTGTTGTAAGGAGATATTTTACTAGAAATGTGCATTTATTTTTCATTTAGAATATCTGTGATTCAGATCAGATTTGTCTATTTATGGAGTGTGACTCGGTTTGTGCGATCTCAGATTACTTGTTATATCGGTGTTGTCCCCATGTTTTTCAAGTGAAATTATGATTATTCATATGTTTGGATAGTTTTTCAAATTTTCCTTTGAATTATGTTGTGAATTCGAGCGAGCTTGCCTCCTCGGCATATATAGTTCCATGAATCATCTAGTTATTCGATCTATTAGGATTCAGCAGTACAACCGTAGTAACATTTTTTCTGTAAGGTGTATATATATCACTTTATCCTTATGTATATGTGTGTGTTTTGATTGAACATATAGTACTTTATGTATATGTCTATTATCCGTATATCTTTATCTGTTCCCGATCCGAATCCATTGTATATCCGAACCGTATCCGTATCCCGAATTATCCGGATTCGTATCCGGATCCAAGTAGCTCAGATCCGGTTCGAATCCGGAAAAATATGGGTTAGGATACGGAAGGACAAGATCCTACCGATCCCACCTGCCACCCCTAGTTGTATATGCTTTGAATTAGTAGTGCAAGCATTCTGGTTTTCTGTATTTCTGTGTGGTTGTAAGATTCAGATGATTGATCTTGGTTTCTTGTCATTATGTTAAGGATACCCGTGCTGATATTTTTGAGGTTTAGGTTTAGGGTATAGTCACTAGCACAATGAGGCTTATATCGAGACCTTACGATCACGCACGGTTTTGAAAAACCGCTCGTAATATGGAACATCACAGACGGTTATGTACTCAAACCGTCGGCGCGATATCATAGATGCTTTATATTACAACCGCTCGTGATGTAAGAAATATCACGATAGCTTCTACATATAACCGCTCGTGATTGCTACAATACTCATTACGCATAGCCAAGTAAAACCGCTCAGGATTTCACTGACGGTTATGTAAAACAACCGTCTGTAATATCTACATAGTCATTACATACGGTTATATGTAGAAACCGCTCAGGTTATTTCTTGTATCACGACGGTACCGTAATATAAAACCGCTCGTGATAAAACCGCTCTCGTAAAAACAGAGTCTCGATCCATCCACTTCGCTTATAGGGTTTCGTTTCTATCCTAAGTGGCTACTGTGGAAGTGAGGTGATTTTTGAAAGAAAGTCATTGATTTCAAGGGTGATATTAGATTCATTTGATTTTGGTGATCTAAGGTTAGTAATGAGTTCTCTAATTGCATGCATCCAATTCAATATCTAGGTTGGTTAGAGAGAATTAATTTAAAGATTGTTTGATTAGATCTAGCTTAATTGTAGTGAATCCATATGTTGTTTGTGATATTTGGTTAGTAATGTGTTTTAATTGCATTATATTCAACATCTATCTTGATAAGGAAGGAATTTGATGATTTTTTTAGATCTAGCTTGTAGAACCATGTGTTGGTTGTTTGATCTATAAGGTTAGCTAGTAATGGTTCTATTTGCATAATATAATATTCGATCATGATGTAGCTAGCTAGCTTGTTAAGGATTGAATTTAAAGATTGTTTAGATCTAGCTTATAGATCAATTCAAGTCTTTTGGTGATCTAAGGTTAGTAATGGGTTCTAATTTCATTATTATATTGAAGATTAATTTGAATTGTGTTAATTATTTCTTTGTGATGTAATTAAGGTATGTAATTGCAAAATTAGTTTAAGAATGTGTGCATACGCACTACACCGTGCACTTAATATTTAACACTAAGTGTTACATGTGTAGCGAGATGGATCGAAGTCGATGTACGCCGAGAACCGCATTTAGTGTTGAGTACCTTAATGGCGCTCCACTTTTAAAAGAGCCGCAGAGGAGGATATGTTTAATAAGGGGTGCAATTCATGTCATGTCCGTGCATTGATTGCGAAAATCAAGATGTTTCAAACTCAAGTAGCAGATCGGCACACTTGATTCAAGGGGTTTCAAAAGGGCTACACATATTGGACTAGTCATGGCGAAGAGCATAATATACAAGAAGCGACAAGTAGTGTTAATATCGCCGACGAAGTCAATGATATGTCGGATGATCATATCGATTGTGCCCGATGAGGACAAGTTGCACGATGACAATTTGGATCGAGATGCTACGCGATGCGTATGAAACCTTGATGACAGGGAATATGGAAAGTTCCAGGGCTTAATGGAGGACTCGGAGAAACCTTTGTTCGCAGGATGCAAGTTGAAATACACAAGGTTATCATCCATGCTTGAACTACTCAAATTGAAGGCAAGCAACGGTTTGTCCGACAAGAGTTTCACAGCGCTGTTACGTCTATTGACGGACATGCTTCCAGAGGGAAACGAGTTGCCAACAACCACCTACAAAGCCAAGAAGGTTCTTTGTCCCTTGGGAATGGAAGTAGAAAGAATACATGCATGTCCAAATGATCAGATCTGTGACCGCAAAGAGTACACAAACTTGCATATATGTCCGTGTGCAACGATCCCTAGACAAGCGTTAGAGTCATTCAGATGATGATGGCGAGAGCATTGAGGTGAAAAAATATCCTCCTGCTAAGGTGGCATGGTATCTCAGAATTCCGCTTAAAGCGCTTTGTTTGCGAACCCAAAGGAGGCAAAATGCTATGCTGGCACTTTGAGGAGCGTAAGAATGATGGAATGCTAAGGCACCCTCTCGATTCCATCCAAAGGAGAAACATCGACAGAGCTTTCAAGAATTCGGTGCGGATCCGAGAAATATAAGGTTTGGATTGAGTACGATGGAATGAATCCTTTCGTAACATGAGCAAAGGCATAGCACTTGGCCCATAAATCAGATTCTACAACCTTCCTCCTTGGTTTTGTATGAAGCGTATACATTTTGTTGTCTCAGGCTTATCCAAGGACCGAAACAACTCGGGAACGATATTGATGTGTACCTAGCTCCATTGGTGGAAGATCTAAAACACCGTGGGTTACCGGGTACACGATGGGATGCGTATAAACGAGAGAACTTTACTTTGCCTTCGCTTGTTGTTCTCGCACCATAAATGATTACCCCGCCTTGCTAACTGCTGTGCCGAGTACAAAAGGAACCAAAGCCCGACTCACCGCTTAGATGATACCGAGAGTTTATGGTGAATCACTCCCGCAAAACCGTGTACATGCGTCATCAGAGGTTCCTTCGGAGGAATCACCCATATCGCAAGATGAAGCAACTTTTCGATGGAAGGAACGAAATGGTTCAGCTCCAAGGCGTTTGAGCGGGAGAGATGTTCATGACATTCTTAAGGATTTGGATATTGCGTATGGAAAGGCACGTAAATCAAGTACCCGTGAAAAGAGCATGTGGAAGAAGAGATCAATATCTAGGACCTACCTTACTGGGAGCACCTAGAAGTTCGCCAACGCATCGATGTCATGCACGTAGGGAAGAATGTCTGTGATGAAGATGATTGGTCTCTTACTCAACATTAAGGGTAAAACAAAGGATGGTATCAACGCACGGCTTGACTTGGTCGATATGGGCATAAGACCTGAGTTAGCACCGAAAGAGACCGATAAAGGCCGTATATACTTGGAACACCTTGTTATACTCATCAAAGGCCGAAGAACTGAATCGTGCTGCTTGCATGGTGTGAAAGTTCCGTCGGTTACTCCTCCAACATGAAGAGACTTGTTTCGTTGGAAGATTTGAAATTAACCGCATGAAGTCTCATGATTGTCATGTGCCGATGACACAGATGCTCCTCGCCGCAATTAGAAGTATTTTGCTTGGTCAAGGTCCGAGAGACAATCACTAGGTCGTGTTATTTCTTTAACACAATCGCCGAGAAGGTCATCGATCCCGGGACTAGATGCTCGCAAGTCGAGGTGGTGATGACTCTATGTAATCTTGAGATGTATTTCCCTCCATCATTTTTCGATATCATGGTCCATCTCATTGTTCACCTTGTGACGAGATAAAGATATGCGGCCGTTGTTCCCACGTAGCATGTACCCGCTCGAGAGGTACATGGGAATTCTCAAGTCTTACGTCATGTAATCGATCTCGTCCGGAGGGTAGCATTGTCGAAGGTTATGCAATGAAGAGGCCGCCGAGTTCTGCGTCGATTATATGGCCCGTGTCGAACCGATAGGTGTGCCTCGATCCCGCCATGAGGGAGGCTCCAGGTATCGGACCATCGGAAGGAAAGCAATCACGCTGATTCGGTTGCGTATGCTCGATCCCATTTCACGGTTTTGCAACACATAGTCAGTAGTGTCCGCCTATATCGCCGAGCACAAGCAATGGCTAAGGCAAGAGAATCCAACACGGCAGAGTCTTGGATCACGAGACAAGATAACCTTCGCCAACAAATGGTTGAAGGAGCGACCTATCACTGGAGCTCGTCGATGACACGCCGACATGGTTGGCAAAAGGACCAACTTTTACGGTTGTCACATGGAAAGGATATGACTTAAATGGGTACACATTTTACACGAGAGATCGATTTGAAGAGCACAAACCGTAAGCGGTGTCCGTGATAGATGCATTCAATAATACCATTGGTTGACGAGGAGCTCCTACTATGGGTTCATAGAGGAGATATGGGAGCTCGACCACGTACTTTTCAAGATTCCCTATTTCGGTGTCATGGGTCCACCTCCAAAGACGTGAAGGTTGACAAGAATGGTATCACTCATCAGGACCTCGAACGTGTCGGATACCAAGATGAACCATTCGTGCTGCTAACCAAGTTGTTCAAGTCTTCTATGTAACCGAATTCGTCCAACAAGAAGCGCCACGTAGTTCTTCAGGAAAAAGGAGAATTGTCTGAGTTGAGAATGTAGTAGATGAGGAAGAGTACAATCAATTTGATGAGTTGCCACCTATCGGAAATGACATCCTGGTCCCGTAAGAACAACATGAGGAAGCAAGCTACACACGCCGATCATCATGAAGGGCTAATTTTCATACAAAAGAATAAGCATGTGGTATGAAGTTATGAGAAGGGTGCATTGTCATCATGCTTACTAATTTTCATGTGTAATAATATTACATTAATGCTATTGTAAAGATGATACGACCCATCATGCTTTATGCATATGATTGTGATGATCTTTGTAAGTAGCTTCAGAAGCATCCAATTATGTATATAGGATTGTGATGATCTTTGTAAGTAGCTTCAGAAGCATCTAGATTGATGGAAAAGATGCAAGTATTTATTCCTTAATATCAATATGATTCCAAATACATGATTCAAAGATGGCCATTCGCACATAATTGATGACAAGAAATAAATTATGTAGACTATGGCAAACAAGAATGTAATCATGTCTACTTTGGCAATATGGAAATAGTTGTATGTGATTGCTCTCAGATTTTAGGGTTTGAATTGAGGATTAGAATCTCCACTTCAACAACAAGATAGCCTCTATATTCGTTAAAGACAACTTTCCCGTAAGATACAACAAAGTGGCATGCATAAGAGTCGATCGAATCAATGCATAAGTGAATGTCATGAATAGTATATATCACAAACGGTTCTTTAACATAACAACAGGATAAAGATTTGTCACTGACGGTTATGTTACCTAACCGTCAGTGATATCTCAACATCACGATTTGGTTCTATTGTATAACCGTCGTGATATTCAACATCACTGCACGGTTCTATTATATAACCGTCAGGATAATACATCATGCATCGCTATATTTTAGAACCGTCGTGATGTGCTCTCTCTATATATCTCCCCAGCAGGCTCATTCACACAAGGCCAAACCCTAACCCTTTGAGACGTTTTGTCTCCGGCGGCCTCCCCTCGGCGACGTGCTTCCTCGGCATCCTCCCTCCCTCGTCCTCCCCTCGGCGTCCTCCCTTCGGCGTCCTCCCCGCATCGACGTGCTCCCCATCGTCGTCCTCCCCTGCAGCGACGTGCTCCACCTCGGCGTGCTCCCCCTCGGCTGTGTTCTTGTGCATCTCGGGCTTCAACCGTGATTCTCGCGCTTTGCCTCGGCTTTGTTGGCTCGGATCCAATGCTACGCAAGCAAATACGGTGCCCTCTCTGTGGATCTGAGGATCAGTACACCGATTGAGTATTTCTGGGGGACTAGCCATCGAGCTAGAGGCCGTTTCTCGATCTGGAGGCACTGCCTGGCCATTTGCTCTATTTTTCGGTGTTGCTCGCTAGTTAGTGAGTTCGGGACACTTTCGTGATTATTCTCGGCCTTGCAAAGGGCCACCGATCTGCGGCTTGGGGACCTTGCGTGTGGGCTTAATGTTCAAGGATGATTTAGGGATGGAATAGACTAATTGTGACAACAAATCTTAGCAATAATTTCACTTTCATATATATATATATTTGATTAGCTCTATTGCAAACCTGTCTTTATATGCTTAGTTAGTGAATATTTCGCCATCGCTATTGTCATCTATCTTAAGTACTGCTCGGTAACATTTCACTATCTTGTTTCCTTAGCATTGCTTCGTAGTGTTCTGCTCAAATTAAAGTCGAGCATGTTATTTATCGTCCAAAGAAGCTTGCTTTGAATGATTCACTATTCTTGTGCATATAAGATAAGCAATTGAGTAGATTTATACTTAACTTTGTCAAGTATTAAATCATTATTGAGATAAAGTTGTCACAATCTAGTCTATTACTTGTCCATTGTGGCGAGGAGGGCCTTTAAGGCAACCCGACATCTGAGAACATTCAAACAATCAATATGAGCTTTATGCTAATTGCTTTATTCGTAATAATCGCATATGTTCATATGTGAGATCCCGAGCTTCGTTCTATTATTCTCATTATCTGTCAATGTTCAATCCATATGTATTCTTCGCTTGTCTCGCCGTGTGGATGTCCTAGTTTTAGGGAGGTATCGCCAAATTTTTATTAAGTTAAGCAACCTCCTAGTTCGCTTCTTTTGCTAAAAGGCTAATAACAAGCCATTTAGGCTAGTTCTTTTAAAAGGCTAATAACAAGCCATGATATCCACAAACTCATTCACTCTAATGTGATTTTATTTGTTCTTCTCTTTTAGTTCGCCTGAAACTATTTTAACTTGTAAAGAAGATGTCGTCCTCTAATCCATCGTCTGAAGGACATGATGTGCTCTCAAAAGAAGAATCGACCCATGCAAGAAGAGGACCAAACAAAAGGCCAACAGACCGATATACCATTACGTAGATCGATCCAAAGGATGGGGCCCTAGAAAGCCAAAAAAGCAAGTGAATGCATTTCGAGTATGTGCGGATAGTAGCACGAACGGGTTCCGATCACGCTATCTTCCCGGAGGTTGGTGACTATTGAGGATCGCAATGCCTTGTCGACGGAAATTCTTTCATCGCTCAACATTCCGTAAGAATCCGCCCCCTAGTGCGACGGTATGCACCGCTAGCGGCAGAAAGGCATGGAAGACCTTCAAGTATACGCCAGAGACTACGCCAAGAAGGATCTGGTTCCATACTCTAAGTATGGGTTCATTGATAAGGACACGTGGGGCGTTTTGTTGAGATGAAGACGACGAGCAATTAATTGCGTCAAAGTGAAGCAAACAAGGCCTTGCAGCAAGGAACACTCACCCCACAGACTTCGCAGCTCACGCTCTACGCGGGGAAGAGAGCGCAATGGGACAGGGAGGACGAGGAGGGTATCGCGCCATTTCCATCGATCACAGATCAACGTGCCAGAGACTGGCTAAGAGCGAGGTCAGCTGCCACGTCCTCCGCAACCGCCTCCTTTGTAAACCCCGCGGACGAGGAAGTCTGCCAACGCCTGGTAATATATAAATCAAACTACCAATTTTACGTAATTAGTCCATGACTTCATAAGTGAAATAACTTGTTCGGATCTTGCAGGTAGCGTTGAGTACACAATCGGGCGATGGCTCTTTTTTCCCAGATAGGGAGAAAGATGCACTGTCCATGCCCTTGGGAAACAAGGAACACCCTGGTCGTACAAGAGGCAAAGGGGTTTTTGTTCCATGGAAAACTGGATTCCCAGACGACTTCCACATATACTGAAGTAAGAAGAGAACTAAAGCCGAGCGCGAGTCAAATCTTATAAAGAATTTGGAGGACAAGTTGAGAGGAGAGTTGAGAGAAGAGTTGAGGGGAGAACTGAGAGAAGAATTTTATGAAAGGATAAGAATCCTCGAGGAAAGGCTCACCAATCAAGAAATAAATACTGTACAAGCCCTAGAAGTATGTCCGCAAGTCAGCCCCACTACCCGTAAGAGCAGCTGTGCATCCATTCCTCCAAGTGACATAGATGAACATAGCGGGACTTATCCTGTATGTGACATTAAGGTGGCCACGCGGTGCAATCTCCAAGTAAGAATTAACAATGGCACCGCTCCCGACGGCCGCTTGGGGCATGGCGATCCATCCACTAAGGGACCATGGTGCACGATACCATGATAGCGCCGGTTTCACCAAGGTCAATGTGGACGGGTATTTGATAGTTTCAAAATTGTCGATCTACGAAGCCAAACGACGAGATCGTGAAACTTGGGGATGCCATTGGCACATTCATCCAATGGCCTAGCAATGACATCTCTCGGTCGTCCCTTCGTCATGCAACAACCGCGACGATCCGATTCACCTATTGTATCGTCTCGATCGCTACCAAATCGGCGATGAGAGCGAGACTCCACTTGATGTACATAATGTTGACCTCTTTCCTGCCCATTCCTCTCCTGTGAAGGGTTCATACAAAACAAAGAAAGGCAAGGACAAACAGAAGAAAGATAGGCAAGAACAAGTCGACTATCCATATACTGAGTTGGCTAAAAAATACAAGCTATTAGAGCCGTTACTAACGAAAGGCAGCGTAACTTCACTTAGTATAGCTTGCCAACAATTGCATAATTGGTACACCCAACAAGCTGGAAAGCCAGAGTGTGAATGTACAACAAGTATCAGCGTTAAGTTCAAGTATGAACATCTATTCAACGACTCAGCGGGGGGCTTCTTCGCGGTCGATTTTCTGAACTTGTTCCATCTCTACAACCTCGACGCCCTCGACGCCGCACTCATAAGATACTGGACCTTGTAAGTGTATGCTATCACAGTCTACATTCGTCTAATAGTGATAAATGTCCTCCAATATATATATAATTTGCCTTTGTATATATAGATACATGCAACTTGAAGCGACACGGCAGAAACTATCGATCGGTTTCCTCGACCCACATATAGTCTCAAAGCAAACAATGGATGAGGATATAAACTTGGTCGAGAAATACGTGATAGAGGCATTGCTAGCACAAAAAGATAAAGAATTCATACTTATACCCCATAACCCAGGGTAAGTGCTACCACATGCTATACTTTGGTCTCAGATTGTGCACACAACTCGCTTTCGCTCATTGTCCATTGTGATATACCCGTAGGTTTCACTGGTTCTAATTGTAATTGAACCAGCCACAAACCAAGTTAAGTACCTTGATTCCGGACGTGGCGGAAACCACGACTTGGTACCTATCGCAAAATTACTCGGCAGGTAATCACGCTTCTCCGCATATAACGCATATGGTCGTAAAGTTGTTCCGTGTTTATATTGCTATTGGAATGGCTTAGGCTAACCTTTTGCAATCTTGTAGAGCGTTCAAACACGTGAAAGATTGGACTAAACTACAGCATGATTTGAACTTTCCGGTATCCGCTATACACAACAATTCTATATCAAACCCCGTAATAGTGACTCTAGAACTAACCGTAGGTTTTATTTGCAGTGCCACCAGCAAGGTCAGGGAAATAACCTATGTGGATTTTATGTTTGCTACAACATGCAAACCATCGTCGCTAAAAAAATAGCAGTACGGTTAAAACTGCGTTGACTGAGGCCCATTTGAGCAACATTAGAGGGAGAGTTTGTTACTTCCTGCTCACCGAAGTAATACATAAAAAAGGCGCGTTCCACGCAGCCTGATAACTTCTGGAGTTGTACAATTGTCAAATGGTATTCATTAATTCGGAAAATATGTCAAAAACTTGCGGTTATTCTTGTTTGTACGATTCATTGTATTGTCACATGATATTATCCTTAATACATATTTGCTCATCTTGAATGCAACAACTTAACAATATCTTGCTTGTTGGAACTAGATGTTTTTCCTACACCCTCAGCAGAACCTCCATTATTTATGGTTTGTTGTTCGAAATTTTCATCTACTTAGGTATTCCTGCATCAATATTTACGAGGCACGGCCAGTAATAGATGTTGTAATTGAATATCTGCACTTCCTATATGCATTGAGGCAACAGTTTGTTCGATCAGGATAGACTTAAAATATAAACATTTGTAGCGATTTTTCTCCCTTCTTATGATAATGTTGATGGAACTCGACTAATAAATCAACCAAGACCCGCACACAGCATGGCGAGGTGACGGCATGATGAGGACATCACTACTATGGATATGTCCACACCAAGTTGGACCAACTCCATCACGTCAACCATAGCCCAAGAAGAGGAAGAGCTTGAGTCGAGGACAACTCAAATGGAAGAAGGGGAGGATGATGAGGACATCTTCCCTATTGACACAACCACGCCAAGTGATTCTTCTCAAGCACAACAAGTTTTACAAGGACCTACTACTCGTGCTCGAGAATGTCTACTCAATTATCGGTGAATTCGCTCCTAAGTTTTTATACAAATGATTCACAGAATCGAATGCTATTTAATTCTTGTGATGATCTTATTGTCCTTAGGAACCATGGAGAAGAACCTTCAAATGCCAAGCATAAAGCACCATCATCATATGCGCAAGTTGGACATGGAATCAGCAAATTCGCGGGTTCGGCCTCCGCGACAGCATCAACTTCAAATGACCATAACTTTTGTTCCAGAAGGCTTCTAGAGGTCTATGAGTACAAGAACGAAAGCCCTGGTCGTCCTCTTTCAAAAGAATCTGAGATCACCTCAAAATTCCCTTCGAGTTAGCAGGAAAACGCAAAATAATCCAGAACACTTTTTCAGTCCGAGTTCGAGTCCAATTTGAACTCAGAAACAGCACTGACTTTAAAGTGCCATAACTTTTGATTCCGGAGGAGTCTGGAGGCCCATGAGTACACGTTTGAAAGATCTCAGAGTCTACTTTCCAAAGGATCTGGCCTCACCTCAAAATTCCTTCAGATGCATCCGAAAACTGCCTAAAACCACATGTTGCTTTTCCAGTCCGAGTCAAACTCGAGTCAAAGAAGACTTGGTGTTTTGGATTTGAGTTGTATTAGATTTCCTTTACTATGGAAGGCCCCCTCCTGTTCCTCTAGTATAAATAACCACCCAAACTCTCATATAGGACTTGGGTTTTATTTATTTGATAGTTTAGCCATTGCTACTATTTTGAGTCTTCCAGACGTGCTCAACAGCCGCCTAAGAAGCTCCTTGTTTCGGAACCCCACCTTATCAATCCTTCATTCATATTCGCAATTTTAGATTGCTTTACCATTGTTCTTGCTTGTTCTTCGATTGCATGCGTGAATCGAACCTCGTGTTCAGTTGATCGTGCTAACGGCAAGATCAATAACCCTCTGAGTTGGTTTAGCGATTGCTAAGGCGCATCGTCGTCAGACGCGTTGTAGTCGGATCGTCAAAGTCAATTCCTCCAAATCGGGTTATCGCTCTCATCGAAAGATCGGGACCCAAAGTCATATCGTGGTATCGAGGCGCCAAGTTGCTCGGTGAGAGATTCAAGACTTAGATTAGTTTTTGTTTTTGTCCAAAATTGAAAATCCTCCACAAAAAATTCAACCTTTAGATTCAATCTGGTAATTTAGTGAGTTTTGTTAGGTTTTGATCCATTAGAGTCCTTGTTTTAGTTGTCGATCGCTTTTCCTTCGCGTAGCTTTTATTCCAATCTGTCCAGTTCTTTGTTTTGTTCATAACTTTTGCATACGAGCTCCGATTCAAGTGTTTTGCACTTTCTCGAAACCTTGGGACAAGGTCCACAAAACCCAGTTGGGCACGAAATCTAATTCTATCTAAAAGGTTGTTTAATCTTGACATCAAATTCGGGAAGCAAGTTGCAATTGCAATCCAGATTGGTTCGGTATTTTGATCATAACTCTCACATCCGAACTCCGATTGAGAAGTTTTATACTTTCCTGAATCCTTGAAGAGTCCTCTACAAAAACGTTTTTGGGTGTCCTTCGTGATTCGGACTCCTTCAAACCGAATTTGACTCGGATTCGGATTTGGTCAGATCGGCTGAATTTTGTTGAATCTGTGCACCTTAGTGTTTTGGCCATAACTTCTACATATGAGCTCCAAATTGTGTGTTTGAATACTTGTTTTAAAGCTTAGAACAGTGCCATCATTTTGTTACATTGTGAGCAAGCTTGATTCGATCATTCTCAAGCCTTAATTCCAGCAACAACCTTATTGCATAGTTCTGGCCGAATTTGGGGTTTGTTTCTTCAATTTGTGTTCTAGCTTTGTTCCTTTGAGTTGGTTGAGTCCAGTAGCATCTACAACCATAAAAGTTCCAAAATATCAGTGTACATACCTTTGGGAACCAATTCATCCTTTGCGAATACTTTGATCCCAATTGAGACTAGCAATTTGAAATTGCTTGGGGCTGCTCCTTATGATACGTTGCACTATCATAACTCTTGTGATATCAAGTTAGGGATTCCAAAACTTTGCTCATACTAGTGTTGGCCGAAAGTCACTAAAAAAAGAGAAAGAAAGAGCCAAAAGGCCAAATAGAAAAAAAAGAGAGAAAAGAAAAGAGAATAGTGGCCGGCAGCACTACATTGATCAAAACCCTAATTTGTGTTTGTCATTTTCAGATTGTGCAATTGTATTAAGTAGTGAGCAATCTTGTGCCCTTTTACCTTTTCTGAAGCAATTTGCTAGCGTCTCTCCATAACTTATGCAACACGAGTTTTGGTGCTGAAATTTTTCTTATTTAGCTCATTCCATTGGTTGCATTAAGTTTCATTATCTTTGCGTGTGTGTTGCCTTGAAATTCACTTATATCTTTGAGATCGGCAACTAGGGCTTGTGAATTCTAGTTTGGATCATTACTTATCATTACAAAATCTAGAATTATCAGATTGCATAGGAAATTAACATAGCCTACCAAGCTCCACATATTCTACCTCGTACGTTTGTTCGGTCCCTTGGCAATCGCTTTATCCAAGCTTGGGAGAACTTTTGATACCGCTTAACTACCGACAACTCCTGCTGCATGGTAAGAACTTGTAAGAGCTTTGGTTAAAGTTTGAGAGTTGAACGACTTTTGTCCACATCCTATGTAGTGATAGAACATTATACTTGTGATTTTGTTTCTTGTCTTCACTAACAATGGCGTGTTCTCAACGTCAGAAGCGCTTGGGCCAACAAAGATCCTAGGAGAAGAGATAGTTCACACTCCAAGATACAGAGAACGTCGAGCATACCTTCAACACCACGGAAGGTACAACGGCATCGCACATATACCAAAAATAAGTTTACCGCACCCATTTTTAGTGATAAATATGATCCTCAAGGTTATCTTACATGGAAATTAGTCGTTTAACAATCATTTGATAAACATGAAATTCTGAGCATGATAAGGTTAGGGTTGTTACTAGTGGATTCTCTGGATTTGCTGCTATTTGGTGGAATGATTATATGAGTAAAAATCAGACATTCCTAGCACATGGACAAAATCAAGAAAATTTCGAGAGCTAGATTTGTCCTTCATATGTTGCCCGTCAATTACTTAAATGAATTGCAACATCTAAAACAAGGTAGTAAAACAAAGGATGAGTACTACCAAGAATTTCAACATAGATCTTTGCGCTCGGGTTAGAAGAGACCGAAAAGATTCGCATGAATAACTTTTATTTTGGACTAGATTTCGACATTCAGATCATGATATCTTGTAAAGAATTCAATTCTTTGTCATGTTTACTTAATCTTTCACGAGAAGTCGAAAGAAAGATACAGAGAAGACAATCAACCAAAATTCAAGCTAACACAAAGTTAAATGCTACTCTGTGGCATGCAATCGCACCAAACCTGAATGAGAGCATACACACCGAGAATGTGAAAGAAATACAAGAAAATTTGAGTGAAGTAGAGGATAGCATATGTGACGATGATTCTACTAACACAATCCAATCTATTTCTGTTAGTTCATTGTTGTTGTTCCATGCGCTATTCAGGTTACTTTTGAAGAAGGATTTAACAAGCGTAAATACCAACGTTATCGGTGAAAGTTTTGATATTTCTACTCGAGGAGGAAACTAATGACCATGGTACAGATCTGATTTTACAGCAAGAAAAGGATCAAATTGGTGAGTATATTCCTACTATACATAACTCTTGTGAACTACCACCTTGTGCCACAATTGTAGAACCATATGACTAATTGCATGATTATAATTTTGCTCATGTGGTGCTGATTACGCATAAGGAGGTGATAGCTAGAATATCCCTACCACTGTTTTGTGCTATATCATGTTGAATGAGCTCGTTAGTTTGACTTGTGCTATGGACAAGATTTCTGAAATTTCATCTCTTAAGTCTTTGTCTAGCACCTATGCCTACTGCTTTTAAATTCAATTTATTTGGTGAATATGGCATAGATGGCAAGTTTCTTGTTTACGAATATGCATAACTTGTGATAAACTTGATGAATTGAAGCTTGCTATTTTGGGCAATTCTAGTTGTAAGCAACCACTTGTTTCATTTATGGCTCCATCAAATTTTCCTAATAAGTGTGATACCCATAGCTTGTCATCACATTGTTCAAATTTTAGTACATTAACTTGTATTACAAATAAGCATGTTGTAGTTGATGCGTGAAGCCCATTAAAATTGTGTCACCGTTATTGGAATGGTTTGATATTGCTTACATACAATTTGATGATATGAATTATCCATGTTTGATGCCAGACTTGTAGTTTTGCCCACAAAACATGTTATTGAACGCTGCTCACAAAACATGAGTTTTGTTTATCAGAAGTCGTGATGGATATGTGCTTTACTTATATTTGCAAATCAAGTTGCAAACTAAATCATGTTAATTTTGATGCTATATGCTTCACTTATAACCACGAATCAACTTGCAGAATTGTGAGGAAAGGTTATTTGCTTAAATTTGATTTCTTCTTTTGTTGTTATGAAAATAGCCTGCCGCGAATCCAAAAGAACAATGAAATATGGGACATATACATATATGTTGTGTACACACTCTTCTTTTTGTTAGTTGTTTCTTTTCTAGCTTTCCCAAAACCGAGAATGGTTTTCCTTCGAGGAGGGGAGGAAGCGTCGAAGAGTGTTACCGATCATCAAGCCATTATATGCTGGAAAGAAGTCTTGAGCTATATCGATAATTATCAGGTGAATCCTCTCAACATTTTTCTTGTATTTAAAATATATCAAGAGGCGGAGCTACTATTTTATTTAAATAAATGCAGGATCTATATGAGAATGTTACAGGTCAAGACGAGTTAGCAGGAGCTTGAGTCGAGGACGACTCAAATTCAAGAAGGGAGGATGATGAGGACATCACTACTATGGATATATCCACACCAAGTTGGACCAACTCCATCACGCCAACCATAGCCCAAGAAGAGGAAGAGCTTGAGTCGAGGACAACTCAAATGGAAGAAGGGAGGATGATGAGGACATCTTCCTATTGACACAACCACGCCAAGTGATTCTTCTCAAGCACAACAAGTTTTACAAGGACCTACTACTCGTGCTCGAGAATGTCTACTCAATTATCAGTGAATTCGCTCCTAAGTTTTTATACAAATGATTCACAGAATCGAATGCTATTTAATTCTTGTGATGATCTTATTGTCCTTAGGAACCATGGAGAAGAACCTTCAAATGCCAAGCATAAAGCACCATCATCATATGCGCAAGTTGGACATGGAATCAGCAAATTCGCGGGTTCGGCCTCCGCGACAGCATCAACTTCAAACGACCATAACTTTTGTTCCAGAAGGCTTCTAGAGGTCTATGAGTACAAGAACGAAAGCCCTGGTCGTCCTCTTTCAAACAAATCTGAGATCACCTCAAAATTCCCTTCGAGTCAGCAGGAAAACGCAAAATAATCCAGAACACTTTTTCAGTCCGAGTTCGAGTCCAATTCGAACTCAGAAACAGCACTGACTTTAAAGTGCCATAACTTTTGATTCCAGAGGAGTATGGAGGCCCATGAGTACACGTTTGAAAGATCTCGGAGTCTACTTTCCAAAGGATCCGGGCTCACCTCAAAATTCCTTCAGATGCGTCCGGAAACTGCCTAAAACCACACATTGCTTTTCCAGTCCGAGTCAAACTCGAGTCAAAGAAGACTTGTTGTTTTGGATTTGAGTTGTATTAGATTTCCTTTACTATGGAAGGCCCCCTCCTGTTCCTCTAGTATAAATAACCACCCAAACCCTCATCTAGGACTTGAGTTTTGTTTATTTGATAGTTTAGCCATTGCTACTATTTTGAGTCTTCCAGACGTGCTCAACAGCCGCCTAAGAAGCTCCTTGTTTCGGAACCCCACCTTATCAATCCTTCATTCATATTCGCAATTTTAGATTGCTTTACCATTGTTCTTGCTTGTTCTTCGATTGCATGCAGGAATCGAACCTCGTGTTCAGGTTGATCGTGCTAACGGCAAGATCAATAACCCTCTGGAGTTGGTTTAGCGATTGCTAAGGCGCATCGTCGTCGTACGTTGTAGTCAGATCGTCAAAGTCAATTCCTCCAAATCGAAGTTATCGCTCTCATCGAAAGATCGGGACCCAAAGTCACATCACGGCAACCATAGAGTGCTTGATCGAACCTGACGCACTGGAGTGTGTGATTTGCTTTATGCCATACGAAGTGGCCTTGCGCAGAGTCACCGTCGTGCCACGGTGCAGAGTACCTGGACGGCATGCTCTTGCGCAGCGTCACCATCGTGCCACGGTGGGAGAACATGGTACTTTGAAAAAATTTGTAGATGTACTTGATAGATTACTCTAGGTAGGGTAATTAAAGATTGAACAAATGTGAGTGCAAGTCGGGTCTTCCATGTCCCTCTTGCGCAGCGTCACCATCGTGCCACGGTGGGAGAACATGGTACTTTGAAAAATTTGTAGATGTACTTCATAGATTACTCTAGGTAGGGTAATTAAAGATTGAACAAATGTGATTGCAAGTCGGGTCTTCCACATGGAAGACCCGATTGCAGGGAAGACCCGACTTGCAATCACATTTGTTCAATCTTTAATTACCCTACCTAGAGTAATCTGTGAAGTACATCTACAAATTTTTCAAAGTACCATGTTCTCCCATCGTGGCACGATGGTGACGCTGCGCAAGAGCATGCCGTCCGGGTACTCTGCACCATGGCACGACGGTGACTCTGCGCAAGGCCACTTCGTATGGCATGAAGCAAATCACACACTCCAGTGTGTCAGGTTCGATCAAGCACACTATGGTTGCCGAGACCTCGCCATGCTGCCTGCGGTTCTTGGTTGATTTATTAGTCGAGTTCCATCAACATTATCATAAGAAGGGAGAAAAAGCGCTACAAATGTTTATATTTTAAGTCTATCCTGATCGGACAAACTGTTGCCACAATGCATATTGGAAGTGCAGATATTCAATTACAACATCTATAACTGGTTGTGCCTTGTAAATATTGTTGTAGAAATATTGATGAAAATTTTGAACAACACCATAAATAATGGAGGTTCTGCTGGGGGTGTGGGGAAAAAAAGGTCATCACAGACGGTTCTTATTTGAAACCGTCTGTGATATTTAGTTATCACAGACGGTTTCAAATGAGAACCGTCTGTGATAATTAAATCTCACAGACGGTTTATTAATAGAACCGTCTGTGATATATATTTTCCCAGACGGGTGGAAAACCATCTCTGATGATCTCCTTCATCGCAGACTTATTGTTACTGACGGTTCACAAAACCGTCTCTGATGACGTTTACGAACCGTCTGTGATGATCATTTCTGTAGTAGTGAGTGTATGCATGAATCTGTGATTGATGTTTATAGAAATGTTTAGCCTTCATGTAATTGATTAGCATGGCTTGGAGATTAACCAGGAGGAGCATAATTCTAGGCATGAATTCATACCCTAGGATCATATTTTTATGCCCCTTTATCCTGGAAATAAGTGAGTAGAAGACATGAAGTGTCACCAGAGAAGGTTGGATGCTTCTATTTTCAAAGAATTATTTTTTCATATGGTTTTGCTGATGTGTAATGTTATCATTTTAACCTTTTTTTCAGTCACAGTATCTTTGTCAGTGCATGGTTTTGAGCCGTATTTCTATGTCACCGCCTGTCGTGATGGGTCCCGATGATATTTCACACTTCCACCAAACACTAGAGGTTTTTACTTTCTGTTGTATCTTGGGTTGAGCCTTCTACACAAACTCGGTACATCGGCAATACATTTTTCCTTATGTTTTCTTCATAATGTGCTACAGGGAGGATGAAGGACTCAAATAGGAAGAATAATGTGCCAAGGTTTGTGAAGAGAGTTGAACTTGTGCGTATGCATAATTATGCCTTATCAACAACATCGGTCTCACCTTTCCTCAAGATAGTAGTCGCCTTGCCAACAATGGTTGCTAGTTGTCGTGGTGAGTGGTAGTTTAAGAGAATGCAATTATCGTGCACTCTTGTAGATTGGCCTCACTATCTTTTTTATTCAATGGATTGCTCAAGAACATTTTAAGTTGCATGGAAATAAATTATTGTGTGATAATAAGATCTTTACTTTGTGCTCACTTTTCCGATCTTCCAAGAGGTCATTATTATTCACTTTCTTACTATTTGCTAGCTTACCACAACGGCATATGTTTTCACATTACAGCATCCCGAAAGGGGCATAACCATTGAAGGCCTTGGTTCAAGAGTTTCTGACATATGAAAGCAACATTCTTTTGCCCTTCGCTTCATGATTGATTGCAATGTTGTTGGGTGGTAATTGGATTGGGTGGTAATTGGATTGAAGTTCTCTTTGTGAAGTATAGGAAAGCAGCTCGCATCATGTCCTATTGTCACTAGAGTTGGATTGCCCGTATCCTTCTATATTTTTGAAGCTTTCATCGTAGACATTAAACTGTTATTCTACTTGCTTGGAGGGTAAGTCATGTTGTATTTGGAGTCATCGACTTTGGTTGAATTAATGCTATGTATGATTGTATATAATATCATGCTTCGTATTGATGGTTTATTATCTGCTTTTCCTTGTATTTACAGCTTACATTTGTTTTCTTTTCCTTTGTTATATACCATGCTGTTTTTTTCTCGGGTTAAATACGCTTTCGATCGAAGATAAAGAGCTTAATTGAGAATGAGCTGATTATGTTTTGGAATTTTGCGGATCTCATACGTGAAGTGGATCCCGATATTATAATTGGATACAATATCTACAAATTTGACTTGCCCTATCTTATTGAGGTGCAAGAACTTTTGTAATTTACACATTCTTACTCTTTGGTCAACTTGGCAATTTGACATATCTTAGTACGATATGATTTCCCACATTTGCAGAGAGTCGAGGTTCTTAAGATATTGGAGTTTCCAATACTTGGTCGAATCGAAATAGTCGCGTTAGTGTCCGTGATACGACCTTTTCCTCAAGGTTACTTTCTGTAGTCCTAGTCGCTATGCATTTGATATTTTTCTTCTATTCCGACTAGTTTTAAAATCATCCAGAGTATATTTGGCCAACTAAACATTCAAAGATATTTGCATTAATCTCTTTATGGTCAAATTGTTGTGCAATTTCCAAGTTTTGTTTGGTTCTTTTCATTGAGACATTACCTTACTTCTTCCTTTAGTTTTACTGCAGTGCTTACATGTGCAGCCCATGTTTTCTTGATGTTTGGTATTTGTGTTTTATTTCATTCTAGTGGTGGATAATTTCGATTCTTGATTTATGATGCTTGTGATCATTAGAAGTATTACTTATCTTGGACACCGATTGTGTGTTGTAAATGCTATCCTCTTCTCAAGTGTTGCTTAGATGTGAGGAACGACCTAATGATTGTACTTAGTAATACAAAATTAGAAGATGTGCCGCTTATTAAGTTCTTGTATGGTGCTTAAACATGGCTAAATGTTGGTTGTGTTCATTTCACCGGTGATAAGTCAAGAAACAATATGTCAGAACTTACATAGTAGAAAATGAAAACAATAGTGAGCTTTTAGTAGGATGAGCTCGCTTAATTTCTCTGCATCTGTGCAATCTCAAAAATTTTCTCGAGAGATGGTGCTTAGAGTTTTATCTTCAATTCGAATCAATTGGATCTGCTTTCAGAGTCGAATCAATGCTCTCTGATATTTTTGTCATCTCATTTTGCTTTGTTGATAACAAGATGTGGAGCACCTATTGAATTAATTTACTTCTTCGATGTATTTCTCGAGATATCATGTGTGAGTTTCGTGCTGGTAAGATGTCTCTTGAGGGAACACGGGTGATTAGGGCTGGAAATTAAGCTCGAGGCTCATGACTCGGCTCGAGCTCGGCCAGCTTCTCGGCTCGGCTCGATGTGACAACGAGCCGAGCCCGAGCTCGCTGCTTGGTCGCTTCAGTTAACGAGCCGAGCCTGAGCTCTCGGGCTCGGCTCGTTAGCTCGATAGGCTCGTTAATTACGTGGATAAGTTATGAAATAAATAACCTTGATGGCATTGTTATGAAACAAATAACATTGATAACTTTGAAATAATATGGAAGTAGCATCACAAGATACCTTAATGAACAAATCGAGTGGTGGTCTTTGGTAGAGCAAATCATTCGGACATTAGCCATTCAAATGGTCCATAAAACAAGATACAAAACAATTGGTGCAAAGGTGCTCCCATAAGAACAATGCAATTCATAAAAGTTGCACACTATGTATACACTAGTCATATATAGTTTTCCATAAGCATGATAACCATTTCAAGATACTAATCTACTGATGCAGATCTTAACTCTTAGCGACCATAGTATTTTTCTCGAGTCTTCTAATAACAATTTGGGATTTGAGGCAAGAAAAGGCACGATTGAGGATTTGAGGGCTGGGCTTCTCGCTTAGGGTTGACGAACGCAATGAGGGGCCACATGTCAGACGGCTCGCGAGCCGGCTCGGCTCGGCTCGAGGCTCGGCCGAGCCCGAGCCGAGCCCGATTTTCAGCTCGTCAAAGGCAATGAGCCGAGCTCGGCTCGGCTCGAATAGTGACGAGCTCGGCCGAGCCGAGCCAAGCTCGGCTCGGCTCGGCTCGATTCCACCTACGGTGATCCTGCATACACGCAAGGTGCTTGTTCGATTGGAAGGGTTACCATCATATACACAAGTGATCCTGCACACACGCAAGGCAAATAGGTCTGAATCGCTTGATTTTATCAAGATTTGATCCATTCTCCCATTAGCAATTCCGTTATCAAAACTACTAGCTAGTCGTATAAATACAAAGTGATCATTTTGTATCTTGAACACCTCATGTCGGTGGAAGATAGTTGACCCTAGCTTTGAAGATCCAAAGCAGGTTCTCTTTTGTAAATGATAGATGGTTAACTGCATTTAACCATGACACTTTTGGACAAATTTGTATATTACTCTGTTTGAATGAATTTGAACTGTGTTGAATGGATGTATTACTTGATAGACAAAATTTGTGTGTTCTAGTTGAATGAAGTTGAATCATGTTGAACGGATGCATTAATTCAATCATTTTCTACTGTAATGTGGTGTACATATGAATTAATTATTAGTTAGATCTACAATATTCTATACAAAAGTCTTACCCTTAGACTATCTGTCGGCAAAAGTCTTACCCTCAGACTATCTGTCGGCAAAAGTCTTACCTCAGACTATCTGTCGGTAAAAGTCTTACCCTCAGACTATCTGTCGGCAAAAGTCCATCTGTTTAAAAAGTATATCTCGTCGGCAAAAGTCTTATAACAATGTCGATCATCTGCCGGTAAAAATATATCTGCGGCAAATGTTTTTGCCGACAGACTTCTACCGACAGTTATTTTCTGTCGGCATAACTTTTGCCGACAGATAATAAGTCGCAATATGTGGTTTTTGCCGACAGATACACTGTTGATGAAAATGTGTCATGGTGTAGTGTGTGTTTTATTATCGTCTCACATGCATGAGTGCTCACGGAGTCTATGCGATCGTATGAAACAACTCTTCAGGCTTTGTTGTAAATGCAATATATGGGGAGATTGTAGGCAACCTAGATTTGGAGCCACATACCATTATAGTTGCGATAGAGTAGAGGTTCTAGTACACCATAAACTATGCCAAGGCCTGGAAAACGAAGCAAAAGGCCTTAAAAGTAAGATTAGGAAAGTACGAATACTCCTATCAGAATCTGCTAGGTATGCTTGAAGTGATTAATAAAGGAATATTGGGACTATATCAATATTTGTGAGGAGCATTCGTAGCGCTTCCCTAGGAAGACGGTATTGAAGCTGACATTCTCTACTTTGGGTGCATGTATCAATGCGTTCAGACATTGCCATTAGTTGCTTTGTGTGGAAGAGACATTTCTGACTGAGAACTACAAGACCAAATATTGACTACTATAGGAGTAGATGGCAACAATCAGATTCTTCTCATAATGCTGGCATTTATAGAGATGAGAACACTGATAGCTGGCTCTGGTATCTAAAGAACATGAAAACCGGCATATCGGTTAGCGCCCTGGAGTGTGTGTCATACACAATCAGCATCTCGGCTGTTGAAGGCGATCATATAATTGCATAATGATCCAGATGAGCCACATCCATAGCCTAATTTGCGATGTAGGTGGTGCAAGCGCCATATGGATACCAACTTCTAAAATCAGTTTAGGAATAAGGAGTTTATGAAGCATTTTAAGAGGTTGTGCAATCAAAACCTGCAGAGAAAGTTCGATGCACTATGAAGGAAGTTGGACGATATGACATCAAGGCATGTAGCGAAGGCAGCGAAAAAAGCAACGCCTACCATAAGGGAGTCTACAGTAGCACTTGAAGAGTTACCTTCATAGTTGATTCGAAGGATTGAAAGAGGCACCAAATGCTTTTTCGAGTAGATAGAGCATGAGTCTAAGGAGAAGTAAGCTCTACTCTATGATACCAACGTTATCTACTACGGAGTCATGGTGACAAACCTAGCTGATGTGTATAATTGGGTCATGCAGGGTATGAGGCCCTTTCCCCTAGTAGCTATAATTGAGAGAGTTCTCCGTGGCATTACGAATTACTTTGTGAATCGTCATGCTAGGATGTTGGTCTGCATGAATGATCTTGCTGTTTAATACTCCAAGATAATCAGTACATACATGGAAGAGAAAGGCAAGAAGGGGGAGATGCATAGAGCATTAAAGATGAGCACAAGGGAGCTCCATTTCAAGGTATTATGTAGAGACAAAGCTGGTCATGGGATGAACCAGCAAATAATTATTCATGAGTGTATCCTTCGGAGGCAAACATGTTTCTGCACATGCAACAAGCCCTATCTGTTACACATGCCATGTGCACATGTCATGGCTATCTATTCGACAATGCATATTGTTCAGGTATATTCATGTCAGAATTCTTCATGAAGGAAGTGATAATGACAACTTGGAGTGCAGAAATATACGGTTTATGTGTGGTGAGTTCTTCACAAAGCATTACTGTTAGGAGCATACACAATGAGTTCTCGATGTGGGGAGACTGAAGGGCACAGGGTGTCGCATAGATAAGAAGTATTAGGAATAATATAGATGCAGCAAAATGTGGGTGTCTTGTCAAGAAATGTCCAGTTTGCAAAGAGATGGGCCACACTTTCAAGTATTGCGCAATAGTGTAGAAGCTATGAAAGTTTGTATAGGTGTAATATAGTTTGTATGTAATTCACCCTTTGTAGTGATGCAAGCACTATGTAGTAATTATAGTATAAAATTTGCGTGTAAAATTATTATATACCTTATATGTGTAAAACTGGTGTATGGAATTTGTATGTGAAATTATTGTATGCATTTTCTGTGTAAATCTGTTGTATGCAATTTATTGGTTCGAATTATTGTATTTGTATGTCAAATTATTATTTCAAATTATTGCATTTGTATGTCAAATTTATTGCATTTGTATGAACTCACTTTTCATTGTACTAATAGTGAATGCTTCATTTGCAAATATGGAGGGCGACACTGTACGTGTGTAGCCATAGTACGAGCTGCTTGACCTGTCGACAGACATGACGCATTGGAGCCGCTTAGCCACCTTACACCCCACAAACGGTGAGGCGCCGATCAAGCTTGGCTCCCTCCGCTTGCTTACCTCTATGAGAGCATGGTGGATCTACCAGCTATGGATTTTGAGATGAACGCACTCATTTCATAATTACGTTAGGATGTGTTGTACTGATCAGATGAACGTACTGATAATGTTTTCGTGCAGGTTGAGGGTGGCAAGCTTGCTTCCTTCGTCATTTGTCATTTCTTTTTAACCTGTTACCGATGTCATTTATCTTTTCATTTCTCATTTCACAACTGCCCCACCGCTCTGAAGTGACTTTACGCTGCAACCTTGCTTTGTCAGACCGAAGTGACAATACGCTGCCTTCTATTTTGTTAGACCAAAGTGACAACAAGCCACCCTCTGCTTTGTCAGAGTGAATCGACTACACACTGGCACCTGATTTAAGAGATGGATTTGACAACACAATACGGACTATTTTATCAACCCGAGTTGACAATACACTGCCTATAAAATCGGTTGCCACTCCATGATCCTAGGCAGTGTTTCTTGACTAACCCAAACTCCATATTCAACACTCTACTGTGCTAGCGCCACACCTAACACTACCCTACACCGTCGGGGTTGCCAATGGCTGACAATGGGGAGATTCTTCGGAAGCAGAAGTGCAAGGATGAGAAGGTGAGAGCCTATCCAAATATTTCTTGCAATGATGAACCTATGCCCACCTAGTTTCCCTGGGCAAACTGTGATTGTGGTATTCCGGCATGGATCATGTAGTCCAGACATGCGTACACTATCGGCTGGGCTTTCTACACGTGTAGGGAGTCCACTATAACTTAACAACAATCATGTATATTCCATGTTGTGTTTCCCTGAACTCTAACTTTATACATGCATAATCCCAAAAAGAGGACAGTTGTTACTTCTTTAAATGAATCGATGGGCCAGAAAGTACGACAGGGCATTCTACGAATGCAAATGGAACCTTCACTACACAGTTTTGCTTGAGCGATACACCCGTTGGAAGCCTGAGCCTCAGACCACAGAAGACAAAGCAAAGCTACCGCAACCCCGCCCTGACGAAGCGCACTTCTAGAAGGCCTAGGATGAGTTTCAGGCACATCGGAAGAAGCTGAAGGATAAAGTCAGCGCGGCTCGCTTCTAGGAGGTGCCTAAGATCGTCCACAAAAACTATTATTGGGTGAATATTTATGGGAGTCGGCACACCCATGAAAGGTATGATCGTGTTATAATACAGCCGGTTTTATGAAGGCCGCATTATCTTTGACGCTTACAGGTTCATTGCTCTGCAACGTGTGACGGTGTGAGGCGCAAATCGCGTCCCTGGTAAATCTGGTTGCAGCTTATAAAGTTAAGTTTTGCATTGAATTAGCACAGTGGAAAAGGTCAAATGAAACAATTATGGAGTTGCTTATGGCAAAGGTAGCTTCGTGACATACATTTGCAGTATTAATATGAGTTATGACAAAGATGTAAAACTCCCGCAACCATCTCAACCATGTAAAGCACATTCGGTATTTGAATTGAATGAGACCTATCCCGTTGGAAAAAATAACATATATAACTGATTTGAACAACAGGTCTTGGTTGACACATCATCAAATAGGGATGGATATAACTTAAGGAAACAAAATTACATAAACAAAATAACAACACTATCGGGGTCAAAATACAAATTTACACCCCTGCCGTCGTCCCATGCAGACGTCGCCGATCACCTCATCCAGCAGCGAGCTCAGTATCTCCCTCTCCACCTCCTCGCCGGCCTCGAACACCTCCACCCGGAAATCAACCCACGTGCCCAGCCCGGTGCTCATGTCCTTGTCAACAAGCTCATCCTCCACCCAATTGCCCATGCCCTTCCAACCACCGATCTCATTGCAGACTTCAGTTTCTATGCCCCTGCTCAGCGCTGCCATCCCTTTGCTCCATGCTGCATATCCTGCCCGGAAGTAGGTGAGACGTCTCGTCTCCAGGCATTCATTTACGCAGTCGAACACCAGCCGTCTGTATCCTCGGCGGTCTAACGGATCCTTCCCTTGTGTATATACGTCCATGCTCTCCAATTTGTCGAACAGGTGGGGGTCCAAAACTGATCCATCTTGATCGACGAAGAGTAGTTCGTCTGTTGTCAGGTTGATGCTGCTTAGGACATCTCCAATGTACTCCAGTTCTGTGTTTCTTGATTTCTTCGAACATTGGGTGATATCTGAGATATCCGAAGTATCTATTGATGCAGAAGACGCTGAATATGTTGTCTTTGTCTCAGTGTCAACTGATGGCGGATTAGTTAAGAAATTCCTTGGGATGTTCTTAACTTCAGAAGAAGACAAACATGATTCATCTTCAGAAAATAAAATGTCAATGGTTGAGGTAGAAATTACATAATTTCAGGTAAGTGAATTTACCATCACTGGTGCCTGAGCACTCGGAAGACCAAAAACTCTCGCTTAGAAAGGTTGTTGGTTCAAGTACAGAGAGGGGACTTAGATCTTCGTGCTCCTGTTGTCTCCTTGCGTTGCTTATGCTGCTGCATTCTTCTGGTTCCTCTGCCTTCATGAAAATGAATTTGTTTTAGAACTACAGTTACGCTAGATGGTGCCACATGAGAGGACATTTCATACTTTCAAGACGGAAAATTAAACAACTACATCAAAGTTGACCAACCGGACATAGAGTTCATGACAATATAATCTCTATGTCTGTGAGGAATCTTTAGCACATCCAACCACAAGGATATATTGCTGTCACTTTCATTTTTCACATTTCATTTATATTTTTCCTGCTTGAACAAAAGCAATCTGATGCGTATTAATTAGCACCATTAACTAAAACTCAAAAGGCAAGAGATACAGAGATACAAGTTAACTACATGACCTGGCCTTCTCACAACACTCAAATTTGCCCTACTATCAGATAATTCAGCAAACCAGATAGTACAATAGGCACATAATGCCTGTAGAAGGTTGGTGTAAATGTCATGTCATGATTTTGTCAAGAACAACATTGTGACGAAACAAAGTTCCGTATCTCAAAGTGGACATTAGGGTGGTCCCCGAAAACAGTCATAGATTGAGTCTTCACATGTTGAATAAAAATACTTACGGTCATAATATTAGACATGTTCTGTAGTGAACAAACACATCAAGTTTCCTATTCTGCGATGACAGGAAAGGTCTCAGCAAGCTGGATTACAGAAAGAAATGGACCATCATAGTGATGTAGAGCAAAACTACAGTGTTAATACCATAGAAGAAAATGATGAATATAAAATGTAAAATGATGGTTATTAGCAAAAGCCTGTACTGCTGTGCTGTTGCATTACACACAAAAAGTAAAATTTAGTGCGAACCATTGTTTACCTGTAATTTACTGCCTCGGAAAATTTGGCCTTTGGTTGATGACTGGGCTGATTGGCAATAATCAGCGTACTGAGAAGGTTTTACTTCAGAAGGGCTACAGTCAAATACTTCACTTTCTGTGCCCCAATTGCTGCAAGAGGAGGTTGGTGGTTCGTCCAAGGTAAAAGTAGCAGGCACAAAAGAGTCACCCCTTGTGAAGTTGATGGATGGATCAATATTTGATGTTAGCTCCTTCAGCTTCTTTTCTAACAGAAGGCTTAATGCATCACCATTTACAAAGTTCAACCCCACTGATGATAACCCTTCCACCTTTTTGTCAGAATTATCCTTCTCGCTTCCAGCATCCAAACTAAAATTACTTCTTGTATCCCACTTCCCCGCCAATCTGGAGGGTCCTGCTGGTGGCTTAACCAAGGGTGAGGTGAAGGTAAATGACACAACATCTGTCGTATCTTTACTTTCCTTGTTCCACTTTATGTGCTCATCCATAACAACATTAGGTTGAAGCTGCTTCTGAAGTCTACCTGCTGGTTTTTCAGGCACAAATGTACCCTTCTCATTGGTGGAGTTCCTCTCTATCAAACGTTTCTTTTGTGGGAAGTCCTTGTTATTTGACGATGATCCTTCCCTATCACCATTTATGCTTTCGACGATGTCTTTTTTGCCACCGACTTTAGATACTTTGCTAGATACTTTGCTTCCATTCTTCATCTTCCCAGAAGAGGAATCTCCAGTCATTACCTTTCTACCTTGCTGGGTTGAGACTGATTTGTTTGGTGCCGACTTGCCTCTGCTCACCAGAGAATTCTGTTTCTGGTTGTTTTGTTGAAGGACAGAAGAAGTGCCTGATGACGATGGCTTCTTTTGATGCTTGTCCTTCTGAGGATTGGACTGACTCCTAAACGGTTGGTTTGTTCTGAACTCATCATGTTCTTTCTGTGCTCCTGAATTCTTTCCAGAAGCACTTAATCCTTCCCTCTTCTGCACATTCACCTTTGCCTGCAGTGCCAAAGAAATAGACTTACCCTTCTTGTTGCTCTTTGAACAGCCAGGGTTGTTCATCTCATAAGAATCAACTGAAGGCCTAAATATCACAATATCCTCATCGCTGTTCCAGCTCCGGTTCATCTGTTGCCCTCTGGAGAACCTCACATCTGGCAGCTCAAGAGGGGTCCTGGATGACTGCAGTTGCCGAGACACCGTCCGCTGAGAAGCTGGGATGCTCTCTCTTGTCTCGGAAACCCTCAAAGGAATTCGCACAGGGCTGAATGAGCAGATTTTCTCCCTTGAACTGACTTGCGGCCTGGGCTCAAGAATCTTGGCTGCTGCCTCCATGATCTGAGCTGCATTCCTCGCTGAACTGAATCCCGGATTCTTAATGGGAGACAACAATCTGTGAAGTGACATTGGTAGGGGCTTGGCGGACCTCGGCGGCAATGCTTCTATCTGAAACCTTTCGATCGGACTGCTTGGCATCTTCTGAGCTCTCAGATCCAATGGCCTCCTTATGTAAGCATCAACTCTTCGCGGCACATGACCGAAGTGGTCATTCACGGAGTACTCAGGGCTCCTCTTGAGGCTGTGGCTGTCCCGGAATGACCGTGTGTCGCGGAACGGGGTGCAGTACGGCTCTGGAACACCTGAGGAGGGTATGGCCTCCAAGCCCATGAGCCTGGCCACCACCCCCGGCGCCATCATCTCACGTCCTTCCTCATCAGTCACCGACGACGCACAGCTGTAGTCGCTGCTCCCTTTGATGCTTGACACGCCAATCCCCTCATCTTCATCAACCTGAAAACACAGCCACCCAAACATACATGAGCAACAAACAAATCACGGCGAGCAGCGAGATAGCCGACAGATCACAGACCAAATGGAGGCGCCCGGACGGCAAGGTTTCTTCGCTCCTCTTGACAAGCTTAGCGCCCTCTGTGAACAGATCACACGAACAAGGAAGCATAACATCAGAGGAAGAACAGCTTGGCTTCGGCGTGTGAGGCATTCCTGCAAACACCTACCCGGTGAATTGGAGAAGAGCTTCTTGCGGGACTTGCGCTTCCAGTCGAACAGGTTGAAGAGCCCGCCTCCGCCGCCACCGCCTCCGCCACCGCCAACCCTGGTTCCACCCTTCTCCGTCCCCATTGCTCCTACGCTCTTTCTCCCCCTTCAAATCCGAAAAATCTCCACCTCAAACCAACACTTGTCCCCTTTCCCAGCGTCCGATCCACTCCATTCCCCGCAAGAAAAGGCACCGATACAGCCTAGTAAAACCCAATCAAGAAATCCACCTGAGCCCAACAGACACTTACGAATCCTAATACCACACCAAGCAGCTTACTAGTCAAACGACTAATCATCACGACGCGATCTATGATCCCAAATCGAAGAATCAAATAAATCTTGCTCGCGGAGCGAATCAAGAGATGGATGAATGATCGCTTACCGATGTGCCCTCGAGGCGGACGTCGAGCTAGCAGCACGGAGGAATCAGGAGTCCAAGGAAGCAGAGATCGCAAGTGGCAGCAACAGCGGGGACAAGCGGAGGGCGGAACGGAAGCATCAGATCGGGGAGGCCATTAAAGGCAGGGCATTTATGCTTTGCTAGTCTGACCCAAGATAATCCCAAGAAACATATGCAGGAAATGGGTCTTTTCGAATTCGGGGGCGGGACCCACGCTACCGTTGCGTTGGGAGCGGGACTGCGGGAGGGAGGCATGGGGTTTTTCGAATTCGGGGGCGGCGGCCATTCTACCGTTGCGTGGGGAG